>OY757548.1:19951226-20033726 GCA_963584105.1 Alviniconcha strummeri
CTGTCGGCGGACAATGGGCGCTGGGTCCCTCAAGCACATGGCCATGACTGACACATAGGGGTCCACCAACGTGGCATACCTGTATGACACACACACACCGTCATCATCAATAGAGACACATGGCCATGATGACAAACAAAGGTTTACTAGAGTAGCATACCTGTATGACACACACACATCATCAATACAGACACATGGCCATGACTGACACATAGGGGTCCACCAACGTGGCATACCTGTATGACACACACACACACACACCATCATCAATAGAGACACACGGCCATGATGACAAACAGAGGTTGACTAGAGTAGCGGACCTGTATGAAACACACACGTTTTGAAAAAGTGAGAAAATTAACTGCCACTCCTCGTTCACCTGACACACAGGTCTCTCAGGACGATGATGATGTTGTTCCTGACGGCATCGCTGGCGGACACCTCCAACTCCCGCGCCATGGCAGGCACACACTTCTTGGCCACAGACTTCTCTTGGAGGCAGAGTTTACCTGCAGTGAAGGCGAGATTATTATTATTATTATTCATCGCTTTTATATAGCGCTACTCTCTGCTGTCCATCTGACTCAATGTGCACATATTGCTCATGATTCCGGATGAGTGACTATCCTTTTTGTAGAGCGTATTTTTAATTTGCATGGAAGTGGTGTACTGGTAGTGCTCTTTGGCTGCTGCATGGCTGGTGCCACGTGAAACTGCTGCTGTCTTGGTGCAAGTTCTGTAAACACCATTCAACCTTACACCAGTCTACAGTGTCACTTCATTCAAAGCCACATAGATAGGGTGTATGCGTGTTTAGCTGTAACCTGCCACCTGCACTTTTAGCAGAATGACCAGGATCTTTTACGTGCTACTGCGGTAACACGGGGGTGGAACGGATACCGAAATGAGAGTCAGCACAGAAAGTTGACCCTGGAGAAGAAAATTCTCCCACCGCTCCTCAAACCTGGGACCTTTCAACCATGAGGACGGGGCTCTAACCTCTGAGTTATCCCACTGCTCGAGATAGTCATTAGATTTTAGCAGCCAGTCAGTTGACGTGCTTTTTAGCCAGACTTCTCTTGAAGGCAGAGACAAGATGAGACAGTCATTAGATTTTAGCAACCAGTCAGTTGACGTGCTTTTTAGCCAGACTTCTCTTGAAGGCAGAGACAAGATGAGACAGTCATTAGATTTTAGCAACCAGTCAGTTGACGTGCTTTTTAGCCAGACTTCTCTTGAAGGCAGAGACAAGATGAGACAGTCATTAGATTTTAGCAACCAGTCAGTTGACGTGCTTTTTAGCCAGACTTCTCTTGAAGGCAGAGACAAGATGAGACAGTCATTAGATTTTAGCATCCAGTCAACTGACATACCTTTTGGTTGCAGACATTTCTTGAAGGCAGAGTTTATCTGCAGACCAAGTGAGATAGTATACATAGATTTTAAAGTTGTTGCCTGTGGCGCATGACCACAGCTGTTGCCTGTAGTGCATAACCACAGTTGTTGCCTGTGGTGCATGACCAGCTGTTGCCTGTGGTGCATAACCACAGTTGTTGCCTGTGGTGCATGACCAGCTGTTGCCTGTGGTGCATAACCACAGTTGTTGCCTGTGGTGCATGACCATCTGTTGCCTGTGGTGCAGGACCACAGTTGTTGCTTGTGGCTTCTTCACTGATGTTTTGTATGGGTGTGTGTGTGTGTGATTATTTTTTTTGATGGGCACCCACACTCCCCCTGAAGGACACAGCCCGCCTCAATCCAACTTCTTTGGGGAGACTGATGGCAAAAATCCATGCAGCAAAATCCCCAAAACAACCCCTAAACTTTGTCTGCAGTGAAAGGCACTGTAATAGAGCCTAAAAATAAATCAACACAATCACTGCATCAAATCCTAAGAACAAAATGTAAACTCGTCTGCAGGAAAAGACCCCCCCCCCCCCCCCCCCCCCCCCCCATCAAATCAAAGTGCCAAACAAAGAAACAACAGTTAAAAAAAAAAAAAAATTGAAACTGCAATTTTCATACAGCACCAAAACACTGCTTGCGGTGAGAAAGTCATGAACTACAACTCACCGAAAGTGAAAATTCTGAAACAGAATGATGCCCAGAGCAATCGTGTTTCAGAGGATGAACTCCAGGTGGAGTTTATATACCTTGTATTTACATGCATGCCAGGTGAGAGTTAGCACAGGTGACAGAGGTCTTTGTTGTCGTGCTTGTGTGATGTCTTTTGAGTGTTAATTAACTCCCTTGTGTGTTGATTCTCACCCAAAGTGAGAAAAGCCACTGCGCGCACTCTGTCCGACATTTTGCATCCTCGGAACTGCGACAGAGGCTGGGTGCTCTGCGACCCCTGGGTGCTCTGCGACCTCTGCGTGCCCTGTGACCCCTCTTCGCTGGCCTCCAAACCCTGTGATACTTGCAGCGGTTGACTGCCAGTTGAGATGTCATCCAAGCTGTCACCTGCATAAGTCAACAATGAATGAAGCATGAAGGACAGGGACGGAATACATGACCATGCCTTCTGCTGCAACTGAATGGAAGGAAGTACAGTTAACTGTATACTAAAGAGTTTGAAATTTTATCAACACACATGATTTTTTTTATTGATTTTTTTTACACTTTAGTACTTCATTTCCCTTGTGGGAAACTAAAGAAAAAAAAGTTTTTCAGTTTTTGTTTTTTTTACACTTCAGTACTTTTTCCCTTGTGGGAAATTCACAAAAATGGTGTGTTTTTTTAGTTTTTTTTACACTTTAGTACTTTTTCCCTTGTGTGAAATTCAGGGTGCCCTACGCGGGTAAGGCACAGCAGCTGCAGCAGCAGCGCTACTCATTCCAATCGATGCATGCAGTATTTTCCTGTGTTAAGACAATGGTATGGCTGCCAGTGTTTGGGATTTTTAATGAGCACATGCAATTGCACACAAGGGCTGTATGTACACTGTAACAGAGTCTGCGCTGGAAGCTGACTCTGGAAGAAAAATCCATTGTCGCACCGGGGACTTGAACCCGGGTCAGTACTGTGCCTGGTTTTTCAGTCAGACATTTGACCCACTGAGCTATCCCCTTCCTTTTGCGTGCTGCTGAAGGCCACCTGTCAGTGGTGAGTGAAGAAGACAGTCTACAAGTTTAATGAAAATATACTCCTTAAATGTTGCTGTACATTTCATATAAATAATATGAAAGCACGACTTTCTGTTTCTCCATTAAAAACAAAAACAAACTTCTGTCAGATTGACTCTGTGTTAAGGTGTTCCAGATCTAAATATAATGCCTCAACAATTAACTACTTGCTTGTTTTTTTCCCTACACTTTGACCTAAAATTTACAAACAAAATAAACAATATTTTTTGCTCTTTTTGCATTTTCCTCTCTCCTTTTTCATTTGCAAAATGAACGGGCAATGCACATACTCAAATAAGACCATAGCTCATTTCAATGGGGGGAGGTACATGCTCAAGGGATTCATATCAAATATTTCAAAAACCAGTACTCTGTCTCTCACACACACGCATGCTCACACACACACACACGCATGCTTGCACACACACACACAGCACTCGCTCACACATGCACACAGCACTGACACTTTTTTTCTGTGAGCATGCGTACACATGACAAATCTAGTCAGAAAATTCTTACACATGTATACCAATATCAAGGAAAACATTCAATCAATCTTTGATAGATGCATTACGCATAAAATATGGAGAGAAAAACAGTTTTTACCTTGCATCCCCCCCCTCAATTTTGAGTGCCATACACCTTTTTCATTTGTAAAACTACTGGGCAATGCATCCAAAATTATATAATATGGGGGAAAAAGAAAAGTGGAAAAAGTGAGATGCACAAACTGCTAAAGATCTGCACCTGCTGCGGAGATGCAGGGTGTAGCAATGAACGACTGGACCAACATCGGCGTTCGCTTCGGCGTGACAGATGGACACAGCAAGGCCACCACACCAAGGGTGTAGAGGTGACACATCATCCTGTCCTCGTCATATGACATGTCACCTGTCAACACAACAACTGCACTGCAGAGCAAAGTACAGGTGACACATCATCCTGCCAATGTCATATGACATGTCACCTGCTGACACAACAAATACATTGCAAAGTACAGGTGAAACATCATCCTGTTAATGTCAACTGACATGTCACCTGTCAATCATATAACATGTCACCTGGTGACACAACAACTGCATTGCAAAGTGACATGTCATCCTGTCATCGTCATACAACATAATTATCACCTGCTGACACAACAAACATCGTCACACAACATAATTATCACCTGCTGACACAACAAACATCGTCATACAACATAATTATCACCTGCTGACACAACAAACATTATCATACAACATAATTATCACCTGCTGACACAACAAACATCGTCACACAACATAATTATCACCTGCTGACACAACAAACATCGTCATACAACATAATTATCACCGGCTGACACAACAAACATTATCATACAACATAATTATCATCTGCTGACACAACAAACATCGTCACACAACATAATTATCACCTGCTGACACAACAAACATCGTCATACAACATAATTATCACCTGCTGACACAACAAACATCGTCATACAACATAATTATCACCTGCTGACACAACAAACATCGTCATACAACATAATTATCACCTGACACAACAAACATCGTCATACAACATAATTATCACCTGCTGACACAACAAACACATTGCAGAGCAAATTACAGATCACATGTCATCCTGTCCTTGTCATATGACATGTCACCTGCTGACACAACAAATACATTGCAGAGCAAAGAACAGATGACATGCCATCCTGTACTTGTTGTACAGCATGTCACCTGCTGAAACACACCATCATTACAGTGCAATCACGACAGACATCATGAAGGCAGACATGCAGAACTTACCAGTAATGTCTTCCAGAATAACTGCAGATACAGGTACATATAAACCAAACGACAGACCTAACATCTGTTGATATTCTCTTTCAGGACAATAACAGACATACAGACTGACCAACTGACAGAACTGACTATGGACACCCTCCTTCAGGACAATAAGACATACAGACTGACCAAATGACAGAACTGACCATGGACACCCTCCTTCAGGACAATAACATACAGATGGACCGAATGACAGAACTGACCAGGGATACCCTCCTTCAGGACAATAACAGACATACAGACGGACGAATGACAGAACTGACCATGGATACCCTCCTTCAGGACAATAACAGACATACAGACAAACACACACAGGTACAGAGACAGAACTGACCACTGCTGTCCTCCTCCAAGACGATGGCCGAGAGATACTGGTCACAAGCCACCAGCACATCACGTCCCCATTCCTGGGATTTGTGGAAGTTCTCTCCGCACTCAGCCCGACTCAGCTACAAAATAAAATTGTAATTAAAACAAAAAACACCCACACAACAACAACAAAATCACCAGAAGTAAAATGCAGGGAAACGGCCGCAGCAACGAAATCTCACCCAGCTTTCAGTCTTTGTGAACCATTTTAAATATTAGCAGAAGAATGGAAACTGTCAACATACACGCTGGCTTGTTCCTCAAGTTTTGAAGTACTGTACAGAGGTCACACTAAACATTTTTCAAACCAGGGTGGCATTTAAAAGGTGGTGAAATGGTTCACAGAAACTGGTCAGATAATCACTGCATCACATGGGTGTCTGGAGCCATGTCTGGTTAGATACATGGCTGTCCATAATATTACTAGAGGTGTACTAGCAAACACCCAGCTCCCTTCACATTCTATAACACACCCACACTACAACACACCCACATAGCACCCACACCCACCCTCTCCCACTGTGCTGTGATGTTGTTTTTTATGTGTGTCACTGTGTGTCTGTTTTGAAAATTATTCAAACAATAACAACCGGTATGTCTGACTGGCATACTGGCTCACCACACAAGGGAGTTAATTAGTGCTTGAAAGACGTCACACAAGTAAACAACAAAGACCTGAGTCGCCTACGGTAACTCTCACCTGGCCTGTGTGTAAATACAAGGTACAGAAACTCCACCAGAGGTACATCTTCCTCAATCTGAGTTTGTGTTTGAGGATGTACCTCTGGAGTTTATGTACCTTGCATTTCCACACATGCCAGGTGAGTTACAATTTATGACAACATCTAATGCGTCAGGTACATGAAGAAACTGGTGGTGAACAGGCAGAGTGCTCAGTATCTCTATATAAACTATGCTCAGGGCTGCAGCACCAAGTGTGCTAGACCCGTTTGTCATTCAGGCTGCACGGTGGCAGAAAATCCCGGAGAGCTCACCTGGTGGATGGCAGAAGACAGCGCCGAGATAAGGACTGGTCGCAGGTCAAACCGCAACAGATGAGACTTGAACTCACCTGTGACATGTATACAGAGGTCATGAAATACAGAGAGGTCATGAAATATAGAGAGAGGTCATGAAATATATAGAGAGGTCATGAAATATAGAGAGGTCATGATACAGAGAGGTCATGAAATACAGAGAGGTCATGAAATATACAGAGAGGTCATGAAATACAGAGAGGTAACAAGATAGAGAGGTCATGAAGTATAGAGAGGTCATAAAATAGAGAGGTCATGAAATACAGAGGTCAAGAAATATAGCGAGGTCATGAAATACAAAGTCATGAAATGCAGGGAGATCATGAAATACAGGTCATGAAATATAGAGAGGTTGTGAAATACAGGTCATGAAATATAGAGAGGTCATGAAATACAGAGATGACATGAAATATAAAGGTCATGAAATATATGAAATACAGAGAGGTCATGAAATAGAGAGAGGTGATGAAACTGGTCATAAGAGAAAACGACTTCAAAATTGTAAGATAAAGCTTTAAAAACACATTCAGGGAATGTTTTTCTACCAGTTGGAGTCCTGATCCCCTGTGGAAAGAATTATGTGCAAGACAATTTCTAGCAGCAACTGATGAACGACTGATTTGTGTCACAGGTGGACGAGTTCTGTAGGTTCAGTGCAGCTGAAGGAAAGCCTGCTGCTTGTTAAAGGGGACTGTAAGTGAACAGGCATCACAGGTCCCGTTACTAGACAGGGAATCAAAAATACACTCACAGCATTTTTTTTTTTTTTTTTGGCTGATTTAGGGACTGGTTTGCTAAAACTGATGTTTGAACACTGTGAAAGCACTGGCTTGACTGCTGTAATTTTACTTCTTGCAGCAGTCTGCGTCTGATGTGTTGAACAAGGCAGACATGTGTAGCAGAAGTCAATTACATCACGAGCAAACATTTTTCTCTTCGCTGGTAAAGAATGAACCAATATGGCTGCACCCCAATGAGCTCAAGCTCAAAGGAAAAAAAAAATTCTGTTGCATAAATATTGACAGAACCACCACGCAAAGACTGCAAATGGACCTAATAGTGTACATTTATCACGTGCTCATCAACGCCCTGAGCACTCACATGATATACATATTAACCTAAATACGATATTCTATACACATGTAGAGCATAGTCCTACCGAAACGATTTACATAAAGTATTATATGGAAAACAAACACACACAAAATACAATGAATTTTAACATGTCTGACACTGATCTGTACATGCATATGCACACATACACACGCACTGACTGTAGCAGAAACTGGGTATTGGTATTAGTTGGGGTGGAAATACTGTGCGAAGAGGAAGGTTTTTAGTTTGGCTTTAGAAGATGACAGGATTGAGCAGTGTCTAATGTCTTGTGGGAGTGAATTCAAAATGTAGGGTCCAAGGCAAGAGAAGGTGTGAAAGTCATGAGTCTTGCATTTGAGTTGCAGGATTTGCATGCTTGAATGCTTTCTACATTTTCAGGCCATCCTGCCTCTTTGCCTGGTGTCTCCTTTAACACTGACATTGGAAGAAGACAGAAAAAACACACCTATTTGCGGTGAAATATTCCATTCTCAGCACGTATGTAACATTACCCATTTCAACACATTCTTACGGGTGAAAAAAATGAGAAGAGAGAAGAAAAAAAAGAGGCCACCATGTCACAAAAAAAGTTGTCCAACTTGGCTGAAGTCAAACCCACCAATCAGTTTTGAGCGATGGTTTGATGCCACAGACTGAGCGTTGCATCCAATTATTCGCAGGACGTTTTCCCACACATCACCTTCCGTAGCAGCTGAAACATGTTCACATCCAGTTGCACTAACGGCAGAAAGCTTGGTAACTATTACAGCAGGGTTCATGCAGGATGTTTTCTTCCAAATTTTCCTAAAAATTAAAGACCATTTTCCACGACCAGCGGCTCATGGAAAACGTTAACAGAACTTGTGTGACTGAAGGATTTGAGAATCTACTGCAGCACGTAACAGAAAAAACTTTGATCTGAACCAGACCCAGGAGAGGCTTCAAGTTAAACTGATTTTGTTGCTGTTGTTGATCGCTTTTATACAGCGCTATTCTCCGCTCTCGAGCACTCACTGCGCTCGCATGTGATTCTATGCCAATGAATGGCTTTTTATAGTGTTTTTGAATCTCTGCCGAAGTGGTGTACTTACAGCGCTGGCATGGCTGGTGCCACATGAAACTGCTGCTACCTCAGCACATTCTGTGTTCACCATACAACCATGCACTGTGTCACTTCATGCAAAGCCACATACGTAAGGTGCATACGTGTTTAGCTGTAACCTGCCACCTGCACTTCTGGCAGAATGACTGGGATCTGTTACGTGCTACTGCGTTAACACAGGGGTAAAATGGATACTGAAATAAGAGTCAGCACAGAAAGTTGACCCTAGAGAAGATAATACTCCCACTGCTCCTGTAGGGACTCAAACCTGTGACTTTTCAATCATGAGTCTGAGCTCTAACCACTGAGCTATCCCTGCTGCCCAGTTTGGTATTTTCCTCTGATCATCCATTGTTTGGTCTCCCAGTTGTTTTTCCGAATCTCCCTTCTACAGATTATACACTGACCATTATCACGGAAGTCCTAAACAGTTCAAGACCATGAGCCAAAATGTAATTTTCCTGATGCTTCCCAGGCTGCATACAAAAAGACACCCCAGTCCCCCCCACACCCCCCTCCCCAACCAAACAAACCTGTTACATTTTCCAACATCAAAACACTGGACACAATTTTGTGATGAATCCCACCACACCAAACAAATCTGTGTTTGGCTGGATAATGGGAATTTAAAAAAAAAGAAAAAAAAGAAAGGACCCATGTTTACGTGGTTGGGTTGTCAACATATTTTTTCAGGCAAGCAAATCAGGTCCAGCAGGAGCGTGAGAACTGACCAGTGATGGTGTGGTTGTGGTCAGTCCAGTATTGTACGACCGGCTTGGTGTCCACGCTTACTTTGGTTACTGCGATGTCTGCCAGAACACTCCAGGCAGCCTGCACACACACACAATCACACGCCCATACATAATCACATGCACACACACAGACACAATCATATGCATGGACACACACACATATATACACACACCCAATCACATGCATGCGCACACATACACACACAATCACATAAACATGCATGCAACTACACAACTGCATGCACACACACAATCACACACATGCACATACACACAATCACACACAATCACATTCTTGCACACAATGAAATGAATGAGGGGAGCAAAGAGAGAACTAAAAAAAAAAGAGAACTAAAAAAAAAAAAAAAAAGGTTAGAAGAAAGAGAAAGAGAGAAAAAGAAAGAAATGCAGAAACAATACAGACATGAGTTGGCCCGTTACCTGGTTGTTGGGTGTGTCGATGTGACTCATGATGGAGGTGACGACGGAACCTTTCAGCTTCTTCTGCCTCTCCCACAGTCGACACGCCTTCTTGAAGTGACGTCTGAAACATCAACCGGTCTGTGCGTAACCTTGCTTTTTTTCAGCATTCCTCTCCTCATTGAGGTAGTACACCCATTTTTTTTTCTAGAGACAAACTGCGTAGGTGACCATTTTCACCCCCCCCCATCGGACAGCCACACTGAAGGTTGATCCAGCATGGCTCAGTTTATGGTCCCATTTGAAGGACTTTTGTAGAGTCTGCACAGAATTTGACTCTGGAGAGATCTCAGGGTGGGCGCAAAGCCTAGCATGTAATGGCCACCCATCCATGTGGTGACCACACTCGATCATGCTTAACTTTGGCTTTTGAGAGTGAGTTGTCTTTCACTGCGCCAGTGACTCTCCTTTTAACACAGTTAACATTAATGTCTTCAAGACTGCTCCTGGAAGGCGTTGCGCCAGTAAGACATATGTTTTGGTAGGGATGGATCCATGCCGTAAGTGATTTCAAATTCTGCTTTCTTACTTGCCTCCCCTATTTACCCTCCCTCACCCCGCGTTACATTCCTTCTGTGTGTGTGTGCATGTGTGTGCGTGTGTGTGGGCTGAATACAATTTTATGACTACATAATTTATTATTTTTGAAGTTTTACTGCACACGTTATTGTCGATTTTGTAAAGCGCGGTGCGCTCATCCTTGTCAGTGAGATACGGAGCTATAGAATTGATTGCTATTACTATTATTACAGGGAAACCAAGCAAAGAAACAGCACAGTCTTCATCAACAGGCATGGAATAAACCATGCAGCAGATCTTCAGTGCAATGTCCGGTCCACATTGCTAACAACTGATGTTTGAAAGTTGTGGAAATATGACTGTGAGTGCAGCCGTTTTGTGCCCCGCAGTCTGTATCAGTGATGTCATGAACAAGGCCAACGTCTGCAGCTGAAGTATCAAACACGTTGTGAGCCAGCTTTTTTCTGCTCTTCAACAGTAAAGAGCAAACAATCAATGAATCATGGCAGCCCCAAGGAGCTAAAAATTGAAACAAAACATAAAAAAGAAACAGTATTTTGTTCTATGAGTCTTGATATATAACAAACGGAATGAAGTCTGCATATGAAAATATCTGTACATTTTCTAAATCTCCTGTCCAACTTGTGTTTTGCTTCAGGTTCATGGTCTTCCTACACATGAACACACAAACGTATATACACCCCCCCCCCCCCCCCCCCCCCACCAATCGCTGATGCCAATGGGAGGTTGAACATTGTGAGTTGTGAAAATCAGTAGAATTGTACATCACAGCTGCCATCCTACCTGAGGTCAGCATTCTCCGGCTTGCTGATGAGCGTCAGCAATGCCCATGTCATTACATGGTCTTCACTCTTGGATCTGTGACACACACATCACACTGTCATTTCTTTCAATTCTTTCAAATGCTGGGCTGTGTGTGAGTGTATATGGATGTGTGTGTGTATGAGAGAGTGTGAGTGTGAGTGTGTGTGTGTGTGTGAGAGAGAGAGAGAGGGAGAGAGAGAGAGAGAGAGAGAGAGAGAGAGAGAGAGAGAGAGAGAGAGAGAGCATATGGCTCTTCCCTTCACTGTACCCTTTCCTCTATCACCAGACTCCTACCTCTCACCACTGTACCCCTCGCCATACCCCCTCCTCTCACCACTGTACCCCCTCACCATACCCCCTCCTCTCACCACTGTACCCCCTCACCATACCCCCTCCTCTCACCATCATACCCCCTCCTGTCCCTGTATCCCCTTCTTTCACCACCATACCTTCTCCTGTCGCCCTCACCGTACCCTGTCCCAGCTCACCGTCCCCCTCCTGACCCCATAACCACAATTATCAAGTGCCCATCACCATACCCCCCCAACCCATACCTCCTACCCTCCAATCCAACACGTCTCAGAGCACCTGCACCGTAACCTACCATGCAAAATCCAAACATAAAAGGTTAAAAAACAAAAAAAACAAAAAAACAACTTTTTATTAGCAATTAGGACAAGAAAGAACCAGAAAATTTGTGGGTCAGTTCCTTTTTTTAGTTGGTCAGTTATTCATAGACAGTAAAGATTCTGTAATCTGTATTTGTCAAGCGACAAAACGACACTTGACAACAAAAGCTCTGACACAGAGGCGGGCTAGCCCGTTACAGCCGGGGGAAGCGGCAGACCTGACCTGTGGCGGGGCGCGATGTTGGCCAGCAGGGTGGACTCCAGCACCTCCAGACACCTGTCCTGGATGGACGTCTCCTGGTCCCACACCATGGCCAGCACGCCCCGACACCATGCGCTGCACACACACACGCACACACATATGCACACACGCACATACGCATGCACACACACACGCATGCACACACACACACACACACGCACGCACGCACACACACATATGCACACACACACACACACATCAGTAACTGATGACTCCATGATGCAGCTGGCATGTGACAGACCAGTTGGGCAGGATGGTGTATGTGTTGTTGTTGTGTGAGTGTATGTGTGTGGTTGTTGTTGTTGCGTTGTTGTTGGTGTGTGTGTGTGTGTGTGTATGTGGTGTTGCTGCTGCAGTGTGTGCTGTGTATGTGTGTGGTGTGGTATGGTGTGTGTGTTGTTTTGCATTGCTGTGTGTGGTGTGGGTGTTGTTGTGAGTGTCTGTATGTACCCGAGTGTGTGTGGTGGGTGTGCGTGCATTCATGTGTGTGTGGGTGTGTGTGTGTGTGCGTGCGTGTGCGTATGTGTACACTGCATTGTGGTGTGTGTGTGGTGTAGGTGTTGTCGTTGTCATGTGTGTGTGAGTGCGTGCGTGCATGTGTGAGAGAGAGAGAAGGTTGCTTGCAAAACTGATTCTGACAGTGACAGTGAAGTAGTCCCTTACCTTTGCACGGTGGAGTTGTCCCTGAACTGCATGAGCACTTCGGTCAACGAGGTCAGCGCCTGCTTGCGCACAGACAGTGCTTTGTCCCGACACCTCTCGCACAGCACCTCCATGTCCTGTAAGCAAGACAGCACAGCTGTACTATGTAAACAAAACATCATCTCTGTATCCTGTCAGTGTAACCAAAACACCTGTGCCCTGTAGTCAAGATAACAGCTGTATTATGTAACCAAAACATCATCTCTGTATTCAGTCAGTGTAACCAAAACACCTGTGCCCTGGAGTCAAGATAACACAGCTGTATTATGTAACCAAAACATCATCTCTGTATTCAGTCAGTGTAACCAAAACACCTGTGCCCTGGAGTCAAGATAACAGCTGTATTATGTAACCAAAACATCATCTCTGTATTCAGTCAGTGTAACCAAAACACCTGTGCCCTGGAGTCAAGATAACACAGCTGTACTGTGTAACCAAAACATTTCTATATCCTGTCAGCATAACCAAAACACCTGTGCCCTGTAGTCAAGATAACACAGCTGTATTGTGTAACCAAAACATCATCTCTGTATCCTGTCAGTGTAACCAAAACACCTGTGCCCTGGAGTCAAGATAACACAGCTGTATTGTGTAACCAAAACATTTTCATATTCTGTCAGTGTAACCAAAACACTTGTGCCCTGTAGTCAAGATAACACAGCTGTATTGTGTAACCAAAACATTTCCATATCCTGTCAGTGTAACCAAAACACTTGTGCCCTGTAGTCAAGATAACACAGCTGTACTGTGTAACCAAAACATTTCCATATCCTGTCAGTGTCACCAAAACACTTGTGCCCTGTAGTCAAGATAACACAGCTGTACTGTGTAACCAAAACATTTCCATATCCTGTCAGTGTAACCAAAACACTTGTGCCCTGTAGTCAAGATAACACAGCTGTACTGTGTAACCAAAACATTTCCATATCCTGTCGGTGTAACCAAAACACTTGTGCCCTGTAGTCAAGATAACACAGCTGTACTGTGTAACCAAAACATTTTCATATTCTGTCAGTGTAACCAAAACACCTGTGCCCTGAAGTCAGGATAACACAGCTGTATTGTGTAACCAAAACGTTTTCATATTCTGTCAGTGTAACCAAAACACCTGTGCCCTGTAGTCAGGATAACACAGCTGTACTGTGTAACCAAAACATCTCTGTATCCTGTCGGTGTCACCAAAACACTTGTGCCCTGTAAGTGCAACCAGCACTACATTTCAGTCAGAGGTCAAGGCCTGCTTCATGTACAGCCAAGGTGTTTTTTCAGCATCTTTTAAAGGATGCTGCTGTATGTTGCCAATGAAAACAGCATTACACCTCAGCAAAATGATCAGTAGTTTGGGTGTGTGTGTGCATGCGTCTTGGTGGGGGGTGGGGGTGGGGGTGTATGGTGTGTGTGTGTAAGAGAAAGAGAGTGAGAGAGAGAGACAGACACAGACACAGAGAGAGTGACAGCGAGAGAAAATCAGCACAGTTTGAAACTCTAACAGATAATATGCATACGACAAAGAAGCATAGGTGCCAAAGGAAACTGGCAAAAAGGAACAAGTAAGTCAGTAACTTGCTTCTTTTATGCCCAGTGAACCAAGACGGTTATAGCAGGGCGAACAAGCATGAAGAAAACGAGGCAAAATCAGAAAAAAAATGAACAAGAACCACCACCCAAAAAATCAAACAGGAAAATGAAATGTCTGCAAGTACCACTGTACCTCTTTTTCGATGGTAGTTGCCTCAAACAGGATAAACTTGTGGAGAGCTTGCAGAGCAGCTTTGCGGACGTGGACCTTCTCTTCTCGGGCCCGTCGGTGTAGCATGGATATCACTCCCTGCCTGTCTGGTAAGCCTGCAGCAGAGGCTTGTGTGGAGTTGGTCAGTTACAGTGTGGAGTCAGTCAGTTACAGTGTGGTGTTGGTCAGTTACAGTGTGGAGTTGGTCAGTTACAATGTGGAGTCAGTCCGTTACAGTGTGGAGTCAGTCCATTACAGTGTGGAGTCAGTTACAACTGCAATAGGCTTGTGTGGAGTTGGTCAGTTACAGTGTGGAGTTGGTCAGTTACAGTGTGGAGTTGGTCAGTTACAGTGTGGAGTCGGTCAGTTACAACTGCAGTAGGCTTGTGTGGAGTCAGTTGTTGCGTCACTAAAGCAGCAGTCTTTATCTCCGCACATCTTTCTACCCAAATCAGCCCTGTAAGGCTCATGCTGTCAGCGCCCTCTGTAAAACTTGTGGAAAGTTGGGGTACTAAGACTGTGGAAGCAACACAGCATCAAAGCATGCCTGTAAACACCAGGCATGTCCACCCAGGGTGAAACCTTTTTCAGCCTCCGTCTAATTCAAATGATTTTATCTGTGCTGGTGTAAGCATTGTGAGCGGTTTTAAGACAAATGTGGCCTGATGCGTTAGTTGTCTGTGCATTCACAAACTTGCTGTCATCTGAGTGCAGTTTTCAGAGACCTACAGGGTAACATTTTATGGCAATGGCTGGAAGGGTAACAAGTTATGGAAGAGTCTGTTGTTGTTGTTAACATCATTATATAGTTTGTACATATCAACTCTGTACTGACGCATATGCCTGGTGTAAGTATACATGTTACTGGCAGGATTATGCTCTACGTGTGTATAGAATATCATATTTAGGTTCATATGTATCATGTAAGCACTCAGGGTGTTGATGAGTGCATGATAAATGGACATTATTATTACGTTCACATGCTTAAAAACTGAATAAAAAAGTTAAAATATAAAAATAAAGTTATGGAAGAGGCTGGAGGAAAAGTAGCCATATTTGGCTGTGGCTGGAGAAAGGCTAACCAATTATGGCAGTGGCTAGGGGGAATGGTAACCAATTTTGGCAGTTGCTGGAGGACAGGTAACCAAGTTTGGCAGTTGCTGGAGGACAGGTAACCAATTTTGGCAATGGGCAGCAACAGAATAACCAATTATGGCTGAGCAGGCGAAATGGTGACATAAACCAATGCTTCTGAGGCTGGGCTTAAAGCGGCTCATCATTTCTTTCGCTTTCTGTGAACAACTCATTCCCACAATCCTGTTCTTTCTCCTTTCCTGAAAGGTTCATGTCTCCCTTACTGTTGTCCAGAGCCTCCGTCACTTCCACGGATCTGAAGGGCGTCTGTTGCTCCTCAGCGCCTGAAGGCCGGGCGGCTGGGGTTGTGGGAGTGGCGTCGTCCTGGTTACCCTTTGCCCCCTCTTTCGCGCAGTCTGATTGGTTGTTGCTGGTTCCTTGGCCCTCTGCTGTCTCATTCGCTGTCCGGTCTGCAGACAGCAGTGTTTTGGGATCAAAATTAAAAACCTCTACTGATATACCTCAGGACTGAGAAGTGATGATGCATCAAAGGTTTGTGTACACCTGGTTGAATATGAACCCACTCCCCTGGGTTTGTGTACACCTGGTTGAATATGAACCCACTCCCCTGGGTTTGTGTATGCCTGGTTGTGGTTTTTGGACATGTATATGAACCCACTCCTCTGCCTCTCAGCATGTTTGTTCTTTGTGACATGCTCACAGCCTTCTTTGTCAAGAATATGAGCTCAAAAGATTTTTTTATTTTATATTATTGTCATGGTTGGCAGGGAGAAACCCAGTGCTAAAGGCTGAATGTGAAATGTGGCATGGGAGTCAAGCCCACTGCATACGTCTAGGTGCCACAAGACTCCCTACCTGTCCCCAAGTCTGTCAACCACACTGCCCAGTTCCATTTCTGTACAACAAGGCATCATAGACTAACAGTGGGAACTATCATCATAGTCACAAAGAACCATCCCCTTCCCCTGTCCAAGCTTACCATAGCCCTCACCTCCCCTTCCAAAAAAAAAAAAAAAAAAAAAGAAGAAAAAGAACCAAGACACAAACCCAAACACATGCATGTTTGGTTAAATTTCAAAGCAGCATGAAACAGCTGGACACATGCTCATCAGGACACAATTTTCAGGAAACCTGGATTCTGGTCCTCCATAACCCCATACCCTACCCACCCCAGCAACAAGGACACTGGAAGCACAATCCTACTGGTGCACTGTACAGTGCACACAACGCGTCACTACTCCCCCCCCCCCCCCCCCCCCCCAAAAACAACAACAGAGAACCCCAACATACAACAACCTATCAGTACCTGCATGTTGTGTGTTTAGTGTCAGTACCCTCCCCCTCCCTCTCAAACAAGATTTTCAAGATTATGATTTCATCGGAGAAATTAAAACATGGCTGAACATTAACCACATCACAGTACACAATAACAAATATTTTATATTTTAACACTCAAAGAACAGTTATTGAAAATACAAAAGTTACATAATAAACAAACTAGTAATTTACGTAATACACATCCACCCATGCACACTGCTCTGATGTTTGAACAGATTTATCTGTTCAGATTGACTGTATTTGACTTAGGTACGTGAAATCATCTGCCAGGTGCAAGAAGCTCATAATGTTTAGCAAGGACATGGCTGTTGTGATCTACAATCACCCTAGCCAAGAAACCCAACATACGACAAAGAACCTACCTGCATGCTGCACTGTGCGCACGTTGTCAGCGGGCGTGGGGACGAGGCGCGGAGGGAGGGGGGTGTTGGTCCGCGGCGTAATCATCTCCTGGATGGTCTTCTGGATGGACACGCCCCCCGACTCCAGGCACTGGGCAAAGCCGGTGATGGCCCGCGTCCTCACCCTGTTGGCACAGTAGCCATGTTCACCACACCTCTACACCAACCTGGTCATTGGCACAGTAGCCATGTTCACCACACCTCTACACCAACCTGGTCATTGGCACAGTAGCCATGTTCACCACACCTCTACACCAACCTGGTCATTGGCACAGTAGCCGTGTTCACCGCACCTCTACACCAACCTGGTCACTGGCACAGTAGCCGTGTTCAACACATCTCTACACCAACCTGGTCACTGGTACAGTAGCCGTGTTCACCACACCTCTACACCCACCTGGTCACTGGTACAGTAGCCATGTTCACCACACCTCCACACCCACCTGGTCACTGGCACAGTAGCCATGTTCACCACAACTCCACACCCACCTGGTCACTGGTACAGTAGCCATGTTCACCACACCTCCACACCCACCTGGTCACTGGTACAGTAGCCATGTTCACCACACCTCTACACCCACCTGGTCACTGGCACAGTAGCCATGTTCACCACATCTCTACACCAACCTGGTCACTGGCACAGTAGCCGTGTTCACCACATCTCTACACCAACCTGGTCACTGGCACAGTAGCCATGTTCACCACACCTCTACAACCACCTGGTCACTGGCACAGTAGCCATGTTCACCACACCTCTACAACCACCTGGTCCTTGGAAAGTGAACACCAAGTCCAAACTCCAAGCACTGGTTTACGACATCCTTCCTTCAACCACTGCTGTATTTAGTTACATCATAGGTTCCTGAAAACTGTCAGCTAACGAGCAGTTTTTCATTGGGACTCAAACAGTAGTATACTAGTAATTTTTTTTACAAACAACTCAAATAAAACAAAGCGTGTCAGTTATAGCCACCAACAAAGTTTACACCAGCACAAATAAAACCACAATTGTTTGAATTGAGATGGAACTCTTTTCTTTAACCTGGGGTGGATGCGTCTCATGTTTACGTGGGTGCTTGGGCGCTAGGTTGCTGCCACAGTCTTAGCAGTACCCAAACCTTCAGGAGGGCGCTGACCACATCGGTGGACAGCTGCGCGCAGATAAAGAGTGCCCCTTCAGTGGCGTAACTAAATCTGGCAGAGTTTGAAGGAAGATGCCGGGAAGTGATGCTTGGAGTATGCACCAAGTCCTCACCACACCTATACACCCACCTGGACCTTGGAAGGTGAACACCAAGTCCTCACTATACCCCTACACCCACCTGGACCTTGGAAGGTGAATACCAAGTCCTCACTATACCCCTACACCCACCTGGACCTTGGAAGGTGAACACCAAGGCCTCACTACACCTCTACACCCACCTGGACCTTGGAAGATGAACACCAAGGCCTCACTACACCTCTACACCCACCTGGACCTTGGGAGGTGAACACCAAGGCCTCACTACACCTCTACACCCACCTGGACCTTGGGAGGTGAACACCAAGGCCTCACTACACCTCTACACCCACCTGCACCTTGGAAGGTGAACACCAAGTCCTCACTACACCTCTACACCCACCTGCACCTTGGAAGGTGAACACCAAGTCCTCATCATACCTCTACACCCACCTGCACCTTGGAAGATGAACACCAAGTCCTCATCACACCTCTACACCCACCTGGACCTTGGAAGGTGAACACCAAGTCCTCAACACACTTCTATACCCACCTGGTCCTTGGAAAGCGAACTCACCACACCTCTACACCCACCTGAACCTTAGCAAGTGAGTTCACCATACCTCCACATCCACCAGCACCTTGGAAAGTGATCACCGAGTCCTCACGACATCTCTACACCCACCTGGACCTTGAAAGGTGAGCTCACCACATCTCTACACCCAACAAAACATTGGCAAAGTGAGCACACCAATCCTAACCATACTTATCAGTGGCTGCCAAAAATGTTTCAAATGTTCCTTGGGTCGGAAAAGGAAAAAAGGGCAAGAAATTAAGAAAGAAAGGAACAAAGAAAGACAGGAAACTACCACAACAAAACAAAACAAAAAAGAAAGGAAGAAAAAATGGGAAAGATAGTAAGAAAGTCAAACAGAAAGGGGGAAAACTGCAGTGGGCTGGATGACGAGAGAAATAAAGAAAGATGGGAAGGAAAGAAGACAGCACGAAGGAAACATGCAGTGGGTTTTTTGGTGTTTTTTTAAAAGGAGAAAAGAAAGAAAACAGCAAGAAGAAAAATCCCACAGAGGGATGGGTAATGGAAGAAAGAAAGAGCGGAAAGAAAAAATACGGAGAAAAATAGAAAGAAGACAGCAAGACGGAAACCCACAGGAGGCTGGGTGACGAAAGAAAGGAGAAAGATAGGGGAAAAAAGGGAAAAGACAGCAAGAAGAAAACCCACAGGGGCTGGGTGAAGAAAGAAAGTGAGGAGAAAGAAAGAAAAAATAGAAAGAAGACAGCAAGAAGAAAACCCACAGGGGCTGGGTGATAAAAGAAAGAAGGGAGAAAGAAGAAAGAAAAAAAAGGAAGAAGACAACAAGAACGAAAACGGCAGAGGGCTGGGTGATGAAAGAAAGTAAGGAGAAAGACAGAAAGAAAAACAGAAAGACAGCAAGACGAAAACCCACAGGTGGCTGGGTGAGGAAAGATAGTAAGGAGAAAGACAGAAAAATAGAAATAAGACAGCAAGATGGAAACCTTCAGCGGCTGGGTGACGAAAGAAAGAAGGGAGAAAGACAGAAAAAGACCCCAAAAGATGACAGCAAGAAGGTATACGGCAGAGGGCTGGAGACAGGACTCACACGGCAGCCACGTCGGAGCACCTGGCCAGCAGCTGGTTGATCAAGACAGCGTGTGAAGCCAGGGCGGCTTGCTCCTCCGTCACACCTGTTGTTAGCACAAGTTAGTTCTCCAGTTTTAATGTCCCGTCAGCAGGGCTCCCAAAACCCCCAATCTGTGTGTATTCAGGCAATAGGACCTCATATTCACCCTTTAGACTTTAATTCTGTCATGAAATTTACTCTTTAAAATCTGTATTAAGATATGAAAATACCCCCTAGAAATCTGTTAATCAGGTGACGATGACAACCAGTTTTTAACTGAGACAAACAACCCAGTGCAGACAAGGAGAGCAAAACAATGCCGAACAAACAGCGAGGTCACGCGCAGTGTCATTCTGAATCAGACTACAGTATTTACATGCGTACAATCTCTCCAATTCCTAATTTGGTGTTCTCATGCGTGTTAAGGTATTCACACAATAAAAGGAGAACCATGACACACAAGCTTCATAAATTTAGAAACAAAACAAAAACGAACTAATGGATACCCATTAGAATTGTTTTATGAGGGTGAAAATATACTTTTAAATCGCAGGTCTACTGTCTAGAGTCAAGAAAAACAGGAAGCCTTGTGTCAGCTACACGGCTGTTCCACAGGCTTAAAATCGGGCGCTTTAGCGGCTCACTGGCTGAGCTATTTTTAGCTCCCCCATATAGCTGCTCTGTCAGTGGAACCTAGGTCAGTACCAGCAGTGGTCAGTACTAGCCGGCTGCTTCTAATTTTTAACTTGTGGGCTGCTGAGTGTACACGATGCTTTCTATATTTTAAGTGAGTGTTTCCAGTAGTGAACATATTGATGTTGTGATGCATGTTTGCTGTTTTTTAATGTTGCTTTGTTTTGTACGTTTTATGTGTGTACTGTGCACATTTTCATAGTTTGCATGAAAGGCCCTCTTGCCAAAATGGTATACTGTATACACCCCCTGTGAGTTTTTCTTTGAGAGTTGGGCCTGATTTTAAATGAGTGCTTCCTGTAGCAGATATATTGATGTTGTGATGTATACATGTTGTTTTGTTGAGAAAAAAGCAGCACCTCAAAATAATCGTATACATTTCGTACTTTTTGTGTGTGTACTGTGCACAATGTGATGTTTTGTGTGATTTTTGCATGAAATGGTTTTGTTGCTGCATGAAAACTTAAACTATTGTACCAAACGTATTTGGTGTCTGTGTAAACTTCAAAATAAGAACTTTTCAATGGTCTGCTGTACAACTCTGTGGTGAGATGGCGCTAGGAAAGGGAGGGGTGAAAGACGGCTGCTATAATTTACTGCTGGCAGCAGCAGCAGCATGTCCGTGGCCGGACCGCTCACCTATCCCATATCTCAAGTGGGGCCACCTGCGTAGCTGACCTAGATTCTGGGGCACTGGCTTTAACTAAAGAGGCGTCTGGGAACAGCCGTGGCTACACTACACAGGGTTACCTCAGAACAAATCACATATTTCAAAACTCTTTCATGCCATTTCAAACACCAGCCACTGAATCACATCCTTCAAAACTTTAGGTCACTGAATCACACACAGCTAGAGCTTTGTATTTAATCAACCCACTAGGGAGTTAATTAGTTCTTGAAAGATGTCACACAAACACAACAACAAAGACCGGAGTCGCCTACAGTAACTCTCACCTGGCATGCGTGCATACAAGGTCCATAAACTCGTGGAGTTTATATACTTGTATTTATGTCTCTTAAGGATGTACATCTTGTGGAGTTTATGTACCTTGTCTTTACATGCATGCCAGGTGAGAGTTACTGTAGGCGACTCTGGTCTTCTTTCAAGTGCTAATTAACTCCCTTGTGTGATGATTCTGCATGAGTGCTCTGGGCCTCGTTCTGTTTCAGATCATTTCTTTGCATTTAAGGTAAGAGAGCTAAGACATATACAAAATAAAATTAAAGAATCTTTATTATAATCCTACCTTGGAGCTGCCTCTCTGGCTGGGTCAAAAGCAGTGTGAGAATCTCCAGTGAAAAAACTCGCACCGGACTCTGTCAGACACACAAACATTGGCTGTTACATCTCCACTTCACTGCCTGGGTTTCTGTGTGCAAGTATACTCTTTTTTCCTTATAACAACAAACCATGTTCTAGGTAAACAAAACTGACCAGTTTGTTTTGGTCACTGAACTGTAAACAGTAAAGAGAAAATAAAAGTCCTGATGAAAGAATCACTCACTGAACTGTAAACAGTAAAGAGAAAATAAATGTCCTGATGAAAGAATCACTCACTGAACTGTAAAGAGATGATGAAAGAATCCCTCATTCAGTTGTAGAGAGATCTGAAGGACTGAAGAAAGAACCCTCATTTAACTGTAAAGAGATGTTAAAAGGATGAAGAAAGAATCCCTCATTTAACTGTAAAGAGATGATACAAGGACTGAAGAAAGAAAGAATCCCTCATTCAACTGTAAAGAGATGTTAAAAGGACTGAAGAAAAAAAACACTCACTGAACTGTAAAGAGACAAAAAGACTGATGAAAAAATTCATCATTGAATTATAAAGATTTTTTGATTTTTTTAATTTTTTCCCCTAAACGCAAACATTTCAGATTTAACCCTTTCTCTGCTCTCTGAAGAGTGTTTCCCATCTGATTCTTTAATGTCACATGACATCCTGCTTGAATTCAGACTTTTTGTGCATTCTTGTGTGGAATAAATGACTCTGAATGAACATTTCAGGCTTGCTAAACTTCTTTTTTATTGCAGTTCTCTCTCTCTCAAAAAAGAGAAGGAAAAAAAAAGAGTAAAAAGCCTGAGTGCAAACTCTTTGTCAGGGAAAGGGTTAAATATAGCAGCCATGACCCCCAGCACAATCACAACAGGAACACAAGACACCGCTAACCGAAAACAGGACACAACCTTTTCATTCCTGGAGAGGACGCCAATCCACTTGAGCATG
Organism: Alviniconcha strummeri; assembly: GCA_963584105.1. Classification (NCBI taxonomy): domain Eukaryota; kingdom Metazoa; phylum Mollusca; class Gastropoda; family Provannidae; genus Alviniconcha; species Alviniconcha strummeri. Next base: position 19,974,326 of record OY757548.1, read on the forward strand.
AAGGCGTACTGCTCGTCAGGGAAGTCCTGGAGTATCGTCACAAACCCCTGGATGCAATGAAACAATGGACAAAGAAAACAAGTGAATAAACACTCAAAAATCTGAAACAGAACAAGGCCCAGAGCGCTCGTGCAGAATCACAATTCACAATCCCTTGTGTGTGTTAAATGAACACTCAAACCAAAAAATGCACAGACCCTCGGCAGTTGACTGCTGCACACATCACTGATCAAGAACTGACCTGCCTAGAATCTTTTGTGAAACCAGCATGTAGTGCATCTTCTCCTGGTGTCAGTAGGGTATTAGACACTCCAAGACCTGTGAGAATTCCAATGCAAATTAATGACTCAACTGATCGCTTTTATACACTGTACAGTGCTATTCTCTGCTTTCGAGCAGACTTACTGCACTCTTGCCAGTGCGATTCTGAATGAGTGACTGTAGCCTCTCATAGTGTGTTTTGAATATTCAATAGTGGTGTACTTACACTTACAGTGCTGTTTTGTTACAAACTTTCATCTGCGCAAAATGCAGTTGGGTCTACACATCAAAAACGGGGCCCTGCCACCAACAGTGCCACCTGGTCATCACATCAAAGGTGAAGTTTCAGCATTAATCATTATGTAGAAATATGAGTAAATGATGTATGCGCGGGGCCTCCAAACCCAGCCCATGCCGATGTGTCACCTGTATGCACATTTCACACTGGAAGAGGAATATGCATTACAGAACTGGTCAGTGCATCCATTGCATGGTTGTGTCAGTGATCCCAACTTTCACTTTCGTGGGTGTTGCATGCATGCTTGTGCCTGTCTGAGCATCAGTCATAATTAAAGCCTCTGATACCGGGGGGTAATGGTTACAACCTTTTAAACTTGCACTGCGACACTCAGCGATTTTTGCAACAACCAAACCTTAAACATGGTTCCCAAGGACTTGGACTAGAGCCAAATAAGGACCTTATCAGGACTAATATAAAATTTGGTAAGGACCATTGCAACAGTATGGAACACAAAAAATGAGCCAAATTCCGCATGCCGATCATCGAGCACAGTGTTTGTCCAGCTTATCTTTTAGAACCCACTCCCGGTGTGCAATGTCCTTCAGCCAGCAGTCTTGGAACAAACATTTTCCTGGCATCTTTGCTGTTAGCTCAGGTTCTTGCACAGTTCGATTTTGAATTTTGCAACCAAGTGGCTGACCTGGAAGTTATCACGTAATCTTGTGACTGTGATTTTGGCTGCACGTGATCTAAATAAACTTGGAGCAAAGCATCGTCTGCTTCAGACATCATCTCAACCTATGTCTGAATGATTTTGAAATTCAGTAAATGTGTGGAACCATCCAGTGTCGCTGACTCGGAAAAATGAGAGGCTTTTACAACTACCCATGTGCGTTTTTAGTATTAGCTAGACTTGTAAGGACCGTGATGCAAATATAAGGACTTAATATAAGGTCTTACTTGGCAAATTCAATTTGTAAGTACTTGTAAGCACCAGTAAGGACCCTGGGAACCTCGTTAAAAGGGTGACAAATGTGAAGCTTTTCACTGTCACTCATTAGGTGGCCACAATCAGGTCACTCGAAAGAGTTTGTTTGACCACGCTGTCACTCTGTGACGAACTAACAAAGAAAGCTGACAGAGCTACCTGTGCTGCCTTGGTGCGGTACTCCGCCTTGTCCGGCACTCGCATGCACATGTGCTGCAGCAGAATCTTGACGCTGACCAGACACGCCTCTCCAAGCTCTTTCAACATGAACCTGTGGGAAAGATGGTCATAATAAAAATGAAATATTTGAAAAGCGCGAACCTCCAACATTAAAACAGGGGTTGGCGAGCTGTGCGGAAACAAAATTTAAACACCCACGTTGAGATGCCGTGGCAAACAACAATACAGGTGAGAAGGGAGAGAGAGAGGAGAGAGAACGGGAAGACAGAAAGAGAAGAGGATACAGAGGAGTGGGGAGGCTGGGGTGGGGTGGTGGGGGGGGCAGGGGGGGGGGGACAGAAAGAGGAAAGGGGAGAGTGGAGAGAGAGAGAAGGGAAAGACAGAGGTGGGGGAGGTAAGGGGAGAGTGGGGCGACAGAAAGAAGATACTGGGGGGGGGGGGGGGTGCAGAGAGAAGCAGGCATGGGAACTGAAATCTAGGGGGGTCCAGGGGCATGCCACTGCAAGCACCATCTAACTCGAGTGCACACTCCCCTCTTGTTGCAACTAAACCGAAGGAGAGATCCAGCAACGTATGCAATCAGGATTTTTTTTTTAAACTGCAACATCACAAAAATGTGTGCCGGTGTGTTCCAGGCTTCATTTCTTCATAAACTTTCACTTCTAGCTCAACTGGTCTTCCTCTTTCGTAAAGTGACCTTCATCATACTGAAGAGTACGTCACTGTTCAGGGTTGCGCAGCAATTTTTTAATTATTAAAAATTCTCTTAATTTGAAAAAAACTGCACGTACAACCAGAGTTTTGAGTGTCCCACCTCGGCACCAGCTTTTTACATCTCTGACCAACAAGACCAATCTGGCTACCGTTGACTGATACTCACCCACTTACTGCCACAGCCGCAGTGGTCAAACATTTTGCCATGATTTACAACTCGAGTGACTGACATGGTCCATGATGTATCTTTCACTTTCAAAACTTTTGGAACATTCACTTTTTCTCGGATGAAACATGACGAAGAAGAGTGTAGGAATGACTGCGTTCAAGCCTAAAGCCTGCCCATGAGAGTAACAGCAGCGGCTGTGTTCACAATTAAGTGGCAAAAAAGGGGCGGCAGCTGGGTGTGAACATGCTTTGACTGTTTCCCAGGTATTCGGAACTAAAACTGGTGCTCCTGGGTTGTTTTTTTGCACCCCTGATCTCTTTTCCCTGTGGAGAGAGAGAGAGAGAGAGAGAGAGAGAGAGAGAGAGAGAGAGAGAGAGAGAGAGAGAGAGAGAGAGAGAGAGAGAGAGAGAGAGAGAGACAGACACAGACAGACAGAGAGACAGAGACAGAAAGTCAGACATACAGATGTTTCTGCCACTGACCCCTTGCATAACACGGACTGCTGCTAACGAACAGCTGTGACTGACCTGAAGAAGGCGATGGTGTGCTCACGTCCAAGCTGCAGCTGCTGTGGCAAGGTCTGAGCGGTGCACACCTTGTTGCCCTCCAACAACATCAGCGCGTTGGGCAGCAGGTACTTGCAGGTCTGCGCACAGAGCATCGACAACAGCTGCAGCCATCTGCTCCACCCCACAACACACGGCAACAGCTGTCTGCTCCACCACACAACAACAGCTGTCTGCTCCACCACACAACACACGGCAACAGCTGTCTGCTCCACCACACAACACACGGCAACAGCTGTCTGCTCCACCCCACAACACACGGCAACAGCTGTCTGCTCCACCACACAACACACGGCAACAGCTGTCTGCTCCACCCCACAACACACGGCAACAGCTGTCTGCTCCACCACACAACACACGGCAACAGCTGTCTGCTCCACCACACAACACACGGCAACAGCTGTCTGCTCCACCACACAACACACAGCAACAGCTGTCTGCTCCACCACACAACACACGGCAACAGCTGTCTGCTCCACCCCACAACACACGGCAACAGCTGTCTGCTCCACCCCACCCCACAGAGCATGGCCACAGCTGTCAGCTCCACCACACACAGAGCATGGCCACAGCTGTCTGCTCCACCACACACAGAGCAACAGCCGTCTGCTCCATCCCACACTCACACCAACAGCTGTCTGCTCCACCCCACCCCACAGAGCATGGCCACAGCTGTCAGCTCCACCACACACAGAGCATGGCCACAGCTGTCTGCTCCACCACACACAGAGCAACAGCCGTCTGCTCCATCCCACACTCACACCAACAGCTGTCTGCTCCACTCCACCCAACCCACAGAGCATGGCCACAGCTGTCAGCTCCACCACACACAGAGCAACAGCTGTCTGCTCCACCCCACCCCACTCAGCATGGCCACAGCTGTCTGCTCCACTCCACCCCACTCACACACAGCAACAGCTGTCTGCTCCACCCCAAACCACTCACTCGCAGCAACGGCTGTCTACTCCACCCCACACCACTCACTCGCACACAGCATGGCCACAGCTGTCAGCTCCATCCCACCCACTCCCACACAGCAACAGCTGTGTGCTCCACCCCACACCACTCACTCGCAGCAACGGCTGTCTACTCCACCCCACACCACTCACTCGCACACAGCATGGCCACAGCTGTCAGCTCCATCCCACCCACTCCCACACAGCAACAGCTGTGTGCTCCACCCCATCCCACCCCACTCAGCTGTCTGCTCCACCCCACCCCACTCAGCAACAGCTGTCTGCTCCACCCCAGCCACCAACAGCTGTGTGCTCCACCCCACTCCAACAGCTGTCTATTCCACCCCGCCCCACTCTCACACAGCAACAGCTGTCTGCTCCACCCACAAATGCTCCCTCCACACACACTTCCCAACCAGAAACCACCCACGCAAGCTCCCCACCCCCCACACACACACCAACACAACGCCTTACTGCAGTGGTTAATGCTGTGACGTCTCCATGCACAGGCTGACACAGACTCAGGATGCCCTGTGAAAAAAAGAAGAAGAAAACAAAATGGGAATCGCAGAAAAACACACTGCTACAAGGACACTTCCCAGGCCAGTACCGATCTGGTACTGGCCTGGTATCGGCTTGTACCGACTCAGGACGCCCTGTGGAAAAAACAAAGAAAATGGGAATCACAGAAGAAGACACCACTACAAGGACACTTCCCAGGCCAGTACTGATCTGGTACTGGCCTGGTATTGGTTCGTACAAACTCTGGACGCCCTGTGGAAAAAAAAAAAAAAAAAAAGACAATGGGAATCACAGAAAAAGACACCACTACAAGGACACTTCCCAGGCCCGTACTGATCTGTTACTGGCATGGTACCATACAAGGCATAGTACTGGCTTGTACAAACTCAGGATGCCCTGTGGATAAAAAAAATAAAAAATGAATGTCATACTCATAGCAAAGGAAAGCTCAGAAAAGCCCATATGCGCTCTGCCACGTCTCTCAGAAGTTTCCCCCACAATGCCTTTGAAACAGTTCCAATGTTCGACTGATTGATGGTGGCCCTCTCTTGTCCTTTCAAGGTAGATTGCTGAACGCTTCATCCCATATCGGGCCAGTCCAGGCCAGCTAGCATGGATCAAGATAGCAGTCATCATTACATATTTGAAGCATGCAGTTAGCCTGAACAGACTCATCATGTACTTTACATGCTTAAGAGAGGTTGGGGGAAAAAAAGAACGGAAAAAAAAAATTGGGGGGGGGGGGGGGGTGAGGAGTAGTGGGGAGAGAAAGTATATATTTTTTTTTTACAATAACTTAATAATAAAAGGACAACAAAAAATTGAAAAGAGTATGTTATATTATTTGCCACTAAAAATGTGTCTGAATAATAAAAAATAAAAAATATTTTCTTTATTTGTTGTTACATGCTACTGATTTTTTTATTTTTAAAAAAAGTGACTGATCAATAAAAAAAAATAAAAAAGCGTAGAAGGTGACCTTGAAAGCCAGAGCCGCCACCCCCAGGCCCTGGCCTTGTCTTCTTGCTGGTGCCCTGCACACAGACACAACAAACTTTATTTAACCTTCAACTCCTGCGTTCCTCTTTTCACGGAGGTAGTATGTACTAGTGTATATATATATGTATATTTTTGCCCCAACTAATATCAGTACCCAGTTTCTGCTACCGTCATTGTGTGTGTGTGTGTGTGCGTGTGTGCGTGCGTGCGTGCGTGTGTGTTGCGTGTGTGGGGGGTGGGGGTGGGGGGCATTGCACATGGGCTGTATGAACAGGTGATGGGGGGGGGGGGGGGGGGAAGAAGAACAGGAGCAGGGGAGGAGGAGGAACAGGAGGGGAAGAGAAGGAGGAACAGGAGGGGAAGAGAAGGAGGAACAGGAGGAGAGAAGGAGGAACAGGAGGAGAGAAGGAGGAACAGGAGGGGAAGAGAAGGAGGAACAGGAGGAGAGAAGGAGGAACAGGAGGAGAGAAGGAGGAACAGGAGGGGAAGAGAAGGAGGAACAGCAGGAGAGGAGAAAAAGAATGGTGGAAAAGAGGAACAGAAGGAGAGAAGGAGGAACAGAAGGGGAAGAGAAGGAGGAACAGGAGGAGAGAAGGAGGAACAGGAGGGGAAGAGAAGGAGGAACAGGAGGAGAGAAGGAGGAACAGGAGGAGAGAAGGAGGAACAGTAGGGGAAGAGAAGGAGGAACAGGAGGAGAGAAGGAGGAACAGGAGGGGAAGAGAAGGAGGAACAGCAGGAGAGGAGAAAAAGAATGGTGGAAAAGAGGAACAGAAGGAGAGAAGGAGGAACAGAAGGGGAAGAGAAGGAGGAACAGGAGGGGAAGAGAAGGAGGAACAGGAGGAGAGGAGGAGGAACAGGAGGGGAAGAGAAGGAGGAACAGCAGGAGAGGGGGAAAATAATGGTGGAAAAGAGGAACAGAAGGAGAGAAGGAGGAACAGAAGGGGAAGAGGAGGAACAGCAGGAGAGGAGGAAAAGAATGGGAGAGAAGAGAGAAGGAGGAAAAGAAGGGGAAAAGAAAGGAGGAACAGGAAAAGGAGAGGAAAGAGAAGGAGGAACAGAAGGGGAAGAGAAGGAGGAACGGGAGAGGGAGAGAAGGAGGAAAAGAGAAGGAGGAACAGAAGGGGAAAAGAAAGGAGGAACAGAAGGAGAGAAGGAGGGAAAGAGAAAGAGGAACAGGAGAAAGAGAGAAGGAGGGAATGAAGGGGAAGTGCAGAAGGAACGGGAGAAGGAGAGGAGGAGGAACAGCAGGAGAGGAGGAAAAGAATGGGGGAAAAGGAGGACCAGGAGAAGGAGAGAAGGACGAACAGAAGGGGAAGAGAAAGAGGAAGAGCATGAGAAAAGAAGGAAAAGAATGGGGGAGAAGGAGGAACAGAAGGAGAGAAGGAGGAAAAGAATGGGGGAGAAGGAGGAACAGGAGAAGGAGAGAAGGACGAACAGGAGAAGGAGAGGAAAAACAGGAGATGGGGACAATGAGGAGACGGACAACAACATCAAGAACAATGTGAACAAGAAGACAAAAAACGGAGAAAAGAGAAAGACAGACGGGCAGAAATCAGGAGAAACTCACACAAGGGGAAACAGCCCATCAAAGTTGCTGTTGTCCAGACGAGTAAGAGAAGCCAGCACTTTCAGGATGTGCTCCGCCGTCAGCAGAGACTCACGCAGAGAGAAATTTGTCAGCAACTCAACCAACTCCTTCACAGAGACAGAAACAAAAGAAGACAAATCACATTTTAAAAATCAACATTAGCGCTTGAAAGACACCACACATAAACACAACCAAGACCTGAGTCGCCTACGGCAAGTAAATACAAGGCATGTAAACTCAGCCAGAAGTACAACCTCAAAAAAGGCTGAGAAAGACGGAAGGAAAATGAAGCAGTCTGACCCACTGTTTGCACAATCCAGGTGAATATGTTTGTACAGCGTAGTGAGTTTAACTCCGGTTAGAGAATAGTGCTTTATAAGAATGATTTATTATGATTAATATATTCAAGGCAAAGGGTAAACTTATTCAGAGATACTATTACAAGAGACAACTTTTAGTGGTTCCACACACCTCTCATATCTTGAGAAAAAAGAAACTGCAACTGTACACTTTCACATAAGTCAGAATGCTCTGATATTCACACTAAACAAAGTACGCACAAAACTTACAGAGTACACCAGTATTCCATACCCATTTGTACTATAAAGAGCACACAAACTCCAAGCACTGGTTTATGACATCCTTCCTCCAACCATTGCTATAATTAGTTACACCAAACACTAGTAAGTTTGTAACAGACAACTCAAATTATAAGTAAACATGGTACTAAATGTCCACAGAAACCATAGGGATGGGGAGAAGGGGTACGGAGGTGGGGGAAGAGGAAGTTTATATAGCCATTGCTACACTGTCACCACGAGAATGACTCCTACATTAAGGTGGGCAGCGCTGAGAGCCATTTTAATGTTTCATTAATTGTGAAGAACAAAGTCACAAGGCAATGTCCACAGACCACAACTTTTGAAGAGAAAGCAGAACCAAAGCAGATTCAAACCGAGGTCCTTCTGCTTACCAGCCTAATGCCTTACCACTAGGCCAAACCGGCTCACAACTCAAATTATATCATTATCAGATGTTTCTTTTATAACTGCCCAAGTTGCTTACACCCGCACAAACACAACCAAAGTCATTTGAATCGAGATGGCCTCTTTTTTACCCAGGGTGGATGTTCCTCATGTTTCTGTCCATGTTTTCACACTAGGTTGCTTCCACAGTCTTATTAGTACCCAAGCCTTTCGAACGGTGCTGATAGCATCAGTGGACAGCAGCATGGAAACAAAGGGTGCCCCTTCAGTGGTGTAACCAATGCTGGCAGAGTTTAGAGGAAGGTGCTGGAAAGCGAAGCTCGGAGTGTGAACAGCACATTTGCACGAATTCTTGCGTTATTTCATCTATGTAGAGATAAAACACACTAAATTGAAGATATGCCTAATGCTTAATGCTTAGCAAGTTGAGGGTAACATGCAGTTAATATCCGAGTTATGCCTAGTGGTGAAAGACTTGACTCGTTCATGTACTTACAGTGAGAAGGTTCAGATAAAGAGATCTGAATCGCTGAACATGACTGGGAGTTAGGTCCTCCTCTCCATCGTCACTCTCATCGTCTTCCATGTCATCATTCACACAACTCTGGAGAATGAACATGCCATGAAGGTTATGGTCCATGTTTCCCATACCATTACTCACAAAGTCACATCAATATGTTTCTACTAAAAAAATAAAAAATGAAGATACCACATTAAAGGCATTAAAATATTGAACTGATCAACGTTATATAACATAATTTTTCACGTTAAGCTGTTGAAATAAATCAACAGAAATTTGACAATAAAACAAGCAATTCTTGCATTAGAACATTCAAATGAACCAACAGCTGAACAACAACGCAGCAAATTTTCCATATTAAACTGTTCAAATAACTCAGCATTCAAACAACAAGCACACCATTTCTGTTGGTGTTTATATCAGAACTGGGCCGGCATCGCCAGAGAAACCTATCAAGATTTCCAGTCTTAAAAACAAAAATCAACACACAAGGGAGTTAATTAGTGCTCAAAAGCCATCACACAAAATAATGAAGACCTGAGTCACCTACAGTAACTCTCACCTGGCATGCAGGTAAACACAAGGTAAATAACTCCACCAGAGGGACATCCTCAAATTAACTCCCTTGTGTGTTGGTTCTGTGCGAGCACTGTGGGCCTTGTTCCATTTCATTTGGTTCTTAAAAACAAAAGCATAGACACAAAAGCTGAACAAGAAAAAGATAAAAGGTTAAGATCTGCTGACCCACCTGTGAAGACTGCCTGGGCTGTGCGGCGTTGCGGCTGCGTTTTCTTGCCTGTGTCTGCAATCTCTGGTTTGAGGCCATGGCCTGAGCACCCCTCTTCTTGGTGTCGGCTGTGCCTATCACAGCACACGTACCCAGTAATAATGAAGTATTTGTAAAGCGGCAACCTCTAACAGAAAAATATACAGCATGGCATGCTCTACAAACATACAAAATTGAACACCCCTTGTTTTGTAGACACCAAAAGTGGAAAACAACAATAACAATGACTGCAAGCAATTCAAATCACACAAAACCAAACAGCAAGATTTACAGAACACACACCACAGCAATCAGAAATAATTTGGCCAATTTACATACTTACATAACATAGTAAAACTGGTATGAAAATGCTGCAGTTAACTCTTCTTCTTTTTTAGATAAAAAAAAAACCTCCAAAAACATACAAAACCACTATTTTTAATACTTATAAGAGAGAGAGAGAGAGAGAGAGAGAGAGAGAGGGAAGAGGAAAGGGTGGGGGGGGGGGGGGGGAGAATCAATGGGAAATAAAAGCAGTGCTCAGCTATTAATAATCCCAGTGGTGAAATACAATGGATAATCTGAGGGTCAGTACTGATGCTCCATCATAAAGGTAGTGACAGACATGTGACGGGCCAACCAACCATCTGTCTATCTGCCAATGCACAACAACACATGTTTGGTTCCTATTTATGTTCTGTGGGCATTAAATTGCTTGCAACTCTGACCAGCATGATGGATTTTACTTTGCCAGTCCATAGGGAAAACTGCATTAGCCAAAACTAATGCAGCTAAAAAGTAGGGAGAAGATTTGGAAAAATGAAGGTGAATGGACCAGGTAGGTTGAAATTAAGAAAAGGAAAATATTCCTGACCTGACACACTTTGTACGAACACCTAATGCTACCTTTCATCAACAACCCACAGTGACACAGACCATGACACACTTTGTACGAACACCTAAGGGTACCCTTAGCTTTAAAAAAAATTTCTATAAATACATTTTTATTGCTGATAACATTTCCATGTACATTATGTGTGTTATACTATGCTTGTTCAGTGCTTTGAGCCTCAGGGTAGGCACTTTACAAATTTCCATTATTATTATTATTATTATCAACAACCCACAGTGACACAGACCATGACACACTCACCAAATGCAGTGTCGGCTTTCAGCATGTCTACGGCCCTCAGCAGCAAGTCAGGATTGTATACCTTGAAGGCACGGCTTCCTGGAAGCACGCATGCACAAAGTCTCAACTCCAAGAATGACAGCTACACTAAGAAAATCTGATCACTGATTTGTTTTTACACATCTTGTGTTGCTAATGGGTCACAACCACCAGTGACCACACTGGAAATTTGAATTACGACTGGTATTAAGAGTGCACGTGTGTATGTGTGTGTGATGTGTGTGTTGTACTAGTATTGTTATTATGTATAATTGCATATTATTTTAAGGGCATGTATGAGAGTGTTTGTTTTATACTGCCATATATTACTGCAATATTAATATCATTATGTAATATAGTATTGCATTATGTGAGGCCCTTAGAATCTATACACTGCGCCATGCAAATACCATTTTGATTTGCTTGATTGATTAAAAGAAAGGGAAAAACCCTGAGACAATCCAAGTAACATCGACAACTGTGTGACTGACCAGTGAGGTAATGCACACTGCTAAGTTTCAGTGTGTCTGAGTCAAACCATGCACATCCAGGTAATGTAAAAGTCAGAATATGAGTGCTTCAACTTCAGGCAGCAGTTTCGTGGGTCACATAACCATGTTTGTGTGTAATGGATAAAACTGGCATCTAAAACTGGCACCCCCTCCAAAAAAACACATCCAAAGTACGTTCACATTAAACTCAAATAACATGTTCTATTAAAAAAAAAGGTAAAAACTAAAGTAACTGGGATGACTACCCAGGCTGAGATAAACCATGGCTTCAGTACGCTAATCACTCAGCAAGTATTGTAATTTCCGCATGGCAAGGCGATTGTGGATATAATTATAAGGTGCGCCTGTCAGAACCTAGCCGAAAAGTTAAAAGCCCACAGATAAGGCGCTCCTGAATATAAGGCATAACACTGGCAGTGTCATAGTCAGCAAGCAAAATATCAGAAACACGTGTCAAACACAAAGGAATGTGTTGTAACAGTACTAACACAGGAAAGTGGAAATGTTCAATGGATTTGCCATCCACAGAAAGTTTGAATCGATTGGAACAGCACATGTGGCATCATTTTCTGAAGAAGGATTTCATTTAGTAATGAAATAAAGTTGAAACTGAACTTACCACCATTTCATCTTATTTGTCAAAATGTGTTTTGCTTTCAACTTTGTAATTTTTCACCACTGTGCAAATGCTGCTATACTCTGACATGATTCAGTCTTCACGGTTGTTCCAAATCTCATTTCTGGGACCATGTCCTCTGTTGACTGCTCAAAAAATATCACTGGTAAGTTTTTCAAGGAATGTAATCTCTGTTTCAGTCTGATGTGGCGACTAATCTGGGTTCAAAATAAATTAATAATCATTATCGTTGTTTGGAAACAATGTACATGCCAAATTTTATTGATGGATAAGGCGCTACAAAACTGCTTGCATGTGTTACAGTGCAATCACAGGTTCCGCTCCCTCTTATCTTTCTGAGCTACTACACCTTGACAGTCCTTCCCGCTCTCTCTGCTCTTTGTCAGACACATGCATGCTCCAACTCCAACGCCTCTACCGCAAAACCCATGGCTTTCGCACTTTCTCACACTTTGGCCCCCACATCTGGAACAATCTCTCCCAAGACATCAGGCACTCTGCTACTCTCTCTTCCTTCAAAAGCAAACTCAAGACATTCCTCTTCTCAGAATATTTCAGCTAAGCAACATTGTCCATCACCCTGATCAGTCTGTACACAGTGAGTGAGTGAGTGGGTGGGTGGGTGAGTGTGTGCACGCATCTTTTGCATAGTTACACTTGAACGCTTGTCTACATTATGATTATGTGTTAGCTTTTTCTTTTTTCTTATATGATATACATTTTTATTGCTGGTAACATTTCCATCTTCACGTACATCATGTGAATTATGCGATGCTTGTTCAGTGCTTTGAGCCGCAGGGTAGGCACTTTACAAATTTCCATTATTACCAGCCGTATGGTGCAGTGGTTGAATTACTATTTGAAGAAAACGGTATTGCCTTACAGTCTGAAAATAACTGCAGTAACAATTTACCTGGCAGACCAATGAGACTGAGGTAAACAGTGGCAGCGGCAAACGCTGCCTCCTTCTTCTGGCCTCGACACGACTGAAACCAGATCAGACAGAGCATCTCAAAATGTGAACATGCATGCATGACAAAAGAGGCCAGGTACGTATCATTAAAATAACGCCTTATCTGTCTGGAATATATATTATGAGAGCAGATTTAGTTGAATTACTACAATCAGTGGTTAGAGCACCAGACTCGTGACTGAAAGGTCTTGGGTTCAAGTCCTGGCAGGAGGGGCAGAAAAAATAATAATTCCAGAGTCAACTTTCAGTGCTGACTCTTATTTCAGTATCCGTTGCAGTCTCGCATTACTGCAGTAGCACATAAAAGATCCCACTCATTCTGCCAAAAGTGCAGGTGGCAGGTTACAGCTAAACACACATGCACCATGTGTGCGTGGTTTTGCCGTGCATGCCATGCAACCATGCACCAGGTTGTTGTTCTTGTTCATACAGACGCAACGCATAACATTTTAATCAATTTAATAAAGCCTTTGTGTTCTTGTTGGTGTCAGTGGACTGTGACACAGCCCCAGCCCAGGCAATACACTCAGGGTGTTATTTCAGAGACCTTTTTTAGTGTTGGCACTCAATTACAGATAAGAGTACTCTTAATGTTTTTAATTTTTTTATTTAATTTTTTTTTTTTAATAGAAAAGTTAGAGCCTTTTCAGTTTTTAGCCACAGACCAGGTGCTTGGTGCATCATGGTCTACATTATAATGTATAAAACTAATTTTGATGGCAAACACTCCTACTTTGCAGTGGAAATACAAGCCTTGCTTTGAACTGCTTTGAATTCAGTGCTGAGACTACACAAAGCTCAATACAAAAACTTACACTACGGCAGTGAGAGGTCACAAGACTCACAAGTGTGGCATCATGCCACCCAAAACCTAGAACATGGCATATTCCAGACTGGGGGGAAAAAAAAAAAAAAGGAACTGCAAAACGTCTAGAAATATTTATGTTTTCAAAATAATGTTTGCACATCATGTACAAAATATGCCCAAAACGCACAAATAAACAGGTCTGCGCATTCTGCAGCCTACCATAGAATAACTACCTCAGCAAGTACGATGCAACACACTGTCTTTAGAGGACTAATCTCCATTTCTGGAAGGTGGATGCTGTTATGCAGGGAGCTAATAATGATTGAACACAGTTCAGTTCAGTTCAAGATGGTATCTATGTGCTAGGAAAAGCCAGTATATATATATGCACTCCACCCCATCTCTCAGAAGTGTCCCCAGTGTTGCCTTTGAAACAGTTCCAATGTGCATCTGACTGATGATGGCCCTCTCTCGTCCTTTCAAGAAAGAGCGTCTAGCGCTTCCTCTTTCCATACCTTTCTCCTCCAGGCGACCGATGGTGTGATGTTCTTGGCTTTGTGCCCGCAGGTAGTGTCTCAAGCTTCTCAACACTTCATGTCTTCCGTGAAGCAAGCCACTTGTGATGGTTGCTTTGTGAGCCAGTCTATGTGCTTGGCCATTGCCCTTCACTCCGGTATATCCAGGGCAGTTTTACCCACAGGTGTTTCCAAAAGTGGATGCTGAACAGACACATTCCACTATGGGCTTTCCATTCCATTTTTCACTTTTGAACGCAGTCCTCGTATAACTATCATTACTATGCAGCACACAACACTTTCATCAGTTGACTGAAGCCTTTGTGTTCTTGCTGGTGTTGCTGTTAGTGTACTGTGACACAGCCCGAGCCAAGGCGGCACACGCAGGGCGATTTATTTGACTTACCTTGCTGTTGTGTTCCACCGGGATGAGGTGAGCCAGGAGGGCCACGAGGGCTTTGTGGGACACGTTGTTCTCCAGCAACAACGTCCATAACCCTGAAAGTGAGAGACCCGCATGAATGCAAGGAACGTTCAGCTCTGCTGCACGCCAGATCAGTGCAGGGTGACAATCACTGTGGTAGAAACTTCAAAGCACAAGAGTATTGCAAAGATTGGACCGTGGCTTTACTTGAGCAATCTTCTCTTCTTTTTCTTCATAGTTCACTTCACTATCGCTTTACGTGAAAAAAGACCACAAGGACCATTAGGGACGGGGAACCCAGGGTAGCCACCTTGACTTTCACACAGCTCCTGAGCTCTGCTTGTCTGTAGCAGTGTCGGTGACCAATTTCTTTATACAGAAGTACAACTTCACGCTGAGGATGTAAAGCAAAGGGGGTGTAATGGGAGAATAAATCAAATGGGATGAAATAAATTTCAATAAAATAATAATCATCAAGAATCTCATTCCTGGCTGCAGGGTAAACTGAAGAGTGAGAAAAATCCCTGCAGTATTATTCTGAGGTGTCAGTACCTGTTGTAACACTAAAAAACAACAACCCAGATACTAGGTAAAATATACATTGGACCACTCAGCCAAGGTCCGTTCAAAGTTTTGCTAAACTTGCACACTGGTTTGAGCACAGATCAGATATATCTACGTTGAAGTGACCTGCTGTCAGGCTATGTGATGTCCGACGGATCAGATGTCACTTGGCAGTTACTGGTCAGGTCTGTGAGCGCAAAAAATCTGGCAGTGTACCAAGTGCAATGTGATGATGACAAGATCAACCATTTATTCAGCCATCTTTTTATCCACCAAACTGTCTCCGTCATGGTGACAGGTGGGTTCCAGAGTTGTCCTGCAAGTCTCCAGTTTGTCCATCAGAAATGGAAATGTTTAGATCCTGGAATCTCTTCGTATTCATGATGCAGTACTGTGCAGCCATGCCATGCCATTACCATTGGTCTGCAAGTCCTGTCATTATTTAGCAATACTCCAATAGCGCAGCATCTGGAAGTCCTTTCACAAAACTAGGTCATGCATGCGCTACATAATTTAAAGCCATAAAGGTCATGCATTACATCCAAAATTAAACTTGCAAAAGTTTGAAAAAAACATCCCCAAAGATTGAAAGTGTACATGAATTTGATGAACTTGCATCTCATTATAAGCCAGTTAAGAAGAAAGTTTAGTTCATCAAACTGTCCAAACCATATTTGGAAAACTAAAACTATAGTAAAAGTTCAATTAAGAAATGAATTATAGTTTGTCGAACTGTCTGAAGTATGTTTGGCGAACAAACAGTTCACCCAATTAAGAATGGTTTTTACCCTCTGTGAGAGTCCTGCCATTGTTTCATAATTCAATGTTTAGCAGTGCCATGCAATCTTACCCTCTGTGTGGGTCTGAGACTTCTGCCATTGTTTAGTGATGCTATGCAGGGACTCCAGCTGTTCCGTACAGTAGCCTTCCTCCTGAAGCAGATTGTCTGTCACCAGGGGTAATGGGGTCAAATCCAGAAAGTGGCCATCCCAGCATGCTTTCACCCAGTCTGAAACATTCCATATGACGAATGACTCACTGACCAGTTCCTGTTCCAAGAAGAATCAAAACGGGAGAGATATGTGCATTCATCATGATATTCAACTAAAGTGTCTGACTCAGAGCTTTGCATTACATTTTCAGTAAGTACAATCAGTTTAAATTTTAATACTTTAATTTTCGTAATTCATCACACATTGGATTTTTGCTTACTCTTGATCTTGATGGATCATGCTGTCAGCGACCAGTTCTGGTACAAACACCAACAGAAAAATGGGAGAGAGCTACAACTGCTCACTAAACTGGAGAGGATAGGACTAGGTGAGATCTAAATCTTCTAACTGTCTCAGCGCATACTGTGCTGTCTTCTAGGTTATTACAGTCTACGATTGTCCTTGGCAAAAAGCTGTTTCTGAAGATGGCTGTCCTGGTGGTTTCTACAGCACAGCAGCGGGTGTTCTTCCTTGCTGATCGGTCTACAGTGTTTGTTGTCCGGAAGTCTTGGGTATTATTAGTTTTTGATTAATCCCTTATTAATATTATTTATTAACAGCTTTTAAGACTAAACACCTGGCGTTTTTCCTGTAAAGTTGGCAGGTTGAATGACTCAATGGTGATCTTCTTTTACCTGCATCGAGTAACTGCAGTGGTAGAGCACAAACTGCGTCCAGTGTTTTGTTGACAAGCTCCGCCATCTTCAAGTTTGCCGCCCAAGAATGAATGACCTTGGAGATTACTTCCGCTCTCAAGGTGAAAGGGCAATTGCACAATCAGTGTTTCTGATTGGCTTAAAAGGGCACACCCCACCGTGGGGATTGGCAGACTCGCAGAACAACATGGACCCGATAAGGACAGTCGGAATGAGGGCTGCTTTGCTTTTCCGTACAGGTAGGATGATTTTACGACTTTCTGTGCACAGTTGAGCAATAAATTAAACTGCGAGGTTTTACCGTTTGCTGCACTTACTTTAATCGGGGCCCGAGCTTTTTGTAACGCCTGACCATCCTACATCCTGCTTAGTGTCAAAGCTGGACGCACTAAAGACGATATCCGCAAGCTGAACCTGGGCCAACCATACCCTTGATCTTGGTATGGTACGTCGCCGGACCTAACTTTAGGTATACCTAACTTCAGGTCACCGAAACTGCATGGTTACCTGTCAGAACAGTCATGTGTTCATCACACTCACAGGTTGATTACACTGAACTGTGCACTGGTTCTGCTAATCAGTAAAGCATCTATAAATAGCAAAATTGAGTGTCAACAACTCAACTGTGAGCCGGTTTGGCCTAGTGGTAAGGCGTTAGGCTGGTAAGCTGAGGGACCTCGGTTCGAATCCGCTTCGGATTACCTGTCTCTTCAAAAGTTGTGGTCTGTGGACGCAGTCTTGTGACTTAATTTTGTCCCTCACAATTAATGAAACATTAAAATGGCACTCATCGCTGCCCATCTTAATGCAGGAGTCATTCTGGTGGTGACAGTGTAGCGATAGGTATAATTATGATCTCCCACTTCCCCCACCTCCATACCCCCTCCTGCCCTTCTCCCCATCCCTAATAAGCCATCAGTGGTTTCCGACTGTGGACGTTAAGCACCATGTTTACTTATTTACTTAAGAACTCCACAGTCTTCGGTCTCATTTTTATTGAGAAAGGTCTCAAGATTTTGAAGACAATGGTGGGTTATTCTTGTTTTTATTTACTCTAGATAAAAGTTTTAAGCATGGCACTCTTTCACCACCGCCCATCAATCACATCAAAAAATGACAGTTGGTCTTCATCGAAGACACCTGGGATGTGATGCCTTTCTCTAACGCTGATATTAATGCATATGAAGCATAACAAACATTTGTGTGTGTTGGAAGTAACGGGAAAGATGTTAATGAAATACTGTAGTGTATTACTATTTGTTTAATTTTAAATGTAGTTAGTAGGATTTCATTGTACCATTGAATCTGTATAACACGTAAATATGTGACATGTTAATTTGTTATATAAATATTTTGATTTTGGTCAACTGTATTGTGTTTGTATTGTGTACATCAGGCTCACATTAGGTGTGAGGGCTTTGTAAAGACTCTTTTACTGTATATATGTATTTATGTATTGTTCAGTGTTATTGATGCACAATATGTTTAGTGTGAACTTCTGTGCCCAATGTCTGAAGGTGTTCGAGCTGTGTCGCATAGACTGCCCACATTGTACAGAAGCTCATCATCAATAGCAGCAACGAAAAAAATTCTCGATGGGGAGCTCAGCGGAATCAAGGAGGCTGGAACATGGAAGTCGGAGCGTGTCATCATAACAGCACAAGGGCCAGCCATTAAAGTTCAAGGCCAGACCACCAACATTCTCAACTTCTGTGCAAACAATTATCTAGGCCTTTCGGTATGTGTGTGTGGGTGTGGGTGTTTATATGTGTCACTGTGTGTTTACTGTATCTGTGAGACTGTGTATTCTTTGTATGTGTAGAGATATCTGTAAACTATAATTATGGGGTTTGGTATGAGTTTTGTCAAGTAAAGTTTGTGATAACAAATAAATAGAATATATATATATTATATGAACAGACTGACAGACTGTCATTTTATGACTGGGGAGTGACCTGCTTGAAATTGTTTTTTGTTTTTGTTTTTTAATGAATTTTACCAGAACAACAACAGAAAAGAAAAAATCCAAACACAGTGGCATGTAGACTGAAAGTGTAGGTTATTATTTCTGTCACTTCTACTACTGTAACAGTCCTACTTCATCGATCAAGCATTTTGTTGTGTGTTACACAGAGTCACCCAGCTGTGGTAGAAGCTGGAAAGAAAGCCCTGGACACACATGGAGCCGGACTGAGCTCTGTCAGGTTTATCTGTGGCACCCAGGTGTGTTTGTGTATACATACATGTGTGTGCTTGTGTGCATTGCTGTTTTAAGCATACTTCAATGCTTAGGGGTCATAATGGGTGTGTACAACTGGTTAGTGAAAAAAAAAGAGGGTCACAGTGCAACTTTAAACTTGAGCAAACTCAGATGGTCACAAGTACCAGAGATTTTAACTGATTCATACACACACTGATGTGCACACATGTACATGCAGGTACACACACACACACACACACACACACACACACACACACACACACACACACACACACACACACACACACACACACGCACACACGACAACTGAGAGTCAATAGCAATAACTTATTAACACTAGTGTGCCTGATGCACTGAAGAGTAATGTAATGCATACTGCTAAGTTCTTAAAAAAACAAAGTGCTATGATTATCGTCATGATAGATAAAGATGTTCAGGAGGTCCATTTTGGTTTGAGGCTACTTGACAGGAGCGCAGACCACACTTACTGTCATAATTATCCTGGTGTTAACCTGGCTCAGGCTTTGCAGTGTTAGGTAATTAGAGCAACACCTTTGAGGATGCATCCGTGAAGTAGATAAGGCTTGGCTGTGTAGTCCCACTGGGCCCATAGCACTCCCAGTCCCTTTATAGGAGCTGGTCAGGGCTGAAAAATCCCATATGACTCTGATGGGATTCGAACCTATGACTTTCCAACCCACATTATGAATGACCAACCCACATTAGGAATCACCAGCCCACATTATGAATCATTAACCACTGTGCTACTGCAAAGTTCCAGCGCATCAGGGTCAAATTGTAATCATATGCATCTGGGTCAGATCATACTCATATGCATCTGGGTGAATTAGAGTTGTGGCTCCAGTTTGGTACATTTGATGCAGACATGCATGTTTATGAGTAACAGTCTATAATTGCATGGCATGCATGTGTGTGTGTGTGTGTGTGTGTGTGTGTGTGTGTGTGTGTGTGTGTGTGTGTGTGTGTGTGTGTTTGTGTGTAAGGGTGTGTACATGTGTGTGTGTGTGTGTGTGTGTGTGTGTGTGTGTGTGTGTGTGTGTGTGTGTGTGTGTGTGTGTGCATGTGTATGGGTGTGTGGGTATGGATGTGTTCATCTGTGCATTCACCTCTGACATGTAGTATTCTGGTTCCGGTTTAGTGCATCAGATATAATAGATATATATTTACATGCATGTTTATGATGAATAACACTGCAATTTATGTGTTTCCCTGGATGTGTGTGTGTCAGTGTGCGTGTGTGTGCATGTGTTATCTGTATGTTTATCTAAGAGTTTCTAAGCATAATCTGTGTCTCTAAAGCTAAAACTTGACCCCCCCCAAAAAAGTTGCATGGAATGAGGAACAGCCATGGGGGAGAGTTCGTCGATGGACATTTACAGGAATAAAAGAGTTCACACAAGTGTGGCTCTGGAACCAGAGGAGCTGTGTACGTTACGTTGTGCCATTTCATTATGGGCTCTGCTTCTGCAGTCTTGCAGCTACAAGCATTCCACGCGGTGTTAGTAGCAGATGTGCACTGTGCCGTGTCACGGTGTGATATCAGTGCAAGTCCTGTGAAGGTGCATTTAAAGGGCTGTGTGAATATAAACGTTAAATAAACTAGCTTTCTCGGATTTGCCCTCTCCCCCCCCCCACCCACTGCACCCCATGAACAAATTGTATGAATTTTTTTAATTGTATTTTTAGTCCTGATTTGTTTGTGGCATTATATGTTTCATCTGCCAGCAATTTTTACCCAGAAAAATACCCACCAGTTAAAAAAAGATTGGGGTAAAACCCAATAGACCAGTCTTTTTCATGGGGTAAAACCCAATAGACCAGTCTTTTTCATGTCATGGGGTAAAACCCAATAGACCATATAGTCTTTTTTCATGGGGTAAAATACCCAGTAGACAAGACAGTCTTTTTTGTGGGGTAAAACCCAATAGACCAGACAGTCTTTTTTCATGGGGTAAAACACAATAGACCAGACAATCTTTTTTTATAGGGTAAAAACCCAGTAGACCAGACAGTCTTTTTTCATGGGGTAAAACCCAATAGACCAGACAGTCTTTTTTCATGGGGTAAAACCCCATAGACCAGACAGTCTTTTCTCATGGACTTACATTTTTTTCTAAAACACTTCAGTACGTTGTCAAATGTTTACTCCACAGAGATAAGAACAATAAGTGACAAAAATGATTGCAATCCACATACATTTCATTCATGGACTGTATGCAAAACTGAGTGCTTCTGGTGTTCTGTCTGCGATGCCAAAGACATTTTGATGATGTCAAAATGAAGTGTGGGAAAACAGCACAGAATGCTGCTGAACAAATATTAGTGGTGGTGTGTAAAAAATTAAACTAAAAAAAAATCACCTGATAAAATCAACAGCACATTCAGTCCCAAACCTTTTACGGCAGATCATGTTCTTTTCGACTGCTCTGGACACACAAGAAGTTTAGCCTCTGACGGATAGTTCCTTTAAATCAGTGTGCAGAAAATAATGTTTGTTTATTTCACTTGCTCGCTCGTAGGATATACACAAAGAACTCGAGGAAAAGATTTCTCGCTTCCATGGCCGTGAGGACGCCATTCTCTACATCAGCTGCTTTGACGCCAATGCTGGCTTGTTTGAAGTTCTCTTGTCTCCTGATGACGCTGTCATTTCTGATGAGCTCAACCATGCCTCCATCATTGATGGTATTCGCCTCTGCAAAGCCCAGCGCCACAGATACAAGCACAAAGACATGGCAGGTTGGCTGTGCCTCATGTTTTGGGGTTTTGGGGAGAGATTGTTCCAGATGTGAGTCTAACGTCACCTTGCTGTGAACAGATGTAAAATAAAACAGTAATTGATCAATCGATTCCAGACGTGAGGACGAAAGTGTGAGAAAGTGAAAGCCATGAGTTTTGTGGTTTGGAGTTTGAGTGTGTGTGTGTGTCTGATGAAGAGTGGAGAGAGTGGGA
This sequence comes from Alviniconcha strummeri, assembly GCA_963584105.1. Taxonomy (NCBI): domain Eukaryota; kingdom Metazoa; phylum Mollusca; class Gastropoda; family Provannidae; genus Alviniconcha; species Alviniconcha strummeri. The sequence continues at coordinate 19,996,228 of OY757548.1, forward strand.
AGGGGTGTAAATAACCAATGAATGATGCAGCAGAATGGTTGTGTAGGTGTGGAGAAAGCCTTGAGTTTTGTGGTTCAAGCGTTGGAGTTTGAGCATGCGTATGTCTGATGAAGAGCGGAGAGAGCAGGAAGGGGTGTAAAGATGCTGTAGGTCAGAGGGGGCACAACCAGTGATCAGGTTATAACACATGCATCGGAATGTTTGCGTAGATCTGGAGACTCAGCTGAAGAACAGCCAGGGATGCCGTCAGCGACTTATTGCAACTGACGGTGTATTCAGTATGGATGGAAACATTGCTCCCTTAGCGTAAGAACTTTTATCCTTGAACTTAAAGGAGCTAGCCTTCTCAGAATGTGTTCAGTCCAAGAAGGCTGACTTTTCTTTAACAAGCAAAATATAAAAACAAACTCAGAATCAAGACTTTTCTTGTAAAGTGCTCCGCTCATTTTGTTTTCATTGTGTAATTATGATTCTCTTGCATCAGTGATGGCTGGCAGGACTCGACTGTCGAAAACATGGTCAATTGTCACTGAAGGCCTGATGCTTGCCTGTGGCTTCTTTGATCATGTTCCGTGGATGATGCTGGGACGCTGTTTTGATGCCCAGTGTTAGAGATGGCATGCGCAACAAAGGCAAGCTAGGATGATAGTTGTGGTATGCAGCCAGTACTGCTGATTGCAGCAACTCTCAAATGTTCCCTTAAAAAATAAATATAAGACCAAGGGAGCGTTTTAAAGCAAAGTCTTTGATTTGAAGTTTTTACTGAGTTTTTAAAGAACTTGATGTGTATGCGCATGCTTAAACATGTACACGTGCGCATACCTGTTTCAGGAAGAATTTAAAATGATACTCAGTTTGTTTGAGTTTTTGCCAGTGTTTTGTTGTTTTGGTGCCTACTTGCAGTATTGATTGATACGTTAGAAGAGTGACTAAAGTTACGGTTAGGGTTGGTTAAAGCTGACCCAGACCCTAACCTGGTACTGACGTAACCCTAACCCAGTGTTGACCTTACGCTAATGCAGGACTGACCTAACCCTAACCCAACACTGACCTAAACTCAGTTCTGGCCTGACCCAGTACGGACCTAATCCTAACCCAGGACTGACCTAACCCTAACCCAATGCTGACCTAAACTCAGTCCTGGCCTGACCCAGTACTGACCTAACCCTAACACAGGACTGACCTAACCCTAACCCAATACTGACCTAAACTCAGTTCTGGCCTGAACCAGTACTGACCTAACCCTGACCCAGTTCTGACCTAAGCCTAACCCAGTGGGTACTGTGAAGATGCAAAAACAGCAAGATATTGACTAAAATAAATAAAATCTAGCCCTCTGGCTTAGGAACTATTATAGTGTTCACCCACGTTTCTGTGCGTGCATACAAAGAGAAATTAACATGTTCCCTGCTGTGGTCAAGTGGTAAGAACTCCTTTTGTCCTTGAAAGAGGAGTAGTCTTTGCTGCCGTGTAATTTTATGTTCACAGTGGCTCTGTCCTTTTGTATTCCAGAGAGATTTGCAGTTTGGCCAACAAACACAACGCCCTCGTCTTTATAGATGAGTGCCATGCTACAGGGTTCTTTGGCAAGACAGGAAGGTGAATATAACCAGCGCAATGAGCAGCTTTGGTAGCTTCAGCATTGCATTGCCCAGTATGCCCAGTGCAACCTCTTTATTTTGGGGGTGGGGGTAATTTGCACTGACTTGAGCTTTGTTAAATCCTGAAATATGTCCAGGGCCATCCTTTTAGTGTAGGGCCATCCTTTTAGTGTTGGGGGGGGGGGGGGGGGGGGTATTTGCAGCTGACTTCAGCCTCAAACATGCCCAGTGCAACCAAGGGAGGCAGTGTGAAGCTAGGTTGCCCATTCAGTTCAGCAGCAGTTTATTCAACCCACAAGGGGTAGTTCGTTATGATGGGCTCATGAACACACACAATCTCTCTCTGTCTCATACACACACTCTTTCTCTCTCTCTGGAATGCACACACACACACACACGCGCGCACATTCTCTCTCTCTCTCTCGCACACACACTTACTGTCTCACGTACACTCTCTGTCTGTCTGTCTGTCTCTCTCTCTCACACCCACACACACACACACACTCTCTCTCTCTCTCTCTCACACACACGCACACACACACTCTCTCTCCACATACACTCTCTCTGTCTCACACACACACGCACACACACATACACACTCTCTCTCTCTCTCTCTCACTCACACACAGATACATAAACACTCTGTCTCTGTCTGTCTGTCTGTGTCTCTCTCACACACACACACACACACACACACACACACTCACCCCTCCCACACACACACATCAGTAGATGGAGAAAAAGTCTACATACTATCACATCATACATGCACACACACACACACACACATACAGAGTTTTATGCAGTTCAGGGACCATAATCAGCACAAAGCAGTCAGTTGTCAAACACTGATTGATAAGACTCATGGCTTCCGCACTTTCTCTTGCTTTGGACCCCACATTTGGAATTCACTCCCACAAGACCTTAGACACTGCTCCACCCTGTCAGCTTTTAAAGCCAAACCGAAAACCTTCCTCTTCTCACAGTATTTCCATCCTAACTAATATCAGTACACAGTTTCTGCTACAGTCAGTGTGTGTGTGTGTGTGTGTGTGTGTGTGTGTGTGTGTGTGTGTGTGTGTGTGTGCGTGCGCGTGCGTACGTCTGTGCGTGCGTGTGTGTGTTTGTAGTGCGTTTTTATTATTACTATTTTATTTTTATATATATATATTTATTTTTAAATGATACTTTATGTAAATTGTTTTGGTAGGACTATGCTTTACATGTGTATAGAATATCATATTTAGGTTAATATGTATCATGTGAGCGCTCAGGGCGTTGATGAGCGCATGATAAATGTACATTATTATTATTATTATTAAGTAATTTATAATTGCAGAGGTACTGAAGAATATTGTGGTTTGGAGGGAAAGGTTGACGTCATCAATTCAACACTTGGCAAAGCTTTGGGTGGTGCTGCAGGTATGTAATTATAATGTCAGTGTGCATGTGTGCCATTGTGCACTTGTATGTGTTTGCATGCTTGTGTGTGTGTGTGTGTGTGTGTGCACATCTATGTGTGCGTCAGCAGACCATAATGTTATTTAGAACACCAACAGATCCATGTTGGGCATTTCAAATCTCAGTGTGTGTAAACAGTACCGTAAATTAACTCGCCAGAGACAACCAGCCCTTGTGGCTTCACTATGATGCTTTCTTATGGATGATGGACCTAGAGCTGGGCACTGAAGCCGCCAAACATCACATGACTGTGTTGTAAAGTACATGAGTACTGTGTTGTAAAGTACATAAGCAGTGTTGTAAAGTACATGAGTACTGTGTTGTAAAGTACATAAGTAGTGTTGTAAAGTACATGAGTACTGTGTTGTAAAGTACATAAGCAGTGTTGTAAAGTACATGAGTACTGTGTTGTAAAGTACATAAGTAGTGTTGTAAAGTACATGAGTACTGTGTTGTAAAGTACATAAGTAGTGCTGTAAAGTACATGTTGCTGTTTTGTACTGTTGTAAGGTACATGAGTACTGTGTTGTAAAGTGCATCAGTACTGTTTTGTAAAGTACTATGAGGACTGTTGAAAGGTACACAAGTACCCAAACAGCTGCATGTGGAAGTGATGGGTCTGCGTGCAGTGTGTGTGGAGACAGCTGCAGTGAGAGTGTCTGTGGCAACTAAAGCATTAATGATAATAATAATAATAAATAGGATTTCTAGAGCGCCCATCTACCACACAAGGTGGCAGCACAGGGTGCTTTGCAATAACACTAACCCCCCCCCACACACACACACACACACAGAGCGTCGGACGAGGGGATGGGCAGGGCTGTGAAAAACAGTTTAGAAATAGTTATTAAGCAGGTGCTTCTTGAGGGAGGCTTTGAAAGAGGAGGTAGAATCAGAGTGGCGGAGTGTTTGAGGCAAATTGTTCCAGACAGATGGGCCAGCATCCCCATAAAGGGGATCGAATCCCAGATGCAGCTTGTCCTGAAAATATGAAAATATATCTGTCTGCTTCATGTGGTTGCTCTGTCAATATTTACTACAGAAGGGGTGCTTTTTAGTTTAGAATTTGAGCTCCTCTGGGTATGGTGCCATGTTGGTTTGCTCTTTACCAATGGAGAGCAGGAAATGCTGCTCAAAATTCCAAAGCAAAAACTCAGATCATTCACACAACATTCTTTCAGTTTCATGGCACCATCTCTTTGGAACTCATTGCCGGCCACTCTAAGAAATGTACCAACATTATCCCAGTTCCAGTCTCACCTAAAAACCTTCTTGTTTGCCCAGGCTTTCCAGCAGTATCTAGTACTTTGAAAAAAGATGTGTCTGTATGTGGCTGTTGAATGTGGATGGATGCACATGAATAGGGTGGGGGGGTGGGGGGGGAGCATGAGAGATCTAGGAAAGAGTATTATTTATTAATTTTTGTATCTGAGTGGATGAGCAGAGATTGGTGTGCACATGTGTGTGTGTGTGTGTGTGTGTGTGTGTGTGTGTGTGTGTGTGTGTGTGTGTGTGTGTGTGTGTGTGTGTGTGTGTGTGTGACATGGTTATTTGATAGGCGGTGATGGTAAATGGTGTGCACATGTGTGTGTGTGTGTGTGTGTGTGTGTGTGTGTGTGTGTGTGTGTGTGTGTGTGTGTGACATGGTTATTGTTTGATAGGCGATAATGGTAGACTATAATATTTAAGATTCAGTGTGTTTGAAATGTATGTTAGTGTGGTTTTTGTCATAATATGTTTGTACAGCACAGTGAGTTTAACTCTGGTTAGAGAACAGCACTTTATAAGAATTATTTATTATTATTATTATTAATATCATAATAATATATTATTTATGGTGCCCCATGGCATAAGAGCCTGGAGTGCTTACAAAGGCCCACAGATATGCTCATTTCTTTTGATACTCGTGCCACACATTCTTTGTGACATCACTGATACAGACTGCTGTGCACAAAATGGCAGCGCGTACAGTCAGTGTTTATTTTTAACAAAGAGGGCCAGAATTCCAGTGAAAGACTACTGTGTGTCTGGTATTTTGCCTGCATTCTAATTGTTTGGGCCCATGACACCTCTTCACTTCCAGTCCGCTTTGATCAGATCCAAACACATAAATCGTTCAAAAGAACACTATTTCTCAGGACCTAACACAACATGTGACTTTTCAGGGTAATCCCCTTTATCAAGCTACAAAACGACACTTAAACAACAAACAGTGAAAAATGATGAAAAATGAGGTGGAGAGCTAATCCACTTATCTTTTTGGTGGGTGAGCTATGTCCGATGCTTGGAAGAACATTGTCACAGTTTGTTCTATTGTTCTGTATTTATAACTGTGTTCAAGGTAAGACCCTTTTGTTGGTGGTGTTGTGTTTGTTGTATTGTTCTTTATTTATAACTATTTTTAAGGTAAGACCCTTCTGTTGGTGGTGTTGTGTTTGCTGTATTGTTCTTTTAACTTTATGTATTCATTATTTTATGAGCCTGCCGTGACCACAACAAAATTGCCCTGTGTAGGATAATTAAAGTTTTTTAACTGAATTGAATTGAATGATGCTTGGAAGAAAAATGCTAGCAGTCATTCTTGTTTCAGACTTTTGCTTTGATAAGTAACCACTCTAGCATTGCTCAGAGAAAGTTTTGTTCTGCATCTCACTGCGGAAGAAAAACTAAAAGCTTGTGGATGTGTGAATGAGACTGTCACCTGTGATCACCCGGACAAATGTTTCCTCTGTCTGCATGTGTAAACGTAGGTGGGTACACGACTGGTCCAAAACAGCTGATTGATCTTCTGCGACAGCGATCGAGGCCATATCTGTTCTCCAACACTTTGCCACCTCCGGTTGTCGCCTGTGCCAGCAAGGTAACTAGCAGCAGACTGTTCATGAAGCAACTGAGGCATTTCCACACAAATTCTTTCAAGATGCAAACACATAGAAAGTTCAAAAGAACACTATTTATTGGGACAAAACACAGCATGGAAATTTTCAGGGTTATCCCCTTTATCAGTTAAGCCACAAAATGACACCTAAACAACAGTTAAACAGTGAAAAATGAGAGGTTTTAGAATACTAACTGTCATTCTTGTTTCAGATTTTTATTTTTTTAAAGATGGTTAATTTTCGGTAAAGCAGAAGGTTAAGAAACTGGTCATGTTTGTCCAGACACAGCATTTTAATGGACTTTGGTGGGGTGGGGGGGGGGCCGAGGGGGTCTTTAATTTTTTTAATTTTAAATCATTCACCATAATGGTTGAGTGGGTGTAAAACATCAAATTACTTTCCCTGTGTCTGCAGGCATTTGACCTTGTGATGGAGAATCCAGACTTACCTCAGCGGGTGCTGTCCAACACCACACGATTCCGCACTCGCATGGCTGATGCTGGCTTTACCTTGGCTGTACGTGTCCACCTCTTCATCTGTTTTTCTCAGAAATATCCATGACTTGTGTTTGGGTTGTTCTTGACCCTAGGTGGGGTGTGAGTGAGATGAGAGGTGGGGGTAGGGTTGGAGGTTGGAAGTCAGTTAGGTCTGAAGGAGCACACTGACTCATTCTTGAGGACCTGCAGGTTGATAAATTTAATTCCTTGTGTCCAGGAGTAGGAATAGCTGCTATAACATCGTTCCTTTAGTGTCTGCATATTGAGAGAAAGGGGGTGTATTTCTAAGAGTGTGTACGTGTGTGTGTGTGTTTAATGACTTTGAATTATTGAGATAAGTGAAATTCAGTTCTTAGTAGTGCGGTAATGTCAATTAAGATTGAACGTGAGCTTTCATTTCCTGCTGGGATGAATAAAGTATATTGTTATTGTTATTGATGCTGACTTTTAGGTCAATTTTTGTGTGTTTTTTCCGTTAAGATTCCTCAGTAGTGGCATGAAAAACCAGGTGATGTCTGCTTAAGTCTGTTTAAAAGAAAAAGACTATAATGATACCAGTTTTAGCATGTACATATTTTTAGCAATGATTGTGTGCTGACAAAATGTGTTTCATCCTGAAATAACCATACTGGTTGACTGGTTGTAAAACACCAAGTTACTTTCTTACTGCAGCCACTCAGAGATTTAAGGAGAAGGACTCGTATGGACTAAGACAAGTGATGGAATTATCTGCCCTTTGTTCACAGGGAGACCCAGAACATCCCATCTGTCCGGTCATGCTCGGTGATGCACGTCTGGCCAGCCAGTTTGCCAACAAGATGCTGGGTACGTTTCCTGACACAGCAGGGAAAGTGGAGACTGGGGTTCAAGCCCCGTGCACCATTGACAGCAACTCTGAGTGCCTGCTTTGAACACTGACGAAATTGTCCATTGCTTTTTTACTTGAGAGTAACAGATACTAAATTTTGTAAAAGCGCAAATCTCTAGCATAAAAGAATCAACACATGAGTGCTCGAAATACGTAACATGGACAACAACAAAGACCGGAGTCGCCTGTGGTAACTCTCACCTGGCAGGCATGTAAAAACGCCACCAAACGTAGTTCCTCAAGTTTGTTTTCTCTAACATAAAAATAGAGCTTAGCGCACATGCACATGTTTCAACACCACAGTCTGGTTCATAAATGTGTATGTGTTATTTTAGACTGGTTGAGCATTGTCTTACTCATAAGCCCATAGTCATCATATGGTTCAACACAAGTATTTCTGTTCAGAGCCAAAAGTGACATCTGTTTACTATGGCAGACTGATTTGTTTTGTGAGGAAAGTAAGATGTGATACCAACAGCAATGAAAACAAAAATATGGATCTTTTTTGTTTGTTGTTGCTATCCATCCAGAAAGCTGGTCTGTAGAGATCCACACTAATTCGTATAACTTATTACTTGCAAAGTCTTTATCCTTAACCCTTTCACTGCTGTGCTTGCCGCACTGTCACTCGAAAAACAACCAGTAGAAGTGCCAAATTTGAAACCATTAAAGCTTTTTCTTCTCTTTGTGTGAGCTTGTGAAAGGACTTATGTCAAAATGCGCAGTATTAAAAGTAGATTTGTTATGGGCTCATCAAATATGCTGTTTGCAGCGTGTATGTGTGCACTTTTCAGCCCGGAAAATTTACAAGCTGGGGCAGTTAAGGGGTTAAACGTTCTGATACCAAAACAGCTTACAGATTACTATGCCACAACATGGGCCCTACATCTAGTGTTTGCTGTTCTGTATCTATGTTATGTGTGAAATCTTGTGTTGGTGTTTCGTATTTTTGACATGGTTTGCGGTGGCATTAGGCAAGGGACATTAGACCCAAGAAACAGAGGTGTTCAGGTGCATTATTGTGTCGTTTGTCTTTTTATTGTGGAAGTGAAATGGACAGACAGATAAGCTTTTTGGCGATTGCACCATTTACAGGCCGCTGACCACTGGGTCTTTGTATCGGCATCGTCTGGCATTTTGTGGAGTTGTTAAGGGAGGTCCACGTGACTCTTATTTCAGTATTTTTCCACCCACGTGTTACTACAGTAGCACATAAAAGACCCCAGTCAGTCTGCCAAAAGTGCAGGTGGCAGGTTACAGCTAAATATGCATGCAGCTTACGTATGTGGCTTTGCATGAAGTGACATGGTGTGTGGTTGTATGGTGTACACAGAACTTGCACCGAGAGGGCAGCAGTTTCATGTGGCACCAGCCATGCTGGCGCTGTAAGTACACCACTTCAGTGGATATTCAGAAACGCACTGTACAAAGCCAGTCACTCATCCAGAATCACATGCGAATGCAATGAGCCTGCTTGAGAGCGGAGAATAGCGCTATATAAAAGCAATCAACAACAACGACAACAACAACATTCCTTCCTAAACAGTAACTTGTGGTCAAACTATTGCATTTGAAGAATGTTGTTTGGTTTTCTCTGATCTCTGTGATATATGTAGTTTCACGCTACAGTCATGGACTGCATGGCTTACCCCATGACTCTTTATAGATCTAGATCTCTTCAGCATATAGTGTGCCATTTTTTAAATCGGAAATTGCACACATTTTTTAGTTCTAGTAACAGTTATGGCAAAAGAGCCGCGAGGATACTTGTGAATAATTATGAGTTTTTACCAATGATTTCCACTTTTTTTTTTTTAAATCACATGCAGGGAAGGGGTTGTTGAACCTTCCCTGTCATTCTTGCATGCATAGGGGGGAAAAGCCACAACTTTTGAAACAGTTCCACAAAATCTTTTTTTTGTGTTGTTGTCGAGGAATTATATTCAGATCTGCAGGACTGTAACAATTAATCGCTTGCTTGTTTTTTTTCTACACTTCAACCTGAAATCTCTTCTTTTCTTCTTCTCTCCATCAGAGCAAGGAATTTACGTGATTGGCTTCAGCTTCCCTGTGGTTCCTAAGGGCAAAGCTCGCATCCGCGTCCAGATCTCAGCCTCACACACTGACCAAGACATTGACAGGGCGGTGGACGCATTTGTCAAGATCGGCAAGGAGCTCAGGGTCATTGGCTAAAACAACACGAGCAACGAAAGGATTGGCAAAAAGATGCAAATGTCTGGCTATGGTAGCAGGTTGGGCAGTGTGCACTTGCTGTATATAAAATTTTAAAGGCTCTGGCTGTCTGCACTTCTGGCACTATGCTAAATTGCACATTATGCATACAGTCTTCTTTTTTTTCTTGTCTTTTTTCTTTTTTGGGTGGTGTGGTTGATGTGTAGATTATAGTGAAATCATGTGTACCCATTCCATAACACGTGTTTCAGCATTTTTGCAGGTCTACCATTCTTTTGGTTGTGGTTAAAAATAAATAAAATGTTTTGTTATATATATTTTTCTTTTTTTCTTTTTCTTCGATCTCAGTTGTGCATGACAGTATGCTATGTCAATGCAATAGGACCAGTAAAATAAGCCTCCGCTTTTTATCCTAGCAACTGTGTGCCTTTGAGCAGTCATGTGATTGGGTCCATCTTTATGTGTGTGTGTGTGTGTGTGTGTGTGTGTGTGTGTGTGTGTGTGTGTGTGTGTGTGCATTCATCCTTATGACTGTGTGCACATCAACCTTAATGGGATTTTCTTGGATGCTGTGAGCAGTGACTTTGGCTGTATTTTTAGCATCACAGCAGTATCACAGTGCTGAATCTAGTCATATTTTTCAGTAAGTTTTCATTTGATCTGCAGGTTGAAAATTTGCATTAATTCACCATATTAAATAATAAAAAAATACAAAATATTTGTAAAGCATGAACTGGTCACCTAAAATTAGAGCTTAGAGCAATATACAAAATTCAGATGTGAACTACAGGCATGTTCAGATGCCACAGGTAGAAAGCTGCAATAACAGTGATGATGACCAATTTAAAACTGACTCACATGCAGGTGTGTTTTTTATTGTTGGATTACTCTTCTGTGCAGAAGTAAATATTTTGTTTCCAACGCTACAGTGGGCAAAAATGATACAGCCTGAATGTTTGCCAAGGAGGTCTGTTCTGTGTCATTTGTATCTTGGACTACAGTAGCCAAACTCAAAGATAAATGTGTAGGCATCTCAGATCTGTGTTTGTTTTTGCCTTTGACAATGGACCGTTGAATGGTGTCTGTTAAACTGTAAACCAATGAAAGAGTTTAGGGACAACCCTTGTACAGTTTATACTAGTATGTGTTCTGATGGGCATGACCCAAGAACAGTTTTTCATGGTATATGTTCTGATACAAAACTGAACACTGAATTTGTGGAGTTTTTTGTTTTGTTTTTGCGGGTGGTGGTTGGGGGGGGGGGGGAGGGGGAGGGGGGATGGGTTGTGAGTAAGATCTGTTAGGAACTTGTCATATTTTCAAAATGGTAATGTGAGGAACAGTCAACACTTAAGTGTGTTTTAAGAAGATGAGGTGCGACTGACCATGCCATTGTTACATTGTTTCCTTAAAGAACAAATTGAGTATTGTCAGCCAGAGCATGGTATTGACCTTACTTAAAACATCAACAACACAGGTTAGTCTTTCAGTCAAACATCAAAATGGTGCAAGCTGTATGTGCCATAAACGTCTGAATCTCACGTTAGGCTTGCTTCTCCTTGCAAACAGCATTTTGAGATTACATGCTGGTATCAGCATTTACCTCATTGATATTACACTGTGGTTTATTGGAGACTAGTGGAAACCTGATATTTGTGCATTCCATGAATTTTGTTTCTAAGCCAGTTTACTTGATTTATTATCGTTATTGGTTGTTAGGCAGGTTTCAGCTGTGATATATACATCAGGGCTGCCTGTTGTGAGTGAGATTTGTTAGGAACTTGTCATATTTTCAAAATGGTAATGTGAGGTACAGTCAACACTTAAGTGTGTTTTAAGAAGATGAGATGAGACCGACCATACCATTGTTACATTGTTACCTTAAAGAACAAACTGAGTATTGACAGCCAGAGCATGGGATTGGCCTTCTTACTTAAAACAACAACAACACAGGTTAGTCTTTCAGTCAAACATCAAAATGGTGCAAGCTGTATGTGCCATAAACGTCTGAATCTCACGTTAGGCTTGCTTCTCCTTGCAAACAGCATTTTGAGATTACATGCTTGTATCAGCATTTACCTCACTGATGTTACACTGTGGTTTATTGGAGACTAGTGGAAACCTGACATTTATTGCTGAAACAGATCCTATGCATATTCAGTGACTGTGCTGCAGCTTGAGGTGTACCACCTGCACTTATTCGCGAGAGAGCATTCCATGAATTTTGTTTCTAAGCCGGTTTACTTGATTTATTATTGTTATCGGTCGTTAGGCAGGTTTCAGCTGTGATATATACGTCACGGCTGCCTGTGCTGAGAGTTTGTGGCTATGAAGAGCTTCTTTTTTAAAGCATGGCTGAAATTAAAATGTAGCTTTGCATGCTTTGCTGACTGCCAGGAATTTTGTCCATGTAATTTCTGCTTGCACAGTTCATTGGGAACTTCTGGTTCTATTATGTTCATAACAACGCATTTATTTGCAGGTTTTTCTGAATCATGTTTAATTTTTGTCTTGTTGCTTCTGTGAAACTGAGAAAAAGAAGTATGGGTCTGGTCAATTATTTGGATAATTTCTTAGCATGCGGGCACATGTTTGGTGTTTTGTTCATACATGTAGCGTGCAACAAAAGCTGTACCCAATTAGGGTGAACAATTCTTTTCTCGTTTTTGGAGGTTCTGGTCTCGGGTTGTTAGAAAGGACATTTCAACTTCTGCTATATAATATAAATATGTAATTTAAACATGGTTGCAACCAGCCTTGAACTGTGAGTAATAAACTTCTTTTGTCTGCATGTGTGACTGTATAAATGGTAAGTGTGGGAGTGATTGATTTCCTGACGGTAGACTGCTCCAAGGGAAATCAGATAGAACATGGTAGCTAATAGTCTGATGAAGAAAAAACAACACAAAATCCACAGAAAGTAAAAATGTAATAATAACAGTTATGTGTAATTTTGGAGTGATGTCAAAGACTCAAAGCACTTTATAACTTAAAAGAAAAGCATGCAACCTGCAAATACTCACATACAAGTCAATGGTATATGAACAAACAACCAAAGAAAAGACAAAATCCCCCCAAAATACGCATTTATTGCAGTTTACACAACTCTTCATAAACACCAGCATAAGTGTACATCACACATGTTTGCATCGGCACCATAGATCATCACAGCGACTGTCTTGGATAATGACTGCATCTTTCTTGAAAACTGCAGTTTTTCGCACAATTGTTTTGAGCCAGTAAATTCAAACTTTACATCTGCACAAATAGTTCAGATCTAGATCTGTTGTTGTTGATTGTTTTTATATAGTGATCAACAACAACAAATCCAGATCTGAAGTCCAGATCTTGTGCTTTTTGTTGTTGTAATTTTTCAGCAGGTTCTAGATTTATTTTGTATTTTGTACCATCCTGCATTTTAACGGTTTTATGTTTCATTTTGTTAATATGTACATGCGTAAAATAAATTACTGTAGAATTACCAGTTCCTGAGAGAGCTCTTTTTTTTTCATTTTTATTTCAGCCTTGACCATGATATTGATGTGTAAAAGGGTGTTGGGTATCTTTTGAAAGTAGTTATTCTTTCATATGCTCTCAAAAACTATTATTTCAGTGGACTTTGTTTTTGTTTGGAGAAGCAGTCTCAACTATTTCGCTTATTAATTGTGATTCATTTTGTTCTTAATTTTTTGTTATTGTTCAATCACTTCAAATGCTTATCTACTTAAATAAGTGGATCTAGATTTGTGCTCTTACTTTGCTTGTTTTGTAGTTGAGATTATGGATATTTGACATTATGCATATTAAAGCTATTTTGTTTGAGGTTTTGTTTGTTTTCCCATTTGGCGTGTTATTGCAATCTGTCCTTCTGTCTGTAAGTGCCACAGATTGAGATATTAAGGCAGTGTGTGTCAGAAATCCTGATCCAGTCACACGGTACTTATGCAGATGGGTTGTTTGGTTCCATTTGCTGGCTGCTACACAGCAGGGGGAACATGTTAATGTATCGAGAGAGAGAGAGATTACTGATTGATGATCGCTTATACAGTGCTATTCTTCGCTCTCTTGAGCAGACTCACTGCACGCGCATGTGGTGCTACATGAGTGACTAGCTTTTTATAGCGTGCTTTCTGAATATCCACCGAAGTGGTGTAATTACAGTGCTAGCATGGCTGGTGCCACATGAAACTGCAGTCATCTTGGTGCAAGTTCTGTGGACACCATACAACCATGCACCATGTCACTTCATGCAAAGCCACATACGTAAGGTGTATGTGTGTTTAGCTGTAACCTGCCACCTGCACTTTTGGCAGAATGACCGGGATCTTTTAAACACTACTGCAGTAACACGGGGGTGGAACGGATACTGAAATAAGAGTCAACACAGGTCAACCCTGGAGAAGAAAATTCTCCTGCCGCTCCTGCAGGGATTCGAACCTGCGACCTTTCAATCACGAGTCCGGCACTCTAACCACTGAGCTATCCCTGCCTCTTACACCACCTCTTTATAATTGTTTAGAAGAATTGGGTGCTCTTGTTGCCCACAGAACAAGACAGAGGAGACAGCAAGTAGCCAAAATGACCAACTTTCCCAGTTCGCATCCAGTCTGGATCAGCTGGAAAGCATTGGCCAGAAGCGGGCCAGATGATTCTTGCACACCAGCTTGCTTCCAGACTGGATCCATTGGGCCAAAACCTAACGGAATCAGCCAGAACAAAATCGGATCCAGGCTGGTTTTGCATGAGGTTATCTGGGATGTCTGTGAAAGAACAGAAGTGAGTCTGAAAGTGGGAAACTGGTAGCAGGTCGGTTGGATTCTGCCCGAAACCGGGCCAACAATTCCTGCCCACCGGCTTGCTTCCAGACCAGATGTGTTTGGCCAAGCCCTGACCAAGCCATCCAGATCAGATCTGGGTCGGTTTTGCACAACATGATCCATGCCTTCTTAGGAAAACTGACGGAACTGAAACAGATGTGGAAAGTCGGATCCAGCATATACTATCCAGTCCATTTCTGGCTGCACGCTGGCCATAATAGCCATAACTAGCTGTAACCAAAACACTTCCAGATCAGATCCGGCATGTTTACTGGGTTGACACTTCCTGGCATTTTTTTTACATCTAGTCTCTCCAATTGTTATATACTCACAAAAGTTGGAATCTGAACTGAAAGCACCCCCCAAAAAAACAACCAAAAACAACAACAAACAAACAACAACAACAAACAACAACAACAACAAACAACAAGAAGTAAACAAACAAAAATGCAAAACAACAACATCAACAACAAAACGGGGCTTTGGGGATTAGGCATTGATTTTGAAGTTTCTGTTTTGATTTATTCTTCCTGTTTGAGAAAGGACAGCTTTCTTGGATAAAACGTGTTGAGAAGGATGTCATCTACTTGTTTAGCAAATACTTGCTTTGGGATGACCAGTCCCTTTAATTAATGCACTTAATTAATAATTATGTGATAACTTGCATGTGTATGGGCATGCACACACACACACACACACACACACACACACACACACACACACACACACACACACACACACACACACACACACGCATGCATGCATGCACCCACATGTGTGATTGCATGCACACACACGTGCACACAAAGGAAGGACTGATGCACCAAATAGAATCTTTATAAATATAAGGGAGTAGGCTTTTCTTCTCTTTTGAAATTCTGGTCTTATTCAGTCAACATAAATTTATTGCCAAGTGTCAATACACTGCACGAGGAATGTTTTGTGGTGCCAAGTACACTCATCACACATTCACTCCAATCATAAAACAATTAATTACAACAACAGCAAATAAACATCCTGGTAAAAAGTCATTCATAGATAACAACATGAGAAAATCCCACTGGCATCAAGCTGTGCATATCATATAAAAATAAAATTGCCACTTCCAGAGGACCCCCTCTTTAAAAGCTACTGTCCTAATAAAAGCAATTATAATTGTTGTGCTTGCAGATTAAATTGTAATGCTTCGACAATCAATTATGTGCTTGGTTTTGTTAAAAAAATATAGAAAAAACTTTTTCAGAAAAACTCTTATCATCGCTCTCTATTGTGTGTGTGTGTGTGTGTGTGTGTGTGTGTGTGTGTGTGTGTGTGTGTGCGTGCGTGCGTGCGTGCGTGCGTGCGTGCGTGCGTGCGTGTTCAGTTGCGGTATGTAACTAGTGAAAAATAAGGGAAACTGGTTTGGAAAATGGCTTCCAAGTGTCTGATATATAATTATAATTTTATGTAGACCATAAGAAAACTACCCCCCCCCCCACCCCCCGTAATGCACATGGTCATAATTATGTGACTGCTGTTGCGGATGTTAAAATCGAAGAACTACCCCCGACATGTACACTGCACATTTATTTTATTGTTTTGTTATAACTCTTTGTCATGTTTATTCACATAATTGTTTTCTTTAATTATTCATCGATTTGTTCACCTGAGAACTACCCCCTCCCCCTCCCCGCCCCCGAAACTGATGTCATCAACTGCTGAACCACCCCGGGTCACCTCCACCCGTACTGCATACTTTTCTCTTGGGGGGGGGGCACGTAGCTTTGTCATGTTCCCCTTCAGAGAATTCTTTCCTTTAATTATGCGTTGAATTAATTGTTTGAGTATCCCTCCTTTCCCATTGTTGTCGGTGCGCCACTCGTAACCACAAGGACTGTCATTCGCTACACGTTGAGCTATCGGGAGCGGCGCGTACAGATCACATGACCTTCAGTTCCGGCACCCAGCATTCCCTGTCGTTCCTCTTTTTCTCTCTCTTTCTCGTCGATATTCATCATGGCGCCGGTAGGTTACATGTGGTGCTCTTGTAAAACCCACTCGTTTTTGTGTTCTTTTGTAACCCTGCACAACCAGGAATTCGGGTATTTGAATGGCCGTGGAAACGCAGATGAATATAGTTTACATTATTTAGTATTATGTACTGCTGATCATGGATAAAAATAATAATTATGAGGTTGATTTTTACTATAACATTCAGTACAAACGAACACGTGGTCAAATCCAGTTCGAGCGCGCCCACTTTTATTTTCTGCGTTCAGCCCGTACAAAGTGGGAAATATGCGTGTGACAATCGGATGTGTTAAAATATTTCTGTTATACAATGTTACCCTGCTTGTTTTCATGCTGCTTAACGCCCATCGAATTAGAAACGGAAACCTCAGGGTTTAGTACTAATCTACTATAATTACTAATTAGTAAAAGGGACCGGGGAAGTGCCGTGTATCATGGTAATATATGGTACCCGTACCCAGATTCGCGCGCCCCAAGCATCGTTTAACACTCCAAAAATGACCGACTACCACCAGAACAATAGATAACTGTTGACTATGGTTGACGGTTGTGGGGTACAACACAGTCACAAATGACAGAAGCAGTGTTTTATAGAAAGGGAACCGCTTGGCAGTAAGACGATCCCTTAACTTGCTTAAGTTACGAGAATTGAGTTGTGGCAATGTACTCAACAGATACAGAGAGCCCTTTACCTCCCTGTTCACACAGCTCTTGTACTCTGATTCAACGATTACCGCAGTCTATGGTACCAACAGTAAATTTATGGAGCTCCTTGGTCCTACTCATTGGCTTCTGAGAAATGCAAGATGTGACCAGATACTACTAATGTACTATCGTATCACTCAGTGTGTGTGTGTGTCATGTCTGCTCATGTGTGGCAAACAGAAAGCTCTTGAAGTTGAATTGTAGAGAAGGTTCAGTGCGCACTGCATGTATGACTATGATAATGATGTACTGATGTAGGGAAAAGGTTCTTTTTTAGTTCCACCTGCATCAGATCTGTACCATAAATTATTTGAAGCAAAACATTTTTTTTTTAAAGGAATCTTCATTTTCAAGATTGTTTCATTGATGATTCCTTGTAACACTAATAGTAATACAGTAATACTATTACTAATAGACATTTTCCTGAAATAAAAAGGGGGGAAAAAAGGGGCATTTTTGCTGAGACAGTTGTGCTCTTCTGATCCCCTGATGGGGAAGACGAACATACTCTTCCCATTGCATCACGGGGCTGGTTTGACATGCAAATGTGAATAAGATGAAAGAAAATGATGATGCATATATGAGCATGTGCCAAAAGGTGCTGCTTAGAAGGTGGACATTAGGGTGAAAAATACAAGCAGAAAAGTCATTTAGCAAGTAATACCATTTAAAAGATAAGCCTTTTTAATATACGTTTCATTTTCAGGTCTGAAAAAGATAACTTGATGAAGCGAGTCTGAGAAAAAGACACCTGAATCTGTCGGATGCAACACAGGACACAATGTTTGTTTTGATTTAATCTTTGAATTTAATGATTGCTATCAATCTGTGGGGAAAATAAACATCCATCATTTATAACAAGACAGTAAGACTTAAATTGACTCAATTCACTTTTTATTTCATATTCAAAATCATAACAGTGATGTCCTGTGTTACATCCGACAGACTGCCGCCTTAATTTTTTTAATAAAATGAAAATGAAACACAACACTGAATCAAAAATAGGATGTGTTTATTAGAAGTTATGAAGCATATTCATTTCCATGACTGCAGCATGAAATAAGGTCATCAACAACATTTTTTTAACATTTTATCTGTCGGATGTAACAATTATTGGATAGACATAACATTTCCCATGCTCACAATACACAGCTTATAAAATAACTGCTGATTTCCCTATACTGCAACAAAATGTTACCAGCTGATGTAGTAGTGGCTTTGATGACTGCAGCACTCAACAAGTTGCTTGTATAGTTGTAATTTTGTCAAAGGCCCTTTTTAAACATTTTATCTGTTGGATGTAACAACTCTATCATGGACACAACATTTCCCTTTGTAAAGTTTGTAAACTTTCCTGTAAAACATATGCACAGCTAATAAAATCACTTAGTTTTCCTACATCTGACACATTGCTGTAAATACTGAACAAGGCCGAAACCATTATTTAAAGTAATGCACTGTCGGATGCCACCATGGAATATGTAACACTGGACAGTCCTGTGTGACTTAGAAAAAGTACAGCCAAATTGTCATTATTATTCTTTCATTAACAAAACAGAAAACCATGTGAATGTACATTCACCCTATATCCTATTGTTAACAGCAGGTAAAATTCAATTATGAAAGACATTGATATGGCATTCAAGTCTCACTAAACAACTGTAACACATTGTAAGTACCCAGAAACAGTAATGCAAAATCTGTTAACTGATGACAAAATATAGAGAATTTCCCATGTTAACACTAATTCTTCCCAACCTAATAAATTTAAAAGATTTGTTTTCAGTAAGTTGGCTGTTCAGCATTGAGACATATCTTTATTTTTCTGCATTGCTTCCCAGGACGAATCTGGCTTCATGCTCCACTAATGTTGTCCCTGCTGTGTCATGAAAAACACTTGCTCTTCCCCTTTTTGAGCATTGACCACTTTAGCCTGAAAAGAAACATCGGTACAAAATACAACAATATAACAACTGTTTTTGAGGATATGTCTCCATATTTTTAAGTATGCAACTCGGGAGATGTACATGCACATAAGATATTGTGTGTGTGCACACGCAGGTGTGTGTGTTTTGACTTTCCCCAGAATATATATACATCTATGTTGACATTAGGTAATATTACTAACATATAGTACTGTAGTTGAAACATAATAACACAAATACCAGTCCTTTTTTAAATTTCTGTTCATTTGGTCTTTTCTCCCTACTAACTCCCTACATTGTGCCACAGTGTATTGTATTTTGTTGTATGATTTTTTTGGTCTTCATATTGCATATTTATAGTGATTTGTCACAAGAATTCTACTTTATATGCTGCATTGTATTGTATTTGTACTGCAATGCACATATAAAACTACATCAGTTAAGAAATTCTATTCTGGCTTTCATTAGTTTCAGCACACACTTTAGAATGCATCTGTCCTGCTAGAAGTAATATTAAAACAATAATAACAATATACTTTATTCATCCCAGGGAAATGGGAAGGCTTGGGAAGATTAAAAAAAATAAAAATCATCTCCCTAATCACAATGTTAATGTCATAGTAATGCTTCTTTTCTTTCTTCTTCTTTTTGTTGTGTGTTTGTACAGTTGGTATAAATAGATAATTTATGGCTTACGGCTATGCCCTTTTTTTGTGTAACTCTTAGTTCACATCACAGACGGCAATAATAAACCTGTAGAGTTGCAGAAGTGTACTGAGGAGTAAGAATTTGTGTCATGGCATCATGCTGTTCCGATTGACTGAACAAATGAAAAAACCACTGGCCGACAGTGGCAAATCAACTCCGAAATGTGTGCCATCGTAAACACAGGTATTTTCGCCATTACGAAGTAAACACTTGAACATTATATACGTTTTTTCTCTTTCAGTCAAAACACTAAGAAAAAAATAGTTCCTTTGATCGAAACTGGGACATTACTGTGCAAAAATCAGTCACTTGTGATCAAAACACCGACCTAAAGCCTGCTTGTGTCATCTGAGAAACAGCTGGCTATCAAATGAAGACATCACTTTGAATTTGCGCACTGCTGACCGAAACCTGTTTAATAATGGTCACTTCGCTTACAATTATGAATGAAAATGCAAAAATAATGTTGTATCAATGAAAAGTAACTATTTAATCTGTCGGATGCAACATCACATTTTGATTGAAACTGTAAAAAGGTACATGACCCAAATCAAAAATTCACTCACCTCTCCCTGTTGGCATCATGTTCGAAGAGAAAGTAGGCACAAAGCACTGTGGGTAAACATGGCCGTGCTTTGTGCAAAAAGACTGCAGTCATTAAAAATCAACGTTTATCCCCAGGATTGGCAATTTTTCGATCGTAATGGACTGACAAAATAAAAACTTGAGAAAAAAATTACGAACGGAATCCAACGCTTTTCTAATCACTGCTTTTCACTAAACATTGATTTTAGCAACAGCTTCTTTGTTCCACCACCCACAAGTCCACAGTGAATAGTAGCAGATGAACGTTTTCGTCAGCATCGGAACTGGACCCAATGTGTTTTGATCGAAATAAACATATGTTTATTTCAGGTTTTAGAAGTAGTTATGAGCCATTTTCACAAGCATTAAAAAGCTGTGACTATGTCCTGTGAGGCAGCAAAGGGAAAATTGCCTGAAGAAGAAAGATGCAAACAAAACGACAACTGAAGCAGTGCACCCGAAATGTCCACCCTTCCTCTGCTGATTTTCGGCCTGGACTTGGTGTAAATTTTCATATTTTACTAACTCCAAAACTGACACGAGGAGTCAAGTTTATCTTTATTATCTCTTTGATGCATACTCTTCGATAAAGTTAGGTTTGTTCAGAGAAAACTTAAACATGAAGAAGAATTTACGATAAAAAAATGGATGGTCCTCGCCGAGCGCCTTTTGGCACAGGCTCATATTATGTTGACATGCTGGTATTATCCACTTTAAAAAAAAAATTCTGCACCCTCATACAAATATTATAACTGTACTGGTTGACTGGGTGTAAAACTCACACCAAGTTACTTTTAAATTCCTTGCAGACAAAAGGTAGCAAGCGTCCTGCTAGGCAGCAGTCTGGCAAAGGCAAGAAGAAGAAAACAACTCTGCGATTCCAGATTGACTGCACACACCCAGTGGAGGATGGGATCATGGACGTAGCCAACTTTGTAAGTAAATTAGTAATACAGTCAGTTTACATGCAGCAAAATAGTGAAAGCTTACTTTCCTCCAATTCACATAACATTTCTGGAAAGCAGTTTTAGTTATCCACTATGAGTGAGAGAGAGAAAGTGATTTTTGAAAGAGATGTTGCACATGTACTCGGTTTAGTCTAGTGAACTGTTCCTGTGATTTTGTGAAGTGCAGTTTTCTCCCAGCGCCAGCAAAATGCTCTCTTGGTTATGTTTTTTTTTAACTCTTTAACTTGTTTAAACTTCAGCATCATTTATTTTATGATGGTGGACATTGGGAAAATTAGATGAGGTAACTTGACAAATTACAGAGGGATGCTGATGTTTTGTCTGAAAGTCACCTTGTGTTGACAAGACCTAACGGTGTGCATGGGCTAGGGTGACCTTCCCTAGTCGGATTAGGGTTACCTTCCCTAATCGGGCGTCTGGTCACGCCATGCGTGTGTTGACAGGAGAAGTACTTGCATGAGCGCATCAAGGTGGATGGGAAGACCAACAACTTTGGCAACAACGTTTCCCTGGAGCGCAACAAGAACAAGATCACGCTCACCTCAGAAATCCCCTTCTCAAAGCGGTAAGTTGTCTATTGTCAACTCTGTGGTGCGAAGTGTAATTTGACTGTATTGACACAATGACAGTGAATTTTTGAAATGCTGTTGAAAAGTGCAGATGTTTATTCTTTATTGGTAAGCATGAGAGTTTTATTGTTTTTGTTTTGTTCTCTTCTCCTGAGCAGTGCAGTATGCTCGCAACACAGAATTGAAAAGACCGGCAATTTCTCTCATGCTAGCAGTATTGTTTGTCAACCTAAACAGAGCAAACAGCAAGATCTGTTTATTATTATACAGTATTACAAATGGGTTTGTTGATGTGGTTGATCAAAATATGTCTGCGGGAGTGTAGGCAAAGGGTATAAAAAGAAGATGGTATTGAAATAATAATCTTAATACCCAACATCAGAATCTGTTGTTGGGTATTAAGATTATTATTTCAGTACCACCTTTTTTCAGATTCAGATGCACACAATTTGAAAGATAGAGTGGTCATGCATCAGTCTACAACCACTCTACCGCGGAAAGCAGCTGCTAAGTGGAATTCAAATTGGGGAAATAAACTGTTGTAACTGACTCTTCTGTTACCTTGAAATAGGGCTGTGTTCTTAAAGACTGGTATGAGCAGGTATTAGGGTTATGCAAAGTTAAAGTGGGTTTGAAAGAAGAATCCCCCCCCCCCCACCCCCCATCTGTCATTGTGTCCCTTGAGAGCATAATAGGCACTGCAGCTACTTTTTGTATGGTTGCCTTTTGTGATAACAGTTCAATGCCACAGTGGACTGTTTAGTCAGCAGGCTGGAGCTGAAAGTCATTTTGTGATAACAGTTCAATGCCACAGTGGACTGTTTAGTCAGCAGGCTGGAGCTGAAAGTCATTTTGTGATAACAGTTCAATGCCACAGTGGACTGTTTAGTCAGCAGGCTGGAGCTGAAAGTCATTTTGTTGACACATTTTCTGTGGACCCTCTGCAAATTTATGTTTTCTCCACAAAGTGGCACAACATTCTTTTGGAAACAGTTGTGTCTCTGGAACACTTACCAGATGTGTTGTTTTGGAAACAGTTCTGTCCCATGAACACATTGCCAGATGTGACCCCCCCTTTTTTTTTTTTCACATGAAAATGAAAAAACACACACTTTGATAGCATGTGCAATATGCTAACAAAGTGCTGAATGTAAGAGAGGCAAAATATTACTACCACCCCCCATTTGTTCATGGATCATATATCTGTAGTTTTGTTTTTTATAGATAAATATAGTACCACATAGGCTCTGTGTACATTGTGGGGGAGTTATGTCTGTTGCCACCCCTCAGTAAGTGGCATCAAGACCCCCCAACCCCTATGGCCCTCTTTGTCTTCTTCTCAGTTTCTGCACCACTACATATTACGAGCAGCAGATAGTTTCATTCTTTGATGCTTTCTCACATGGACTGGTCTGTAGTATGTAATATTTGTGTGTGGGTTACTTCCATTTCATTGGACAAGGACCTTGTGAAAAAGAGTAGCTTGAGTTTCAGTCAGTGTTGATGGTGCTGTGATGATTAAGGTCATCAAACTGGGAGGAAGTATAAGGCTTCATGGAGTGTACTACCTGGCAGAGTGTAACACTACCACTGATAGCACACTGTCTGGAAACATCATCTCAGTCTCAATTCAATTCAGTTAAAAAACCTTTAATTATCCCACAAGTGGCTATTTTGTTGTGGTCGTGACGGGCTCGTAAAATAATACATAAAGTTCAAAGAACAATACAATAACAAACACAACACCACCAACGAAAGGGTCTTACTGTAACCATAGTTATAGAACAAACTGTGACGTCATCATAAAATAGTAATGAACTTACGATCACATACTTGTTTTTGTTTATCACAAGGTAATATAATTAAAATAATTAAAGTACCACACAGCAATTAAAACCATATTGCACATGCTCACACACCTGTGGCACAGTCACACACAAACACTGTGGTACAGTCACACACACATGCACGTGCCCGCACGCATCTACTTTGTGTATACATGTACACTTCCATGTATTGTTTATTGTCTCAGTGGCACCGTGGTGCAGACTATTGAGAACCCTGCCTTGTTGTACTGTGCGCAGATACCTGAAGTACTTGACCAAGAAGTACCTGAAGAAGAACAACCTGCGAGACTGGCTGCGCGTGGTGGCCAGCTCCAAGGAGGCGTTTGAACTGCGCTACTTCCAGATCAACCAGGACGAGGAAGAGGAGGAAGGAGATGAGTAACCTCCCTTCCCGTAAGAATTGGTGACATTCAGGTTTTGTGAAAATAAAATCTGCCCATCTGTGCATCAGCGTGTTTGAGGTTTTAGTGAGCGTATGAGTGTGCTTGATCTTTATAGCCCAAATACCGTGATCGTAACATTACATTAATAAACTACATGAAATATCTACATGTCTCTTCTTCTTTTTTCCCCTCCCTTTCGCACACATGTACCAGATGTCTTGCACACATGGCCATTTCTCACTGCCTGTCTCGTCATCTCTCCCTCCCTCTCTGACTACAGTGTGAATGGCAGCCTTTCACAGAAGTAAACAAGAAGAGCTATTCAGTATGGGGCTGTGATGTCACATTATTTAAAGCGTCAAAACCAGGAAATGATTAACTGGTTAAATACCAGACCCACAAAAAATCTTATTCATGACCTTGATGTTACACACATAGCAACCATACCATCCAAGAAGTGAAGACGAGCACAAAACCACAATTTGTAGTTTGTTTCTGATGCCAGTGATCTTGAAGCTGTGCTTAGATTTGACCCCAAACAAGGTTAGAATTGTGCAAAATTTGAAAGACCTTGCTTGGACTAAAACTGTCCAGGAATAAGGAAAAGTTAAAAGTTTTTGTTACCAAAATGAGTTGCATCCAGTGTGCATAATTTTGTTTTGGCATACAATTACCTGACGATCATACAAAGTTTTAACGTAAGAAGGTTTTCAGTTGAAATTGATTCGACTGAAAGTAAGTTGGTGTTTACGCCCAGTCAACGGGTATGGTTATATCGGGGCGAGCGACTGAAAGTGGTGCGAACAAATAAAGCTGGATGAATGCTAACGCCATGCAAGAAGTTTAAATTTCAAATGGATACCTTAAAATGCACACATTTTTGTCAACAGCATGGAGTTTCTCCTTTTGGCTAATTAACTCCCTTGTTTGTTGATCGACAATGACGCAATAAAACCTTCAGGCCGACATATTAAAATTCAAACTGGTGCTTTCTCCTACACATTACACTACGGTTACACGGGCATCCGACAATACGCTGCCACGCGTCGACAAGTTGTTCCGCTGAAGGGAGATTATTTACCTGTAGCTACACTGTCACCACCAGAATGACTCCTACATTAAGATGGGCAGCGGTGAGAGCCATTTTAATGTTTTATTAATTGTGAGGGTCCAAGTCACAAGACAGTTTCCACAGACCACAACTTTTGAAGAAAAAGGAGAGCCGAAGCGGATTTTTACCAGCTTTTTTTTTTTTTTTTTTTTTTTACGTTCGACGAATAACCCGAACTATGTTCGCGAAGCAAATATTCGCTCAGTTAAAGGACAAGTCCAAGGTTTGGGGTGATTTTTGACACGATTTCCGTTAAAGTTTGCTGAAAACAAGAATGTAGGCGAAATTGTGATCTGAGGGTTACAAATGTACGAAAACGGGCATTTTCTGTCGTACCGAAAGCGTCGCCATGACGCTGAAAATCATGCGCATACGTCATTGGGGAGTCACTGCAAAATGGCTAATAGCCACAGGGTAAACCGACTTGAAAACAATTCCAGTTTGAATCTCCAAGGATGAAGCTCCGACGCAATTGTCAGTAGTTGGGCCTTTGTTTATTTCCTCCATGTTATTTCATCTTTCTCGAACCTTGTTAGGTGCGTGGTGTTTAAGTCTTTTTAGTTCTGTTTACTCTAGCTTTCACAACAGGCTAGACCTCATCAGGGAGCCTGCCTTTATTGGAGGTTTTATTTTCCCAATTTATCGGGGCGGGGATAGCTCAGTGATTAGAGCGCCGGACTCGTGATTGAAAGGTCGCGGGTTCGAATCCCTGCTGGAACGGCGGGAGAATTTTCTTCTCCAGGGTCGACTTTCTGTGCTGACCCTTATTTCGGTATCCGTTCCACCCCCGTGTTACCGCAGTAGCACGTGAAAAATCCCGGTCATTCTGCCCAAAGTGCAGGTGGCAGGTTACAGCTAAACACGCATACACCTTACGTATGTGGCTTTTATTGAACCGTGCTTCGATCGGCATTGGTCACAACTTGTCCCTAATATGTCAAATGACATCTGAGGACATTAAGCATCAACTCATCATCATCATCATCCCAATTTATCCTTGTTTGTTTCATCATATGTAAAAAAATTAAACAGTTTTGTTCGTTCTAGTTCAATAGACTAGCGATTTCGTGGCCTCCCTGGGGTTGGGCTAGTTACCGGTTCTTGCCATTCACTGTTTTTTCTCTTGGCTTGCCCTTTTGTTTCT
Source organism: Alviniconcha strummeri (assembly GCA_963584105.1). Classification (NCBI taxonomy): domain Eukaryota; kingdom Metazoa; phylum Mollusca; class Gastropoda; family Provannidae; genus Alviniconcha; species Alviniconcha strummeri. The sequence goes on from OY757548.1 coordinate 20,022,499, forward strand.
CGAGTTATATCGTTCATTTACGATGTACGAGTGAGGGGGGTAGTCTCGATGTTTAACGAAACCTCTTTCTTTCTTTTTTATCTTTGGTTTATTGGCCATTTCGTACCCGCTTGTTAGCTTGCCCGGTTAGGGCAACCATTTTGCATTTCTCTTGTCGTCTGCATGTTTACATCCCGATGCTTTGTCATCGGTAGTCCTGATTAGCGTTTTGCTTTATCAGTCTGCAGCCTTTGTTTTTCTAGATGGAAGCCGGGTTAGTGAGGGGTTAGTTTAGAGTTAGTTATGGTTAGTTTGGCTTTCCATCTGTTTGTCGTTGGCACTGTTATTTTTGCTCTATGCTCTTCTGACTGTAGTCGTCCACTCCTTTGTTGCAGACAGTAGTCAATTAGACTGTTGTGATTTGGTGATTTTGTTTTGTTTTGTGTGTGTGTTTTTTCCACCTTATGCTTGCAGGTAGGCAACCGTTTGGGGTTTTGAGGTTGTTTCAGCTGTTTTGTTTCCTTCATTTGGTGTCAGCTGTTTGCTTGACTGATTAGGGCAGCCATTTTTCGTTTGCCACCAGCATTTGTGGTTTGGTCTTTCTTTCTTTGCCACAGGCTGTAACGTATGGTCTCTTTTTTTCACGGCCTTTTCTGCCGTAGGCATTCGTGTTAGACTTTTTGTCTTTGCCTTGTTAGCGCTTATTTCAGGGTATCAGTATATCTCAGTTTTTGATATCATGCTGTGCTCTTGCTGCTCGTCAGCTTCATCCTTGGAGATTCGAACTGGATTTTTTTTCCCCAAGTCGGTTATCCTGTGGACAGCCCTACAAATTCCGCTTTGAAGCAAATCCCATTTGGTATTCCGCCATAAAGTTTACGAAATCGCACTCAGCGAAGTGCTCGCTACACAAATGTGCGTGACTGAGGCGCAGCATCAAAGCCATCTCGTTTGAATTGTACAAATTTGACCCATTTTCGCCTCAGCGGGTCGATTCCGCGGGAACTCGTGCGTAGTTATATTTTGGGTTGCTTGTGAGTTGTTACAGTAGGCCGGCATGGTTAGAGCTTTTGTCGACCACACGCATACACATTCAATGAACAATCTAAGATAGCAACCGCACTGACTCCCCAGACTGACGTCACTTCCGAGAAAGTCACGTGACTGATGGAGAACCCGAGACAGCAGTCTCTGCCAGCTTACAGAAAATAAAATCGATTAAAAACCAATAAAAAAATTTAATTTTTTTTTAAATTTGATTTTATTAAATCTCAGACTAGTGACTCATTTGTCAATCATTTCGATGGTCATTTTGCATACTTAAAAACCTTGGAGCTTTCCTTTAAGAACGGGCTTACTGCTAGGCTAAACCGGCTCACATAGATACACAACGAAGGACGCACTCTATGCCAGCTATGCGCGTTTTTTGACCAAACTTCGGCAGGCAAGCCTGGTTGGAATACAATGGCAGAGGTTTATCGTGTCGGTGTATCCGTGTCGGTGACTGCCATGGTCCTGTGCGCTCTTTGCTGCTTTTTCTTCAACGTCATGTAATGAGCCGAGTGCAACAGGATACGTACACTGAGACACACGCTTGATATGAAAAGGTCTTTGAATCACGCTGGACGAACCCTGTGAAGAATGACAGGTCAGGATACTCTGACATACCCTCTGAAAGCCTGATGTGGAGCTTGTTTTACATTCTCTTTTTTTTCTTTTTTTTTTTCTTTCATTCTTTCTATGCATGCATGTTTGAAAGCTTTTCCAGTTTTCTCAAAAATAAATATTGTATGCATGCTTCGGCGAATGTACACACCACTCTCTCCCTCTCCTACTATATCACTGGTGAGTATTAATTACTATATTGTTTGAGTTCGAGATCCTGATCTCTCCCCCCTTCCCTCCATACGACATTTGAGCATGAAAGTTTTCGGGTTCGAGTTATCTCTCTCCCTGTTGATGACAATTAACTTGTTTTTGTGTGTTTGGAGGGGGGGGGGGGGGGGGGGGGAGGGTCAAATTAAGACATTATTGTGAGTTCGAAAAGTGTACAGAAGTCACAGAGACGAGAAACGGAAAGTTGGTTTTTAATACTCGTTCAGCTATGGCGGTTATACTCGGGCCAAACACATAAAGGAGCCAATAAACACACAGCTCTACTGCTTCACAAGATGTGATAAACGAATGCAAGAATGCACTCGTTTTCACTGGAGACATAAAACATCTTTGAGGGAAAAATATGGCACCTGAAAAGAAACGCCCTGAGATAACCGTAATAGTTGACTGGAATTGCGTGGTTGTACGGTGTACACAGAACGCGCCGAGACGGCAGCAGATTTATGTGGCAGCAGCACGTCAGCACTGTAAGTGCGGCACCGCTTCGGTGGATATTCAAAAACGCGGCGCTACAAAGAAAGAAGAAAAAACAACAACAACAAACATAGTTCAGGGGCTGTAGAGGTAGATCCTGTGTAAATCACTGCGCTCGTGTGTCTGCTTGAGTGTAGTTTTGTTGTTGTGAAGTGTTGCTTAATGTCCTCAGATGTCAGTTGACATATTAGGGACAAGTTGTGACCAATGCCGAAGCACGGTTCAATAATTCTTTACGTCCACGGAAACCAGAAGGCTCGTTAGGACGGACAGCTCAGGACGGCCACCTCGACTCTCACACAGCTCCTGAACTATGACACCACCAAGAGAAGCGAGGTGGCTTATTAGGGACGGGGATAGGAGGGGGGGGGGGGGGGGGGGACGAAAGAGACGAAAGGGGAGGACGAAAGGGAAGGGGACGAAAGAGTGAAGGCTCTACCGCGGATACCGCCCGATAAAGACCGGAGAGACCGTGTACCGCCGCCAGAACAATGGAAGTGTTAAGGCGGTGTCCCCTCGCCATTGGCCAGCGACTAGTGCACCGAGCAATTGTTGTTTCAACTGCCGTGCTTGGGCAGAGTCACAAGGACAATGGTCCTTGCACTTCTGTTGAGGAACAACTCGAAGCGAACGAAGTCCAACTTTCGCAGCGCAGCTCCATCTCCCTCCGCTAGATCTCTTGATCTTTTGATCTCGCCTGGAACCTTGGATGGTAACTCCAATAAAGGAAGGTTAAATACGTCGACCTTCCCCTCGCATTAACCCTTTGACTGCCACGAAGTCACTTGAAAACGAGCGATAATAATGCGACATTTAAACCCCCTACGCCTTATTTCGTTCTCGCTTTAACATCCCAAAGGATTTCTGTCAAAACAATCAACAGCGAAAGTAGATCTGTTTGCCGTAGGACCGGAAAAATACAGTTTGCAGGCATGTGTGTGGACTTTTCAGCCCAGAAATTATACGGGCTGGGGCAGTGAAGGGGTTAACCCGTCAGTTTCGTCAGTATCGTGTGACAGCCAGTACCTTTAACATGGACGGGTGCGACCGCATTATGTTGGAACAGTCGTCCTTGAACAGACGGCCGACACGGCTCGTGTATCAGGGCCTTTAACCCCTTCACTGCCATCATGCCACTTGAAAACGACCAATAAAAGTGCGGGATTTTTCTTTTCTTTTCCTAAAAAAATAAAATAAAATCGAAACACTTAACTGTTTCTGTCTTATTTTTCGCACTGTCACATGAAAGGATTTTTGTGGAAACACACAGCATTGAAAGTAGATGTTATACTAAAATGTTGTTCAAAAACTTTTAAACATGAAACTACCGTCATCCGTTATTTCATGGATCTTTGACTATCTTACAAGTAGACTTCAGTATGTAAGGCTAAATGGATTACTGTCATCTGCTATTAGAACAAACACTGGTGCACCTCAAGGTACAGTTTTAGCACCCTTTTTGTTTGCGCTGTATACAGCTGACTGTAGAAGCTCTGATGAGTCATGTCCTCTAGTAAATTTGAAGATGATACAGAACTGGGTGGAAATATTAGTAATGATGAAGATGCACTATACCACAAGCAGACTGAAAATTTTGTGAATTGGTGTGATAAAAATTACTTGTATTTGAATGTTTCCAAAACGAAAGGGATGTGCATTGATTTTAGGAAGAATCAACCAGTCTACATTAAAGGAGAAGCACTGGAGAGAGTAGATACATATAAGTACTTAGGTGTGGTTTTTGATAGTAAATTGAACTGGAAAGAAAACATCAACTCTGTGCTGAAAAATGTGAACTCGAGAATGTATTGCACGAGAAAGCTGAGATCATTTGGAGTAAATTCAGATATGCTAGTAACTTTTTATAACGCTGTAATATGTAGTATTATTATGTTTGGTTCTGTCTGTTGGGGTGGGAATATTACAAAATTAGATAGAGGGAGGTTGGAAAAGATTGTAAAAAAAGCAGGTCATGTTGTGGGAAAGCCACTGGACAGTTTTAAGACTTTACACAAAAAGAGACTGTACAGAAAACTAATGCAAATATTAAACGACCCTACATACCCAATGAGACACTACTTTGATAGCAGACGTAGCAACAGAAGAGGAAGATTTTCACCTCCGAGAACAAATACAAACCGTTATAAAGCCTCGTTTTTACCCTCGGCTCAGTCAGTTTTTAATGAAAATTATACCAGTCATTAACTGAGTGTGCACATGCGTCAAGACGTCTGTTGAAGATGATAACTGTCTAAGGGAGGGTTGGGGATGTGCGAACCTAATGATTTTTATTTATTCAGTTGAGAGTTTTTACGTTTTGGTTTGACAGAGAAAGCATTATTCGAAGTAATTTTGGGTTTACTAGGTATTAGCATTAGATCATTCCTATTAGTGTATGCAGACTGAGAGAAAGGGGGCGTATGTCTAAGAGTGTGTACGTGCGTGTGTTTCATGACTTAGAATTATTGAGATATGTCCTACGTTGTGCGATCGAACGACAGCTTTAATTTTCCGCTGGGATGAATAAAGTATATTGTTACTGTTATACGAGCGGAAATAGACTGTGTTTGCAGGGATATCCGTGCATCTTTCAGCCGGGAAAATTTTACAAGCTGCGGCAGTGAAGGGGTTAAGTGTTTGGATCGGGAACTGCACGCGGAGTGTCACGCGTATACTAGCCGTGTCACGACGTGACTGTCGTTCACTGCCATTTTGGCGTCTCAGCATCGGCGGCGGCAGCGAGACAGACTGTCCAGCAGGATGATGCTGATCCTTGTTTTCATCGCCATCTTTTCGGTTCCGGCAGGTGAGGATGTTGTTGAAGTGTCGCTTTACGTCCATAGAAACCGTAGGTTTACTAGGTATGGGAGCCCAGGACGTCCACCTCGACTTTCACACAGCTCAAGAGCTGTTGTTGTTGAAGTGTTGCCTTACGTCCACGGAAACCGTAGGTTTATTAGGGACGGAAGCCCAGGACGTCCACCTCGACTTTCACACAGCTCAAGAGCTGTTGTTGTTGAAGTGTTGCCTTACGTCCACGGAAACCGTAGGTTTATTAGGGACGGAAGCCCAGGACGTCCACCTCGACTTTCACACAGCTCAAGAGCTGTTGTTGTTGAAGTGTTGCCTTACGTCCACGGAAACCGTAGGTTTATTAGGGACGGAAGCCCAGGACGTCCACCTCGACTTTCACACAGCTCAAGAGCTGTTGTTGTTGAAGTGTTGCCTTACGTCCACGGAAACCGTAGGTTTATTAGGGACGGAAGCCCAGGACGTCCACCTCGACTTTCACACAGCTCAAGAGCTGTTGTTGTTGAAGTGTTGCCTTACGTCCACGGAAACCGTAGGTTTATTAGGGACGGAAGCCCAGGACGTCCACCTCGACTTTCACACAGCTCAAGAGCTGTTGTTGTTGAAGTGTTGCCTTACGTCCACGGAAACCGTAGGTTTATTAGGGACGGAAGCCCAGGACGTCCACCTCGACTTTCACACAGCTCAAGAGCTGTTGTTGTTGAAGTGTTGCCTTACGTCCACGGAAACCGTAGGTTTATTAGGGACGGAAGCCCAGGACGTCCACCTCGACTTTCACACAGCTCAAGAGCTGTTGTTGTTGAAGTGTTGCCTTACGTCCACGGAAACCGTAGGTTTATTAGGGACGGGAGCCCGGGACGTCCACCTTGGCTTTCACACAGCTCTTGAGCTCTGAGCAGGTGAGGTTATCAACTGATGTCTTTTGATAGAAATCATGTGAACGAGCTCTCGTGGGCATGTATGTATGTATGTATGTATGTATGTATGTATGTATGTATGTATGTATGTATGTATGTATGTATACGTTATCGTCGGTGGCGTGGACTTTGGGCGTAACTTAGTCGGTCTGGACAACTTTTCGTGAGAATCAAAAAACAAAACAAAGCACCCCCCCCCCCCCCCCCAACAACAATAAAAACAAAACAACAAGAGCAACAACAATTGCAATTCAAAACAAAATGTAGGTTTTTCTTTTTTTCTATCTTAAATTTTTCTTCTTTAGGCATTGGTATGTTTTGGTTCATATATCGTGTTGACATAAGACAATAAACTCTAAAACAATTAATCGGTGTAATTCAAGAAAAATACAGTTTTGTTTTGCTCTATAACGCAACTGTCTTTCATCACTGCTTCGAATTTAGCAATGTTTCGGTCGACGTTCACTGAAACGTTGCAAAAATTGACGAATTGATGCACAAAGTTGCGGCTGTCGAAAAAACAAAACACACACACACACACACACACACACACACACACACACACACACACAAACACACACACACACACACACACACACACACACACACACACACACACACACACACACACACACACACATCTTGGTACTGTGACTGAGAACATGACAAACAACTGTCATCGTCACCAACCCACACCACGCGAAACCAACCTCCACCATCCAACCTCCTAAAACACCCAAAAGCAGCAAACCAAGACTCAAAAGAGCTCCAAACAGAGTCGAAACAGCGAACTCTTGTCTCATGCTGAACTGTGAATGACCACAAAAGCTCTGCAGTTGGCCTTTATTCTGAGTCGGTTACGCGGTGGAATTTCCAGCAACAAGGGCTAATTCGTTCTCAAACGATTATACCAGATATTTTGCTAAGTCGGTTACCATGTGGATGTTGCAGTCAAATGCGCTGTTTCTTCTTCTTCAGTGACGCTTACGTCCACAGAGACGTTACGGACTGTTAGGTACGGGAAGCCTAGAAAGTTCACCTCGGCTTTCACACACCTCCCGCCGAGCTGTTGTTGAAGTTTTGCTTTACGTCCACAGAAACCGTAGGCTTATTAGGGACGGGGAGCTGAGAACATTCACCTCGGCTTTCACACACCTCCCGCCGAGCTGTTGTTGAAGTTTTGCTTACGTCCATAGAAACGGTTTCCGTGGACGTAAAACAACACTTCAACAACAACAGCTCGGCAGGAGCTGTGTGAAAGCCGAGGTGAACGTTAATTAAGTAAACATGGTGCTTAACGTCCACAGAAACCACAAGGCTTATTAGGGACGGGGAGAGGGGAGGAAGGGGGTATGGAGGTGTGGGGAAAGGGAGATTATATATCTATCGCTACACTGTCACCACCAGAATGACTTTTGCATTAAGGTGGGCGGCGATGAGAGCCATTTTAATGTTTCATAATTGTGAAGGACAAAGCCACAGGACAGTGTCCACAGACCACAACTTTTGAAGAGAAAGGAGAGCCGAAGCAGATACGAACCGAGGTCCCTCTGCTTACCAGCCTAACGCCTTACCGCTAGGCCAAACCGGCTCACAAAGTGAACGTTCTGGGCTCCCCGTCCCTAATAGTCCGTAACGTCTCTGTGGACGTAAGCGTTACTGAAGAAGAACAAACAGTAACACTGCATTTCACATTAAAAAACGAACCATAGTTCGTCGAACTGTCCGAAGTGTGTCCGGCGAACTAACAGTTCGCTGAAGTAACAACAGGCTTCACGCGCGGGGGTCGCTGATAGCGTCGGTGGACAGCTGCGCGGAAATGAAGAGCGCCCTCACACTCCGAGCATAGCTTTCCGGCACTTTCCTCCAAACTCTGCCAGCTTTAGTTACGCCGCTGAAGGGGCACTCTTTATCCCCGCGCAGGTTTTCAATGCCCCGACGCGGTCCAGCGCCCTCCGAAAGGTTTGGGTACTGATAAGACCGTGGAAGCAGCAAGCAGCCTAGCGCCCAAGCACGCACGTAAACATGAGGCGCATCCACCCCGGGTAAAAAAGAAGAAAAAAAGAAGAAAAAGGTTCCGTTTCGATTCAAACGATTTGGGTTTTATCTGAACTGGCGTAAGCAACAAAATCAGTTATAAAACAAATGTCTGATATAATCTGAGTTGTTTGTAGCAAACTTACTGCTGTTTGAGCACCAACGAAAAACTGCTCGTTAGCTGACAGTTTTCTGGGACCTATGGCGTAACTAAATACGGCAGTGGTTGAAGGAAGGATGTCGTAAACCAGTGCTTGGAGTTTGCTGCGCCCTTTCAATGGCGTGTCTCTTTGGCAGGGAGTAGAGGAGCATGACGCACACGCGTGCTACCGCACAGTGATAAGAGCACCCTCTGTGTTTGGTATCCCATGCGTGTAATACATATATATATATATTGTGTGTGTTTGTGTGTGTGTGTGTGTGTGTGTGTGTGTGTGTGTGTGTGTGTGTGTGTGTGTGATGTGTGTGATGTGTGTGTATGTGTGCGTGTGTGTGTATGTGTGCGTGCGTGCGTGCGTGCGTGCGTGCGTGTGTGTGTGTGTGTGTGTGTGTGTGTGTGTGTGTGTTTATGCTGACAGCAGCCAGCAAACACCCGTGCCAGAGACCCTGCATAGCCGGTCAGACGATGACGTGTCAGTACAACTTCACCGTCGAATGGTACAGAACGCTCTCCAAGGTACTCGACCCCATTTCTCTCTGCCTACAATTTGCATTCACTTTTTGCTTTCACTGGAGCAAATATAACCGTGCTATTTATTTACGTTCTTGCTCGCTCTTTTCATCCTCTCTACGCTATGTGTCTGCAGTGCTTGCAGTTTCAAGTTTCGTGATTAACCCCATTCACTGCCACAGCCTGTAAACTTTCCGGGCTGAAAGATGCACGGATGCGCCTGCAAACAGTAGATTTTCCGGCCCTATAATGCGTCTATTTTTAATGCTACACGTTTTGATAAAAATCGTTTTACATCCCAGTGCGAATAAGAAACCAAAATCGCTTAAGGTTTTAAATTTCGCACTGTTAGTGGTCGTTTTCAAGTGACATCATGGCAGCAAAAGGGTTAAAAACAACAACAATTAAAAACAACAACAACAAAAAACATATAAAAAAAAAACCGTTAATGTTTCTGTCACCAGACGTGACAGACTGTTGGGACGTGGGTGTCACTGACCACCGTTAATATTTCTGTCACCAGACGTGACAAACTGTTGGGACGTGAATGTGACCACCGTTAATATTTCTGTCAGCAGACGTGACAAACTGTTGGGACGTGAGTGTGACCACCGTTAATGTTTCTGTCAGCAGACGTGACAAACTGTTGGACGTGAGTGTGACCACCGTTAATGTTTCTGTCACCAGACGTGACAAACTGTTGGGACGTGAGTGTGACCACCGTTAATGTTTCTGTCACCAGACGTGACAAACTGTTGGGACGTGGGTGTCACTGACCACCGTTAATTTTTTTTATCACCAGACGTGACAAACTGTTGGGACGTGAGTGTGACCACCGTTAATGTTTCTGTCACCAGACGTGACAGAGGGTTGGGACGTGAATGTGACTGACCATCGTTAATGTTTCTGTCACCAGGCTTGCTACGACTGCCCCTTCAACGTGACAGAGGGTTGGGACGTGAGTGTGACTTACCATCGTTAATGTTTCTGTCACCAGGCTTGCTACGACTGCCCCTTCAACGTGACAGACTGCTTCAGACCTCAGTGCGTCAGCGCTGACGGGAAGGTTCGCGCCCTCGTGGCCATCAACAGACAGGTTCCCGGGCCTGCCATCGACGTGAGAGCTAGTGCTTTTTCTATTGTAATCTGAAACAGAGTGCTCGTTTGTGTGTGTGTGTGTGTGCGTGCGTGCGTGCGTGCGTGCGTGCGTGTTTGTGTGTGTGTATGTGTGTGTGTGTGTGTGTGTGTGTGTATGAGAGAGAGAGAGAGAGAGAGAGAGAGAGAGAGAGAGAGAGAGAGAGAGAGAGAGAGAGAGAGAGAGAGAGAGAGAGAGAGAGAGAGAGAGAGAGAGAGAGAGAGAGAGAGAGAGAGATTGGATTGGGGAGGGGCAAAATCCCCTCTCCACCCCCACCCCCCACCAACTCCCAGGCAGCCCCCCCATCACCCCCTCCCCCCTCCCAGGCCAGGATTTCTTCACTTTGCATTGAAAAACCACAGACCTACACTACAGCGGCCATGATGAAAACGACCCCGTGAAATAACCGTAGGCAAAACGACTATGGTAACTTCAACAGTGTTCTACAGAACCCGTCACGATGACTTTGCTGGACCTTGGTTTACCCGGCACGGTGCACAAAGGCCTGTGTCAACGAACGTTAAACAACACCCCGTGTGGGAAGAGTGTAGTATTTCACTCACACTGAACAGAACTAGAGGGGGCTGGGATTAGGGATTGTTTGTATTTTATTGCTGTGAATGCTTTTCGGTAGTCTTTTTGTTGATGATGATGATGAGTTGATGCTTAATGTCCTCAGATGTCATTTGACATATTAGGGACAAGTTGTGACCAATGCCGAAGCACGGTTCAGTAAAATCCACATACGTAAGGTGTATGCGTGTTTAGCTGTAACCTGCCACCTGCACTTTTGGCAGAATGACCGGGATTTTTTACGTGCTACTGTGGTAACACGGGGGTGGAACGGATACCGAAATAAGAGTCAGCACAGAAAGTCGACCCTGGAGAATAAAATTCTCCCGCCGTTCCAGCAGGGTTTCGAACCCGCGACCTTTCAATCACGAGTCCGGCGCTCTAACCACTGAGCTATCCCTGCCCCCTTCTTTTTGTTGTTGTTGCTGATCGCTTTTATACAGCGCTATTCTAAGTTCTCGAGCAGACTCATTGCGCTCGCATGTGATTCTGCATAAGTGACTAGATTTTTTATAGCGCGTTTGTGAATATCCACCGAAGTGGTGTACGTGTACTTACAGCGCTGACATGGCTGGTGCCACATGAAACTGCAGCCGTCTCGGCGCAAGTTCTGAGTACACCATACAACCATGCACCATGTCACTTCATGCAAAACCACACATGTAAGGTGCATGCGTGTTTAGTTGTAACCTGCCACCTGCACTTTTGGCAGAATGATCGGGATCTTTTACGTACT
>OY757548.1:20038726-20055629 GCA_963584105.1 Alviniconcha strummeri
ACTTACTTACTATCTTCCGAACAGCTGATCTGTTTGCAACTAAACTTATTTTGATTGTACATTATCGCAAACTTTAGTGTCTTGTGCGAAACAGACTACTGTGTTCAAGGTCAGGGTCACAACACAAGTTCATAATGTTAATAAATGTTTGTCCGAACCATATCTTCTGAACTGATCGACCTTTTGTAAGCAAACGTGGTATGGTGATGCATCATCATGAACCACAGCGTCCTGGGGAAGGTTAATTAGCTGTTTTCAAGGTCAAGGACACAACGAGGGCTCATATATCAAAGTATGTCTGAAACCGCACTGTTGATTTTAATTACTGATCCTGCTGGGGTGAGTTTTTGCTGCTTAACATCCCCTGAGGCGAGAAGGCCTATTAGGGACGGGGACGAATGGGAAAGGGGGACAGAAGAGTGAAACCTCGAAACAGGCGCCAACCCGGAAGACCAAGGCTGCCGTGGACCGCCGCCAGAACAACAAGATGTTAAGGCAGTGTCCGTCCGGCATTGCGCAGCGACCACCGCACCACGCAATTGCTGTCCCAACTGCTATGCAGAACAGAGTCACAGAACAGAGTCACAAAGACAATGTCCGTAGCTCCGCCGTTGGGAAACAACTGAAGCAAAAGAAGTCCAACTCTCTCTCTAGCCCAGCACCACCACCCTCCTCTTGATCTCTTCTGGGCTAGCTTCTTCGTGAGAGTCCAGCTCACCTCCCTCCTTTTGATCTCTTCTGGGCTAGCTTCTTCGTGAGAGTCCAGCTCACCTCCCTTCTCTTGATCTCGCCTGGACTCTGCTGATCCTGCTCGTAGTCACAATCAATTTAAGCAGGTTTACGTGGTGAGTGGCTACGGAATATGAATAGGTACCGAAACATGTGTTGTTGTGCATTAGTAGATAGATAGGTGTTTGGTTTTAAACGTTGTAAGAGTGAACTGGACAAACCTGTGATTTAGTGACGTGTGTTTTGAGTTGATGTAAACGGATTCTGAAAGTGGTTTATCCTGAGGTGACCCTTTGCGGGTGACGGTACGTTCAAATCCAAGATCTAACTAGCCAACTAAGTAACCAAACAACCAACCGACCAACCAACCAACCAACCAACCAACCAACCAACCAACCAACCAACCAACCAACCAACCAACCAACCAACCAACCAACCAACCAACCAACCAACCAACCAACCAACCAACCAACTAGAGCAAACTAACTAGCCAGCCAGCCAGCCAGCCAGCCAGCCAGCTACCTAACTACCTACCTACCTACCTACCTACCTACCTACCTACCTACCTACCTACCTACCTACCTACCTACCTACCTACCTACCTAACTAACTAACTAACTAACTAACTAACTAACTAACTAACTAACTAACTAACTAACTAACTAACTGTGGGGACAGGCGTAGAAGGCGGTGGCCAGCTAACTAACGGACTAATTCACTGACTGACTGACCGACCGATTGACTGACTGACTGACTGACTGACTGACTGACTTACTGACTAACTAACTGTAGAGACAGGCGAAGACGGAGGTGGCCAGCTAATTAACTAACTAACTAACTGACTGACCGACCGACCGACCGACTAACTAACTAACTGTAGAGACAGGCAAAGGCGGCGGTGGCCAGAAGACAGACTGGTCACCCCCACGATTGTCCGGTGAAGGTGTGCGAAGGAGACGAGGTGGAGGTAGCGGTCACGAACCTGCTGGAGGACGGCCTGACCACCTCCATCCACTGGCACGGGCAGCACGTCTTCAAGACGCCCTACTTTGACGGCGTGGGGCAGATTACGCAGTGCAACATCCAGTACCTGGAGCGATTCGTGTGAGTCCCAAGCATCAGTGTATCTGTGTAAAATAGGGTCGGCATAATAATATTAATCATCATCATCATCATCATCATCATCTTATAAAGCACTAGACTTTAACCAGAGTTAAACTCACTGCGCTGTACAGACATCTTATCACAAAAACCACATTAACATACATTTCAGCAAACAACACCTTAATTATTTTTTAACCTTAACCATACCTGGCACCTAGGCCCAGTACTTACCTTAAATAATAATAATAACAATATAGAATTTTTAGTGCACTTAACCTTACGTAAAAGCCCTAAACGCGTTCGTACGTAATCACGACAAACGATCCAAACCTTACCTTTGCGTACCCAGATACAAGTTTCATCTCTTCCTTGCATGTTCCTGTCTCATCATACATATCTGTACGTTTAACCTCTCGCGTTGCAGGTTTTTCTGTTTTAATTCCTTGCAGCATACCCTCTGAATGGGTACTTAGACTTCGATAGGTTTTCCCTTTGCTTGTGAGCCGGTTTGGCCCAGCGGTAAGGCGTTAGGCTGGTAGGCAGAAGGACCTCGGTTCGATACCGCTTCGGCTCTCCTTTCTCTTCAAAAAGGTTGTGGTTTGTGGACAATGTCTTGTGACTTTGTCCATCATTTCCTACTGAAACATTAAAATGGCTCTCATCGCTGCCATCTTAATGTAGAAGTCATTCTGGTGGTGACATTGTAGTGATAGGTATATAATCTCCCTCTCCCCCACCTTCATACCCCCTCCCCCCTTCTCTCGTACTCCCTAATAAGCCGTACGGTTTCTGTGGACGTTAAGCACCATGTTTACTTACTATTTCCCTTTGGTATACAATACACACTATGTTTGTATACCCCGCTACAAGTTTCCCCCTTATCATACAATACACACTACGTTCTAAGTGTACCCAGAACTGTACACGTTCCCCTTTGCCACACAAGTAGTATATCCTACATATGTGTACCAATGGCTCTTTAAGTTCCCTCTTTGCCAAACAAGTAGTACATATACCTTTCATTTGTGTACCTATAGTTCTACAAGTTTCCTCTTTGCGATACAAGTAGTATACCCTACATGTGTGTACCCATGGCTCTACAAGTTTCCTCTTTGCCATTTGGGTGATATGCTTATAATGATAATGATGATGATGATAATAATAATGTACATTTACCATGCGCTCATCAACGCCCCGAGCTCTCAAATAATATATATTAACCTAAATATGATATTCTGTACACATGTAGAGCACAGTCCTACCAAAACAATTCACATAAAGTATTACACGGACAAACAAACATACGCACTACACCCCCCCCCCTCCACATACACACACACAATGACTGTAGCAGAAACTGGGTACTGATATTAGCTGGAATGAAAATACTATGAGAAGAGAGAAGAGGAAGGTTTTCAGTTTGGCTTTAAGAGGTAACAGGGTTGAGCAGTGTCTAAGGTCTTGTGGGAGTGAATTCCAAATGTGGGGTCCAAAGCAAGAGAAGGTGCGAAAGCCATGAGTCTTGCGTTTGTATTGTTGGATTTTCAGCATGCGGGTGTCAGAAGAAGAACTTATAGTGTACGAAACGGAGTGTAGACATGTAGCAGTTCAGAGAGATAAGCAAGCTATAACTCTACAAGTTCCCTCTTTACCATACAAGTAATATACCCTACAGTGTGTGCCCACAGTTCTACTAGTACTCTCTTTGCCATACAGGTAATATACCCTACATTTGTCTACCCATGGCTCTACAAGTTATCCCATTGCCATGCAGGTGTAACGCCCTACGAGTGCATGAGTATCCACAGCTCTACAAGTCTCCCCTTTGCCATAAAAGACCTGTACAGTTACCCCCCTTGTCCTACAGTAACCCAACATTTGTTGACCCAGCTACAAGTCTCCCCTTTGCCATAAAAGACCTGTACAGTTTCCCCCTTGCCTTAAGCCAACATTTGTTGACCCAGCTACAAGTCTCCCCTTTGCCATAAAAGACCTGTACAGTTTCCCCCTTGTCCTACAGTAACCCAACATTTGTTGACCCAGCTACAAGTCTCCCCTTTGTCTTACATTTACCTTACATTTGTGTACCCAGCACAACTTTTCTCCTTGTCCTACAATAACCCTACATTTATGCACCGAGATACAAGAGTCTCCCTTGTCATAAAATGAATATACACTACATTTATGCACCCAGTTGCAAGAGTCTCCCTTGTCATACAATGGATATACACTACATTTATGCACCCAGCTACAAGTTTTCCACTTGTTATACGATAGGTATACACTACATTTATATACTCAGCTACAGGTTTCTCCCTTGTTATACAATGAGTATAGTTACACTACATTTATGCACTCAGCTACACGTTTTCCCCTTGTTATACAATGAATATACACTACTTTTATGTATCCAGCTACGAATTTTCCACTTGTTATACGATGAATGTACACTACTTTTATGCACCCAGCTACAACAGTCTCCCTTGTCATACAATGAATATACATTACAGTTCTGCACCCAGCTACAAGTTTTACACTTGTTATACGATATATATATATACACACACACTACATTTATATACTCAGCTACAGGTTTCTCCCTTGTTATACAATGAATATAGTTACACTACATTTATGCACCCAGCAACACGTTTTCCCCTTGTTATACAATGAATATACACTACATTTATGTATCCAGCTACAAGTTTTCCGCTTGTTATACGATGAATATACACTATATTTATGTACCCAGCTACAAATTCCCGCCTTGTCATACAATGAATATATACTATGTTTGCGCACCCAGCTACAAATGTTCCCCTACAGGTTGCCTCTTTAATAAGGAATATAGATACTACATTTATACACCCAGCTACAAATATTCCCCTACAAGTTCCCCACTTAATAATGAATATATACTACATTTATGCACCCAGCTACAAATATTCCCCTTGTCATACAATGAATATACAGCTGCAAGTTTCCCCCTTGTCATACAATGAATATATGCTACATTTATGTACCCAGCTACAAGTTTCGAGTCTACACAGCTACAAGATTACACAACATTTTTGCACCCAGCTACAAGTTTCGATCCTACCCGGCTACAAGTCTGCACTATATTTGTGCAACCAACTACAAGTATACACTATTTGTATGCACCCAGCTACAAGTTTACACTGTTTTTATGCACCCAGCTACAAGTTTACACTACATTTATGCACCCAGTTACAAGTTTACACTACATTTCTGCACCCAGCTACACGTTTACACTACAGTTGTGCACCAAGCTACTAGTTTACACTACATTTCTGCACCCAGCTGCAAGTTTACACTACATTTCTGCACCCAGCTACAAGTTTACACTACATTTCTGCACCCAGCTACAAGTTTACACTACATTTATGCACCCAGCTACAAGTTTACACTACATTTCTGCACCCAGCTGCAAGTTTACACTACATTTCTGCACCCAGCTACAAGTTTACACTACATTTCTGCACCCAGCTACAAGTTTACACTACATTTCTGCACCCAGCTACAAGTTTACACTACATTTCTGCACCCAGCTATTTCTGCACCCAGCTACAAGTTTACACTACATTTCTGCACCCAGCTACAAGTTTACACTACATTTCTGCACCCAGCTACAAGTTTACACTACATTTCTGCACCCAGCTACAAGTTTACACTACATTTCTGCACCCAGCTACAAGTTTACACTACATTTCTGCACCCAGCTACAAGTTTACACTACATTTCTGCACCCAGCTACAAGTTTACACTACATTTCTGCACCCAGCTACAAGTTTACACTACATTTCTGCACCCAGCTACAAGTTTACACTACATTTCTGCACCCAGCTACAAGTTTACACTACATTTCTGCACCCAGCTACAAGTTTACACTACATTTGTGCACCCAGCTACAGGTTTACACTACATTTATGCACCCAGCTACAAGTTTACACTACATTTATGCACCCAGCTACAAGTTCCGAGCCTACCCAGCTACAAGTTTACACTACATTTATGCACCCAGCTACAAGTTTCGAGCCTACCCGCCGGGCACTCACTGGTACCACTCGCACACGGGCATGCAGATGGCGGACGGTTCCTTCGGCCCTCTGATTGTACGACAGCCGGCCACCCACGACCCGAACGACGTCCTCTACGACCTCGACCTCCCCGAGCACGTGCTGATGCTCTACGACTGGCAGCCCGAGCTGTCCATGGCCAGCTACATGAAGCTTATGCACGTCTTCGATGGTGCGGCTCCGCGCAGCATCCTGGTGAACGGGCGAGGCCGGAAGTATAACGTCACCAACGAGTACGGGTTGGTGGAGACCAATCTGACGCATGCGCAGACGCCGCTGGAAGTGTTGCACGTGCAGCGAGGTCGGAAGTACCGACTGAGGGTCATCGGAGTGTCGCCGGTCTGTCCATTGCAGGTGATGATGATGATGATGATGATGATGATGATGATGATGATGATGATGATGATGATGATGATGATGATGATGAACTGATGATGATCAACTGAGGGTCATCGAGTGTCGCCGGTCTGTTCACCGCAGGTAATAATAATAATGATGATGATGGTCATCGGAGTGTCGCCGGTCTGTTCACTGCAGATGATGATGATGATGATGATGATGATGATGATGAACTGAGGGTCATCGAGTGTCGCCGGTCTGTTCACCGCAGGTAATAATGACGATGGTGATGGTGATGATGATGATGATGATGATGATAATAATAAAAGAAGAAATAATATTAGAGATAATAACAAAATGTATTTTATTCAGCGCAAAATCCTGTCCGGAGAGACTTC
Organism: Alviniconcha strummeri; assembly: GCA_963584105.1. NCBI lineage: Eukaryota > Metazoa > Mollusca > Gastropoda > Provannidae > Alviniconcha > Alviniconcha strummeri. The sequence continues at coordinate 20,045,394 of OY757548.1, forward strand.
AAATCGTATATGTTATGTTCTTTCTATTGTTAGTTAGACGTAAAACATAATCAATAAAAGAACTGCGGACATCATGGTTTTACTACTTTATTCTACTAAATAATGCTATGGTAAAATGTACAGAGAAGGAAGGAAGCGGTCTGCTTGGGGGTGGAATGCCAAGTGCCCTCACGGCGGGGAAACGCGTACCTTTGTCTTGAAGCCTTTACCAAATAAGGACATTACGGTCTAGGCACTAAAGGAACCACTAAGCATAGGCGCTTTACATAGTTACTTTTACTAGCTCTAAGACTCTTGTACATTACAGTATACACGCACATACATACACACAGGTACACACAGGTACCCGCATACACGAATATATTGACCATGCACAACTTAAGGAAGCGTTGATTATCACTAGAGGTCGTGGACCATTGTTAACGATGAAGATAAAGGGATTTGTATACAACGCCATCTTCTACACAAATTGAGAGCCCAGGGCGCTTTACAATCCCCCCCCCCCACACACACACACACGCTGGTCCGCTAATTAAGAATTCATTACAATGCCTACGCATGCACACTGACAGGTGTCCGTGATCAAGCGTTCAAAATGACAAGTTTGTCCGTACAAATGTGATGGATTGTTCACTGTGGCTTGGTGCCCATGCGAGTAAAACAATTAAGCATTTAAAGCGGCAAGGGGACTGTACATATGTCTATTGAAGCGTTTAAAGTGGCTGTGCCTCTGCAGGTGTATATATAGAGACTAAACATTCAAATGGCTAGGTGCTTCTGCAGGTGTATATATAGAGATTAAGCATTCAAATGGCTAGGTGCTTCTGCAGGTGTATATATAGAGATTAAACATTCAAATGGCTAGGCGCTTCTGCGGGTGTATATATAGATATTAAACATTCAACTGGCTAGGTGCCTCTGCAGGTATATATATATATAGAGAGAGAGAGATAACATTCAAATGGCTAGGTGCTTCTGCAGGTGTATATATAGAGATTAAACATTCAAATGGCTAGGTGCTTCTGCAGGTGTATATATAGACATTAAACATTCAAATGGCTAGGTGCCTCTGCAGGTGTACGTAGAGATTAAACATCCAAACTGGCTTGGTCACCTTGCCACTTGCAGGTATAATGATTAAGCATTCAAAGTGGCAAGGTGACTGTACAGATGTGTATTGAAGCGTTTAAGTGGTTTGATGCTTCTGCAGGTGTATATAGAGATTAAACGTTCAAAATGGCTTGGCGTCACTACAGTTGTATACAGATATTAAACATTCAAAATGGCTTGGTGTCACTACAGTTGTGTAAAGATACCAAACCTTCAAAGTGGCTTGACGCCTCTACAGGTGTATATGGAGATTAAACATTCAAAATGTCTTGTGTACGTCCAGGCGTATATAGAGATTAAGCATTCAAAATGTCTTGGTGTCCGTGCAGGTGTATATAGAGATTGAACATTCAAAATGGATTGGTGCCTCTACATGTGTATGCAGAGAGTAAACATTCAAAATGACTTTCGTCCGTGCAGGTGTATATGAAGATTAAACATTTAAAATGGCTATGTGTCAGTGCATTGTGTATACAGGGATTAAACATTTTAAATAGCTTGGAATCCGTACAGATTATATAGAGATTAAACATTCACAATGTTTTGGCGTCCGTGCATGTGTATATAGAGATTTAACATTCAAAATAGCTTGATGATGATGAGTTGATGCTTAATGTCCTCAGATGTCAGTTGACATATTAACGACAAGTTGTGACCAATGCCGAAACACGGTGCAATAAATCTTTACGTCCACGGAAACCAGAAGGCTCGTTAGGACGGACAGCCCAGGACGTCCACCTCGACTCTCACACAGCTCCTGAACTATGACAGTGGCTTGGTGTCCGTGCAGGTGTATATACAGATTAAACATTCAAAATCACTTGGTGTCCGTTAAGGTGTGTCTAGAGATTAAACATTCACAATGCTTTCGTGTCCGTGCAGGTGTAGATAGAGGTTAAACTTTCACAGTGTCTTGGTGTCTGTGCAGGTGTATAGAGATTAATCATATGCAATGGCTTGGTGTCCGTAAAGGTGTGTATAGAGATTAACCATTCAAAATGGCTTGGTGTCCGTAAAGGTGTGTATAGAGAAGAAACATTCACAATGGCTTGATGTCCGTGTAGGTGTATATACAGAGTAAACAGTCACAGTGTCTTGATGTCCGTGCAGGTGTGTATAGGATTAAACATTCAGAATGACTTGATGTCCGTGCAGGTGTATAAAGAGACTAAACTTTCACAGTGTCTTGGTGTCTGTGTAGGTGTATAGAGATGAAGCATTCACACTGGCTTGATGTCCGTACAGGTGTACAGAGAGATGAAACATTCACAATATGATGTCCGTGTAGGTGTACATAGAGATGAAACATTCACAATATGATGTCCGTGCAGGTGTACATAGAGAGTGAACATTCACAATGGCTTGGTGTCCACGCAGGTGTCTGTGGACGGACATCAGCTGATGGTCATCAGTGTGGATGGCGAGCCACTCGTGCCTCGAGTACTGGACGCCTTCATCATTCACCCGGGTGGGTCTGCTGTTACTCTTCGTTCTCTCTCTGTCCCCCTCAATCCTTCTCTCTCTCTCTCTCTCTCAGTCGCTTTCTGTGCTTGTGTTGCATTGTGTTGTGTTGTTGTTGTTGTTGTGGTGGTGGTGGTGGTAGTGGTGGTGGTGGTGGTGGTGGTAGTGGTGGTGGTGGTGGTGGTGGTAGTGGTGTGTGTGTGTGTGTGTGTGTGTGTGTGTGTGTGAGAGAGAGAGAGAGAGAGAGAGAGAGAGAGAGAGAGAGAGAGAGAGAGAGAGAGAGAGAGAGAGAGAGAGAGAGAGAGAGAGAGTGCACGCGTGCGCGCGCGTGTGTCTGTGTGTGTGAGTGAGTGGTGTGGTGTGGTGTGGTGTGGTGGTGGTGGTGGTGGTGGTGGTGGTGGTGGTAGTGGTGTGTGTGTGTGTGTGTGTGTGTGTGTGTGTGTGTGTGTGTGTGTGTGTGTGTGTGTGTTGGTGTGAGTGTGTGTGTTGGTGTGTGTGTGTGCGTGTGTATTGTATGTGTGTGAGCGCGCGAGCGCGGGTGTGTATGTGTATTTGCGCACGGGCGTGTGGAATGTAGGTCTTGCAGTTTGGCTTCTAGTAGTTTGAACTGCTTGTAATCATTGCTATTGTTATTTTTCGCTTGTGGGATAACATAGGTGTTTAGATTTTCTTTTTACAGATCACACAGTCTTATTTTTATATTGGTAGAAGTTCGCTCTTTGCAAATATGTCATCAGCATTATTAACTTTATTGGTGACTTGTGGCTTGACCGACAGCAAGGTACGAAATGGTGCAATGTGCAGGTATAAAGTCTGCAGTATGAGTGACGTGTGGACAGGTGAGAAGAACGACGTAGAAGATCAGGGCATGGAAGTAAAAGGTAAACTGTACAGGTACAAACTCTAGAGTACTGGTGACGTGAGGGTGGACAGGTGAGAGGTGTCCAGGGCATGGAAGTGAAGGGTAAACTGTACAGGTACACACTCTAGAGCACTGGTGACGTGAGGGTGGACAGGTGAGAGGTGTTCAAGGCATGGAAGTGAAGGGTAAACTGTACAGGTACAAACTCTAGAGTACTGGTGACGTGAGGGTGGACAGGTGAGAGGTGTCCAAGGCATGGAAGTGAAGGGTAAACTGTACAGGTACACATTCTAGAGTACTGGTGACGTGAGGATGGACAGGTGAGAGGAACAACGCCGTAGACCACGGGAGGAAAATGAGCTGTCAGCTGTAGAGGTACAAGGTCTAGAGCATTGGTGGTGTGTGGGTAGACAGCTGAGAGGTGTCCAGGGCATGGAAGTGAAAGGTCGGCTATACAGGTACAAGGTCTAGAGTACTGATGACTTGCGGGTGGACAGGTGAGAGGAACAACGCTGTAGACCAGAGGATGGAAGTGAAACGTCAGCTGTACAGGTACAAGGTCTAGAGTACTTGTGACGTGAGGATGGACAGGTGAGAGGAACGACGCCGTAGACCACGGGAGGAAATTAACGTGTGAGCTGTACAGGTACAAAGTTTAGAGTACTGGTGACTTGCGGGTGGACAGGTGAGAGGTGTCCAGGGGATGGAAGTGAAACGTCAACTGCACAGGTACAAGGTCTAGAGTACTGGTGACATATAGGGGTACGGCGTAGACCAAGGGAGGTAATTGATGTGTCAGCTGTACAGGTACAAGGTCTAGAATACTGGTGACCTGAGGGTGGACAGGTGAGAGGTACAACGTAGACCAGGGGAGGTAATTGAGGTGCAAACTGCACAGGTACAAGGTCTAGAGTACTGGTCGCGTGAGGGTGGACAGGTGAGAGGTACAACGTAGGCCAGGGGAGGTAATTGAGGTGTCAACTGCACAGGTACAAGGTCTAGAGTACTTGTCACGTGAGGGTGGACAGGTGAGAGGTACGACGCCGTAGACCACGGGAAGAAAATGCGGTGTTAACTGTACAGGTACAAAGTCTGACAGCACTGTGACTTGTTGGTGCATGGACAGGTGAGAGATACGACTTCGTGCTGACGGCAGACAAGTCTGTGGACAACTACTGGTTGCGGGTTCTGGGTATCGGGGACTGTGAGGCATCCAAGGCCAACGGCAGGGCAGTGCTTCGCTACGAGGGGGCAGCACAGGAAGAGCCCACCGCCGACCCCAACACACAGAGAGACGGCATCGTGAGTCTGCTGGAGAGTTTCCCAAACGTTTGGTCGATAGTATGACTACCCCCCTCCTACCCTTTCCGGACAATATTTTGGCTTTACTTGTACAGCGCTTTGAACCGTACGCATGTAAATCATGGAAAGATTTAGCGTGTTGGGGAAGGGTGGGGAAGAAGAAGAAGAAGAAGAAGAAGAAGAAGAAGAAGAAGAAGAAGAAGAAGAAGAAGAAGAAGAAGAAGAAGAAGAAGAAGAAGAAATAAAGTTGGCTTCTAGCGCTCTGAAACAAGACCAGAACACACAAAAGGTTTAAAAACACACTCGATTATTTTAATTAGCCAATACAAAATATGCAAAACGTTATATATATAATACACTAACTAAATAACAGATAATACACTAACACTAACTAAAATGATATGAATCACAGTTGGTGTTGTTGCGGCACGTTTTGTCACTACGGCACGTGTTGTCACTACGGCACGTGTTGTCACTACGGCACGTTTTGTCACTAAGGCACGTTTTGTCATTACGGCACGTGTTGTCACTACGGCACGTTTTGTCACTAAGGCACGTGTTGTCACTACGGCACGTTTTGTCACTACGGCACGTGTTGTCACTACGGCACGTGTTGTCACTACGGCACGTTTTGTCACTACGGCACGTTTTGTCACTACTGCACGTTTTGTCACTACGGCACGTTTTGTCACTACGGCACGTTTTGTCACTACGGCACGTGTTGTCACTACGGCACGTTTTGTCACTACGGCACGTGTTGTCACTACGGCACGTGTTGTCACTACAGCACGTTTTGTCACTAAGGCACGTGTTGTCACTACGGCACGTGTTGTCACTAAGGCACGTGTTGTCACAACGGCACGTTTTGTCACTACGGCACGTGTTGTCACTACGGCACGTTTTGTCACTGCGGCACGTGTTGTCACTACGGCACGTTTTGTCACTAAGGCACGTTTTGTCACTACGGCACGTGTTGTCACTACGGCACGTGTTGTCACTACGGCACGTGTTGTCACTACGGCACGTTTTGTCACTACGGCACATGTTGTCACTACGGCACGTTTTGTCACTACGGCACGTAGTGCAACAAATTTGACAGTGACAAAACGTGCCATAGTGACAAAACGTGCCGCAACAGATGTACTTAACTTGCAGATGGTGGAAAAACCTTGGTAATATATTTATCATTATTATTATTCTCATCATCATCATTGTAATCATTATCGTCGTCATTATCATCATCTCACTCTTTTTCGTCTCCCTTTAAAAAAACTTTTATTTTGCAATTGACTGTCTTTGTGACCCACTTTTGCCCATTCACATTTTGTTCTTGCTTTTACGGAACAGGGCTTTTCTGTTGCAGAGTTGCTAAATCTCGTCTTTCTGGTGGAAACGTTACACTGTACGGCTGTAGCAGGATGTATTCCTATAAAGAGTTTTTCTTTCGTGGCTATTGGGCTGATATTCTAGCTCGCACCCTTACGTGCCTGTTGTCACTGATGAGCTACTCAGGTAGCGAAACACGTGTCTGAGCCAGGTAACTAAAATAATAATGGTCCTAACCAGGTCCAAACACAAAAAAGGTTTAAAATAAGGCTATTTATTAGGACAGAACACAACATGCGAATATTTTGGCGTAATCCCCTTTACCAAGCTACAATGCGGCACTTAAACGATGTTTTTGTTTTAGAACGGTAGCAGTCATTCTTGTTTCAAATTTTGGTCCTAAGCAGGATCAGATTTTTGATAACCCTCTGATGCACCTAACAGGCATTGTAATGATTCAAATTTGGCATTTTTATTGGTCGTTTTCGGAGTGATAGCGCGGCAAGTATGGCAGTGAAAGAGTTAATTTTGTTGTTGTTTTAAGATATTCCGTGCCCCGGTTACTGAATTTCATTCTGTGTGACGGGAACGTGACGACGCATAACTTCATTACAGCAGCCTCTTTATTTATTTAGGTCGAAGTGTAGAAAAACAACAACAACCAAGCAATAAACAAAACAAAAAACCCACACCCACAGACACGAAACAACAACAACAAAACCACCCGCAGACACACGAAAACAACAACAACAACAACAACAACAACAACAACAACAACAACAACAACAACAACAACAACCACCACCACCACCATATAATGAAAACAAAAACAAAACAAAACCAAAACCAAGGAACTACTTAATTGTGGAGGTATCATATTTAGATCTGGAAAATCCTAAGCAGAGTGAATTCGGAGACAGGGAAGGAGAGAGACAGAGACACACATGAAAGTTTTACTCCCTTCATAAAGAGCCTACTGGCTGCGTCGGTCAACACCCCCCCCCAGCCCCCCCCCCCCCCCCCCCCCCCCCGCCCGGAGACGAATCCGATTTTTGGCCCATAATGCTAAGCAGAGAGCAGAGGGGGTTCCAAAAATCTGATCCTGGTGGGGACCATCATTATGCTGGTTGCCGTGGTCAGACACGTGTTTCGCTACCTGAGTGGCTCATCAATGACCATCGGCACATGATGGTGAGAGGATACCAGCCTGATACTAGCGACAGAAAGCCTCTGTCTAGGTGGTAGACTTCGTCAGCATGGGAGAATGAAAGATGCACACACGCACGCGAGCACACACACACGCATACACACAAATATACGCATGCACGCACACACACACACACACACACACACACACACACACACACACACACACACACACACACACACACACACACACACACATATATATACACACACACGCGCGCGCGCGCACGCACGCGCGCACGCACGCACGCACACGCACACACACACACACACACACACACACACACACTGTACAGACTGATAGGGATGAAGGACAGTTTTGCTTAACTGAAATATTCTGAGAAGAGAAATGTCTCGAGTTTGCTTTTGAAGGAAGAGAGAGTAGCAGAGTGTCTGATGAGAGATATTCTGTTCCGCAGTTGCTGAATCCGATTCTGTTTGACGGAAACGTGACAATGTACGGCTTCAACAGAACAGTGATCCTCACTGATGAGATGCAGTACTACCACAAAAGCAACTACACCGATGAACAAGTCGACTTCAAATACATCATCGGTATGGCAGCTATGTTAGCCACACCTTCACCCAAGCAGCCCTTTAGTTTTCTGGGCCAGCCAGCTATAAATAGCGCCAGGCAGCTATTTAGCTCTGTGCCAGCAGGAGTCTGACTCTGTTGCCTGTGGCAGTGCTTGGCAGACAGTACACAGTGAAGGATGGGGTTACATGGTCATTTGTGCGCTTTTCGGGCTTCATTGCAATTAAAGAAGTTACTAAGATAACTTTGTAGAAACTGCAGATGTCAAACATAGCACTTTTGACACTTTAGTGTAATTGGTTTGGAAGGAAAAAAACTATTAGTGGAGTCAAAAGGGGCATGCGAGGCCGTTGAATCTTTACTTACTATTACAGTGATGTTTGTTTACCAATAAGTACCAAACAGAGGTTTTTGCAGTCAGACTAAGAACAGCACCATAAAGAACAACCACTACTAGACAGACATGCAAAGTGGTTTCAGAAAGTAAATTGAAAATTACCTTGGCTGTGGTGGTCTGGTAATCCACACCATTCAGCATTGATAAGCACAACTGAGCTGCTCTACAGCACACCCATTGTGTACTGTTGTATTCCTTACATTTTACTTCTATAAAGTTTTGTCAACAAAACAACTGAAATAGAATTCAAAACATCGCACGAGTACTGTCAAAAACACTGGTATCCAAACACAGGTATCCATTCCACAACAAGGCATTGTGTGTCTGCCTGTGGGCAAGACCAAGTGGTAGGGATACTGACACCGGGTTCTCATTTACAACCCCTCCTGACCTGTCAGCTAATTACTCCCATGTTTGTCAGTATGCAATGTGAAGAACAGAGCCTGGAGAGTGCAGAGACTACTACACACCATCTGGGAAAACCTCTGGTCTTGATTTATGAGGTCTGATAATTCCCTCAAGTGAAAAGGAAGGGAGGAATTGATTGTGGCACCATCAATGTTTACAACCTAACAAAACATAAATTACTACTGTCAGACTTGACCAAGAGGTGCCAGGGGGCAGTCTGGCATGCGAGTAAACAGGAGATAACATCCCAAAGATGCTGAGGTGTGAAGAATGGTGCGAAATCTTTGTGAAAGTAAGGGGGGGGGGGGTTGAATCTTGAAGGTGCAGCCGCCATTTTGAAACCGTCTTGTACCCAGGCAACGGGGCCCCTAGAAAGCCCGCGTTGACCTGAAACTGACCCCAGCAAGGCTAATGAGGTCAGATCAGGCAGGCGGCAGGGAACAACTAAAGAGTACACTCTGACTGTTGCACTGAGAAGGTGTGTATAGCATAGCTCGTTACACTAGTTTAAATGCCGGATCGTCTCTGGAGAGGTACTGGCGGGGAACGAGATCCCAGGAGGAAGTGGAAATATACCTAAGGCAGAACTGTCGCCACCAGAACATTTTCTGCATTCAGATGGGCAGCGATGTGAACCGCTTTAATATTTCATTAATTGTGCTGGGGCAAATAAGTCACAAAACAGTGTCCATAAACCACAACTTTAAAAGGGAAAGAAGGTTTCGAGCCGAAGGTGGGAATCGAACCGGCAACCGCTTACCAACATAGCGACTTACCGCACGATCCAAACACACGAAAGGTTTCAAAGAACGCTATTTATTAGGGCAAAATACAAAGCACGTTGTGTTTTCATACAAAGCATGCTGTGTTTTGTCCAAATAAACAGTGTTCTTTTGAACTTTTTAAGTGTTTGGATCTTGTCTTAGAACGCTATCAGTCATTCTTGTTTCAGGTTTACAGCATAGCCAAAGTGGCTGACGCAGTCTGTGTTCTTTGCAATGTTTCCGCTTTATATTCATACACATGGCCAGTGTGGCTCACGCATCTGTGTTGTTTGCAATATTTGAGCATGAGCAATTACTCATGAGCACATGTGCGCGCGCATGTATGATGTATGATACTGATCAGTGTCATACACATTGGAATTCACCGCGGTGTGCGTGCGTGCGTGCGTGCGTGCGTGCGTGCGTGCGTGCGTGCGTGCGTGCGTGCGTGCGTGCGTGCGTGCGTGCGTGTGTGTGTGTGTGTGTGTGTGTGTGTGTGTGTGTGTGTGTGTGTTTCCGTATAATACTTTATGTAAATTGTTTCTGATAGGAATGTGCTCTACATGTGTATAGAATGTAACATCTAATAATGCTATGGGAGCACTCAGGCCCAATGTATTATGTGAGCAGCCAGGGCATTGACGAACGCGCGATAAATGTACATTATTATTATTCGCCGTTATTTCTTCTGGAGGGCTTCTGCTTGTATTGCAGGAATGGATTACAACAACAACGACAACACCAAGTACAACAACAAGGAGCTGTACCCTGTCCAAAAACTCAAGCCGCGAATGTTTCACGCCACACCAGTCATGGACAATGTATCCTTGGTGACGTCACGAAACAATAGTGGGAAGGGAATCCT
>OY757548.1:20055829-20072890 GCA_963584105.1 Alviniconcha strummeri
TTTATCTTCAAAGAAGTAAACTTATACAAGACGTTTAACAAACAAAACTACCTTTACAAACTTGATTAATATTTAACATGATAAACAGTATACAAACAAATAAAATATAATACTACCCATTAATAGTAATAAACATACAGGAACAGCAAAATCATTGAAAAGCTCAGAGAGACGAGAGATCGAACGAGAGATGAGAGAGAGAGAGAGAGAGAGAGAGAGAGAGATGAGAGAGAGAGAGGAGGAGAGAGAGAGAGAGAGAGAGAGAGAGAGAGAGAGAGAGAGATTGGTGTTTTATGCCCAGTTAAACAGTACGGTTATATCAGAGAGAGAGAGAGAGAGAGAGAGAGAGACAAGAGAGAAGAGAAGAGAGAGAGAGAGAGAGAGAGAGAGAGAGAGAGAGAGAGAGAGAGAGAGAGAGAGAGAGAGAGAGAGAGAGAGAGAGAGAGAGAGAGAGAGATGGGGGTATGCAAAGGTGGGCGGGGGTATGGGGGGTGAGGTGGAGTGAAGGGTGGTGGTGGTGAAAGGTAGGATTGAGAAAGAGAAAGGTGTGGAAGAGGCGTAGCGTTGTGGTTAGGGTTGGGCAGTGCGTTTTGTAGAATGTGCATCTAAATTTACACGTCTTCCCTCTTGACGACTCTCCTTTCTTGTTCGGTTCGTGCGCAAACCAAGTCTCGGACTTGCTAATCGTGATCGGAATTTGCCTCCCTTCTTAACGTAGTTCCAGTTAGCCTATTACCCCTTACCCCCACAGTCCGCCCCCCACCCCCTGCTTCACCCCCTCCCTCTTTCTATGGTCATGGTCATAACTACATTGCATTCCTGGTCCCCTAGTCATCCTCATCACAATCATCACCATCATCACCATCATCACCATCATCACCATCATCATCATCATCATCATCATCATCATCATCATCATCATCATCATCATCAACAGCACCATCATCACAGTCATCAACAGCATCAGCCTCATCAACACCAATAGCACCGTCATCACAATCATCAACAACATAATCAACAGCACCATCATCACAATCATCATCATCACAATCAGCAACAGCATTATCATCATCAACAGCACCATCATCACAATCATCATCATCACAATCAGCAACAGCATTATCATCATCAACAGCACCAGCATTATCATCATCAACAGCACCATCATCACAATCATCATCATCACAATCAGCAACAGCATTATCATCATCAACAGCACCATCATCGCAATCATCAACAGCACCGTCAGCAACAGCATTATCATCATCAACAGCACCATCATCGCAATCATCAACAGCACCGTCATCACAATCAGCAACAGCATTATCATCATCAACAGCACAATCATCACAATCATCATCATCACAATCAGCAACAGCATTATCATCATCAACAGCACCAGCATTATCATCATCAACAGCACCATCATCACAATCATCATCATCACAATCAGCAACAGCATTATCATCATCAACAGCACCAGCATCGCAATCATCAACAGCACCATCATCATAATCATCAACAGCGGAATGCTCGTCCTGTCCATGGTAATAGTTTAATAAGAAACAGGATAGTTCGCAGGATAGACAGGATAGACTGCTTTTGGCTATCCAGTAATTGTACACAGCTCGTCCATTTTTTAAAATTATTTTTTTTAAATATATATTGAAAGTCTTTTGACATAAGTGATATTAGACTGATCTTACAATTATTATGCTAGCAACATGTATCAGCAAGTTGCACCAAGAGAAATTTGTGTTAAAAGTTTTTACCAGCTTTATTTATAGTTAACAACCAACCATATATGCATTACTTTTATGTTTGTATCTACACAGCTCGTCAACACCTTGCTCGTCAACACCTTGTTCGTCAACACCTTGCTCGTCAGTAGACCATAAACCAGCCTATACCCCCCTCACCCCCCCGCCCGGGGGGATTTTACCACATGGTAATTTCTGGGTACCTTGACCATCAAGGTACACAGTTCAGGTTGTCTGCAAGTGAGCTGCTGCTGTTTGTGTCTGTGGTGCTGGTTCTAATAAATGCACTATATGGAATTGCAAACTGCGATGACTTTGTCTCTTAGCAACTCATTCATTATGACAAAAAAGGCTATTTCCATATATTGTTTTATTGTTTGAACAGTTTAATATGTTGTAGCTTTCCGTTTCTCTTTGTCTTAAATGTGTCCTTGTTATTGGTCACTTCGGACGCAGAAATATTAAGGTCCCCTCTCTTAAAACCCCAGAGCTGACGAATGTTTTCCCTTAAAAACACGGAGTAGGTCAGAATATAGCCAAATATGCTTATTAAGTGCCATAATTTCTTCCTTGTCCTAATTTCTACTTCCCCGGTCCATTCACCTTCATTTTTTACAAATCCTCTCAGTACTTTTCAGTTGCGCTAGTCTTGGCTGAAGCGAATTCCCGCGCAAGCCTGTGAAATAAAATAGGTCATGCTGCTCATAGTCAATTGATTTAAGCAGGTTCTCATGTTGAGTGCCTGCAGAATATAAATAGGCACCAAAACGTGTGTTACTGTGCCTCAAAAAGGTGATTTAGACATACTTGTGATCTAATCAATTGTTCTTTAATTTTGTACTGAATGCGTTACAAGGAATCTGTCTGGAAGTATCTTTTGCAGTTGTAGATAGTGATATGTGCTAATTATTGACTGTTTTGGCTGGGATGTTTGCTATTGATTGTGTTCAGTGTAGAACAATGAGCCAGCTTTTTGCTCGTAAGAAACTGTGACTGTGATTTGTCCTGAAGTGACCTTGTGCGGTTGATGAGGTATACAAATCCAAGAACTAAATAACTTAAACATGTGCAATAGTCCAGTCCTGATATGGTGGATGAAATATATGAGTATATACCGAATCTGCATGGGAATCACACATTGTGCAACTTTATGAATGACTGCAGAGTTATTTTAAAACAAAAGAACCAATCGGAAGGGAGTGATGTAAGATCCTCCAAAAAGCAAGAACAACAAATCCGTCAGCAACCACAATGCTAGCTGTTGCCCAGTGACGGATGTCTTGTTGGTGAAAAGACTTTAATACAAGAAAACAACATGCTGAAAACATTAGTCAAATATATGTCAAAAACAGCTGAGTCAAATATATGTCAAAAACAGCTGAGGAGAAGCTCATTACCATGCCACCTGTCGGAGAGATTACACTCGAGAGGATGACAGACACCAGGAAACCATCAAAGACACTAAAATCATTGAAGAATAAGCTTCCAACAAGACCATATAAACATCATTTTCAGTACATCGTTCAGTATGTTATGGGCAGAATCGTTTAGAGATAAAGAGATTACCACATTAAGGAAAAATTATGAAACTGGAACATTCCATGCATCTTCTCTGTAGAGGTAAATAAGTGATAGATGTCAACAAAATGTGTCAGCACACCTCATCCTTGTTGAACAGTCACAATGCAACCATGCAGAGATGCATTGATAATGCACATCGAAAGAGTCAGCTTTCAAGCACTCTTGATATTCCGCAGTTAAGGAACTAAAACCATTCCTCGAGCAGATGGCCATGGCTTGCGTACTGTGAATGGAAAAGTGGGAGGTATACTGGACAGACTGTTTTTTTCATGCCGCAAGACCTGCTCGAAATCCAGGTGGAGCAACCCCAAAAGGAAGATAACTATCAAGACTACACAGAGCTTGAGAATCTTGATGGCTTCGGGTTTACGGCTGACATATATGTCTAAGCTGGACATGCATTCAGTGACACTCAGAGTAAGGGACATTCAGGTTTGGCAACCTTCTATGGCACCGGCTTTGGTATCTTTGGCTGGGAAAAATACACCCAAGCTATAATGATAAGCAGTAAGATATAAAAAGAGTAATGCGTATTTTTTTTTATATATCTCAAAGTCAGATAACAATTTCAGAAAGTCGGTAATGATTTGTCAAATCATTGACATTGTGGACAATCACTTTGGTGAATATCTTTGACATTTCCTAGCTGTTCATCTGTATTCTTGGCATAATAGCAAAGAGCCTGCTGACTGCAAGCTGATACATGAAACTGTCCAGCATGCTGAATTAAGCCAAACCAGAGGTGCGATCCGGTGGCATCGGGCTCCTAAACCTAAACTGTTTTACTGAGACATAACAAAGGCAAAGCTGGTACGTTTTACATTATTATTACTGATCGCTTTTATATAGCGCTATTCTCCGCTTTCCAGCAGACTCACTGCACTCGCATGTGATTCTACACGAGTGAATAGCTTTCTATGGCGCGTTTTTGAATATCCACCGAAGTGGTGTACTTACAGCGCTGGCATGGCTGGTGCCAAATAAAACTGCTGCCATCTCAGCGCGTTCTGTGTACACAATACAACCATGCACCATATCACTTCATGCAAAGCCACATACGTAAGGTGTATGCGTGTTTAGCTGTAACCTGCTACCTGCACTTTTGGCGGAATGACCGGGGTCTTTTACGTGCTACTGCGGTAACACGGGGGTGGAACGGATACCGAAATAAGAGTCAGCACAGAAAGTTGACCCTGGAAAAGAAAATTCTCCCGCCGCTCCTTCAGGGATTCGAACCCACGACCTTTCGATCACGAGTCCGGCTCTCTAACCACTGAGCTATCCCCCCCCCCCCTCCCCGTACATAGATCGGGCACGTTTCTCGCCTATCCATGGAGTATAGAGTACTGTGGAACTGATTTCAGGTTAAGCGGAGGTAGACCAGTGAATAAGACAGCACCTGTAGCGGTTTTGTGGAAGTAGTTTATTGAGATTTGAACATATGTGCATTTTTGTAAAAGGTTGCTTAACTTTTGAACTTGAGTATATTCTATTCCGTGACGTCATCCATTAATGCAGGTGTTAATCAAACATTCTCTGTGACTCTCTCCGTCTCCATGATACATTTGGTGGTAAATGAAGCACTTTTGTTCAGTATGTTTACACGAGCATTGTACAAAATTATGCAACGTGCAAACGAGGGTTTCGATACCTGGCCCATGGACTACAGCATCTTGTTCGTCAGCACCTTGCCAGCATCAGCTGCTTTCAGGTAGGTGATCAGTTTATAGACATAGTCTGTTACAGAACAAGATAGAACAAGGATGTTTATTTGTTTTTAGGCCTTAGCCTCTTCCACAAAGAACATAAACACTCTGCATATTTACGCTGCACAATACATTTTTGAACATGCTTCCAATGACAACGTATTTACTTATTTCACACACACACACACACACACACACACACACACACACACACACACACACACACACACACACACACACACACACACACACACACACACACACACACACACACACATACACACACACACACACACACACACACACACACACACACACACACACAGCACCTACTCATACAACAATGTGCCGCTACTATTCCAGATCAGTCAGATATCTGTCTCATTGTCCCTGCCTTGATGAGAAACAATGCAAACGGCATTGATAAGTTGTTTCCATAACTGAATGGTAAGGAACACTACCCCGCAGACCGTCACGCCTTAAAAAGTCGAGTCCAGTAGTATTGTACATTGTGCATTCGCACAGAACATGCAGTTCGTCATCGTCTGTTGCAGGACAGCAGTAAAGACTGCCCACAGAAACCAGCACACTTTGTCAACAGGTTGAAGCGGAGACTCCAGTCAGACAGGCAGAAAGATCAACACACTCTGTCAACAGCTTACAATAAAGACTCTCCAGTCTCTCTGAACACATATCGTCAACAATTTACAGTGAGGACTCTCCAGTCTGTGCATATATTGTCAACAGTTTACAGAGAAGACTCTCCCGTATGAACACATCCTGTCAACAGATTACAGTGAGGACTCTCCAGCCTGAGCACATATTGTCAACAGTTTCAAGAGAAGACTCTCCAGTTTGAACACATCCTGTCAACAGATTACAGTGAGGACTATCCAATCCGAGCACATGTTGCTAACAATTTACAGTGAAGACTCTCCAGTCTGAGCACACTTTGTCAACAGATTACAGTGAAGACTGAATATACTTTGTCAACAGATTTCAGCGAAGAGTCTCCAGTCCGAACACACGTTGCCAACAGATTTCCAAGAAGACTGAACACACTTTGTCAACAGATTATATTGGAGACTCCAGTCTGTACACACTGTCAACAGATTACAGTGAGGAGTCTCCAGTCCGAACACATGTTGTCAACAGATTTCAGAGAAGACTGAACACACTTTGTCAACAGATTACAGTAGAGACTCCAGTCTGAGCACACTTTGTCAACAGATTACAGTAGAGACTCCAGTCTGTACACACTTTGTCAACAGATTTTAGTGAAGATTGAGCACACTTTGTCAACAGATTACAGTAGAGACTCCAGTCTGAGCACACTTTGTCAACAGATTACAGTAGAGACTCCAGTCTGTACACACTTTGTCAACAGATTACAGTGAAGAGTCTCCAATCTGAATACACTTTGTGAACAAACAGACTGAACACACTTTGTCAACAGATTACAGTGAAGACTCGACTCTCCAGTCTGGCTGGTAGAGAAATGAACACACTTTGTCAACAGATTGCAATGAAGCCCCCCTACCCACCACCCCTTCCTTTATAGGCTGGCAGCAAAATGTACACTTTGTGTAAACAGAGTACACTGAAGACTTTCAAGAAAGAACACACTTTTTCAGTGACAAGTGAGTGACGACTCCAGTCTGGCGGGCAGGTGAAGACTCGTTGTCCGAGAAAAAGACACCAATGTGGCAGATCAATAGACAAATTACCAAGAAGACAACGAAGTGAGGCAGTTAGGTCAACACAGTTTCTCCGGAGACTGAAGTGAAGCCCCTTCCAGTCTGACACAGCGATCAGTTAATACATTTTGTAGAAGGAACTTAATTCTCCAATGTGGTACAGAGATCAGTAAACCTTGTCAACAGGTTGACGTGAATATTGTCCGGTGTGGCACTGAGATCAAAGACATTTTGTCAACAAGCTAAAGTGAAGATTCTCCACTACTACTACTACTACTACTACTACTACTACTACTACTACTACTACTACTACTACTACTACTACTACTACTACTACTACTACTACTACTACTACTACTACTACTACTACTACTACTTTATTTTATATAGCGCCTCAACAACAATTATATGTGCTCTTAGCGCTGTACAGATCAACAAATGCAATAGAACACACATCAATATGTTACTTCAGTTAGCCTAAAACAACAATTTAAAAAGATAGATTCTCGCTATCTATACATATTCCAATGCACGCATATTCAAGATTCATTTTGAAACATAGCTTTTAGAATATATACATACACACACGAATTTAGACACTAGAACAATCTGCAAGTAATGCATTTCACACACACACACACACACACACACACACACACACACACACACACACACACACACACACACACACACACACACACACACACACACACACACACACACACACACACACACACACACACGCGCGCGCGCGCGCGCGCGCACGCACGCACGCACGCATGCACGCACTACACGCGCACATCCACGTGTGCATCCATAACGGAGTATAGCACTTTGAGAACACGCAGCTTATTTAAAACAGTTAACAACAGTCAGTATCTAACCACATAGAGAACACAGAGAACAACATACTTTGTCAACAGACTGAAGTGAAACCTTGAGTGATGTAGGAAGAACAGCACAGTTCATTAACAGGCTGAAGTGAAACCTTGAGTGATGTAGGAAGATCAGCACAGTTTATTAACAGATTGAAGTGAAACCTTGATTGATGTAGGAAGATCAGCACAGTTTATTAACAGACTGAAGTGAAACCTTGAGTGATGTAGGAAGAACAGCACAGTTCATTAACAGACTGAAGTGAAACCTTGAGTGATGTAGGAAGATAAGCACAGTTTATTAACAGACTGAAGTGAAACCTTGAGTGATGTAGGAAGATAAGCACAGTTTATTAACAGACTGAAGTGAAACCTTGAGTGATGTAGGAAGATCAGCACAGTTTATTAACAGACTGAAGTGAAACCTTGAGTGATGTAGGAAGATAAGCACAGTTTATTAACAGACTGAAGTGAAACCTTGAGTGATGTAGGAAGATCAGCACAGTTTATTAACAGATTGAAGTGAAACCCTGATTGATGTAGGAAGATCAGCACAGTTCATTAACTGACTGAAGTGAAACCTTGAGTGATGTAGGAAGATCAGCACAGTTTATTAACAGATTGAAGTGAAACCTTGATTGATGTAGGAAGATCAGCACAGTTCATTAACTGACTGAAGTGAAACCTTGAGTGATGTAGGAAGATAAGCACAGTTTATTAACAGACTGAAGTAAAACCTTGAGTGATGTAGGAAGATCAGCACAGTTTATTAACAGATTGAAGCCACAAGCTAAACAAGCTAAACCAGAGTCAAATACGTGTGGTCAGCGTGTCGGTCAGGCGGATCATACAGGTGAACCCGATCTTCCTGAATAACCACAGGGCCCTCACCCGGCCTCACTGGACCCTCACCCGGCCTCACTGGACCCTCATCCATCCTGACAGGACCCTCATCCATCCTGATACTACCCTCATCCAGATGATGTCTTTTTTGGGCACCAGCATCCGCTTTCCTGACTGTTTCTGGAGTTAGGTACGTGGGGTCAATGTGTTGGTCAGACAGATAAAACCGTCCTTCTTGGACAATCACAGGGCCCTCACCAAGCCTGACTGGACGCTCATCCAGCCTGACACGACCCTCATCCATCCTGACACGACCCTTATCCAGATGATGTCTTTCGTGGGTACCAGCATCAGCCTCCCTGACTATTTCTGGAGTCAGGTACGTGGGGTCTATGTGTTGGTCAGACAGATAAACCTGTCCTTCTTGGACAATCACAGGGCCCTCACCAAGCCTCAATGGACACTCATCCATTCTGACACGAACTTCATCCAGCCTGACACGACCCTCATCCAATCTGACTGGACACTCATCTAATCTGACACGACACTCATCCAGTCTGACACGACCTTTATCCGGGTGATACGGTTCCTGGACACCAGCCTCCGCCTCCTTGGATGTCTCTGGAGATGCCACCACCTCCTCCTCCTCCACCTCCTCCCAGCTGCTTCCCCATGATTCTGACTCTGACGACTGCTCTCCATCCACCTCCTCTTCCTCCTCGCCTGGAACTGCGCGTGCGCGGTAACAGTCACGTGGCGGACGGGGCGCTTTGGGGAGACGCTGCAGTGTCGGTGACGTAGGCGAGAGCGGGCGACGTTGGTTCCGGGAAGTGACTAGCGAGATCTGAACGTGAAGCGGCGAGACAGGACGAGGCAGCCGGTCCCACGTGGATCTCGTCAAGGGCGGAGAGCAGCGTGGGGAACATGGAGCTACCTGCCTCTTTAGATCGCTGCCCTTTGAAAGCGGCTGTTCCCGATCTCGTGGGCCGCGGACAGGTGAAACGGGATTTTGATTGGCGTCTTCTGTGACGTCACCTCCGTCAACGACGTCATTCCTGTATGTCACGTGTCCGCTGACGTCACGCGACATTTCTGCGACAGTGGCATCACGATTTTGGAGCGGAGGGTGGGCGAGGGAGCGGATGGACGAGGAGGCTGTGATGCACTCGGCATAGAGCCCACTGTAAGCGCTGACCAAACTGTGACGTGACAAACCGAGGGTAGGTGGGGGTGTGAGGTGCCTGGTTCCCCCGAGGGTCTGTGGCGTCACGACCTCCAGCAGGCCTCTTATCAGATCCAACGGGACGCGGTCTGTAAGAGTGAGGGACGTTTTTGTTACAGGCTAGTTTTAGTTAATAATGCAGGACTCGTCAGGAGTTTCGTTTGAATCACTTAACATTGTTATTAAACATACGTTTGCTGTGCGCATGGAGCTAGTAATGATGAAAGCATAATTATAGACAGTCAAATAGTTTCTCAGACAGACAGAGAGACAGACATGCAGACAGACAGACAACCAGACAGACACACAGACAGACAGACACGCACACAAACACACACACACACACACACGCGCACGCACGCACGCACACACACACACGCACACACACGCACGCACACACGCACGCACGCATGCACGCACGCACGCACACACACACACAGAGGAACTTGCACACAGGATATTCTGATTATACAAATTTAAACAACATAAAACGGGCAGCAAACACAGACTTGAGACTGATGAAGACAACAGCACGGAACAGAAAACATGGCGCGTCTGTAGTTTTGGGAAAAGAAACCTTTTTAGGTTACACAATGAACATTTACAATGAACACCGTTTTAATGGCGTCCTGCTTACCGCCACTGTTTCGAAGAGCTGGTGCCGGAGTTTGTTGTTTGCGTCTGGCTGTGGAATAAATCAGTCAGTTTGTAAACTGAAAACCTGTGGAACAGTGCAATGCGGTTTGTTTCATCCATTACCGTCACATACACAAAGAGACTTCGCAAAACAGCTATAACTCATAGAGGTCACAGAAAGAGACTTTGCATAACAGTTATAACTCATCGAGGTCACAGAAAGAGACTTTGCATAACACTTGTAACTGATCAAGGTCACAGAAAGAGACTTTGCATAACAGTTATAACTCGTTAAGGTCAGAGAAAAAGACTTTGCATAACAGTTATAACTCGTCAAGGTCACAGAAAGAGACTTTGCATAACAGTTATAACTCATCGAAGTCAGAGAAAGAGACTTGCATAACAGTTATCATGGTGGTGGTGGTGGTGGTGGGTGGGTGGGGGGGGGGGGTGGAGTGGCTGAAGACATATATGCGAGTCATAGTTACCAAAAATGAAAACGGCGAGTGCCACGATGATGATGAGGAGAGAGAAAATGATGATCGTGGTCAGCAATTGGCTGGACATCGCCCACTCGTCTGTAACACACACACACACACACACACACACACACACACACACACACACACACACACACACACACACACACACCACACACACACACACACACACACACACACACACAGAGTATACTGACTATATACAAAGCTTAATTTACACACAACTTAAAACGGGCAGCAGAGACTTGAACAGCGCGGAACGGAAAACGTGACAGGTGTATAGTTTTGGGAAAAGAAATGCTTTGAGGTTCGGCTTGAATGAGTCCAGAGAGGATTTCTGTCGCAGAGGAAGGGGAAGGTCGTTCCAAGTAGAGGGACCAAAGACAGAAAAGGCGCAGGAAACAGCAATGGAGAGTCTGGTGCGAGGAATCTGAATATTACATCGCGTTCTGCAAGAGGAAGAAAGTGCTGTTTGTTTAGGACAGATGTGACATACTCAGCCGAAAACCAGACCACTAGGCCAGCTACTCTTCTTGTGTCATCATTTAGTTTTTCCGTCTCTCGCCTTTGTAGTCGTTCTGCAAGACGAAGAAAGTGCTGTTTCTTCAGGACAGACGTGACATACTCAGCCGAAAACAAGACCACTAGGCCAGCTCATTTTTTCGGGTCATTATGTTTGTTTTCCGTCTCTCGCCTTTGTAGTCGTTCTGCAAGACGAAGAAAGTGCTGTTTCTTCAGGACAGACGTGACATACTCAGCCGAAAACAAGACCACTAGGCCAGCTCATTTTTTCGGGTCATTATGTTTGTTTTCCGTCTTTTGCCTTTGTAGCAGTTCTGCAAGAGGAATCAAGTGGTGTTTCTCAGCCGAGAATAAGACCACTAGCCAGACCAGGTTCTGATGTTATTATATTCATTTTGTTGATGTTGATCGCATTTATATAGCGATATTCTCCGCTCTCGGGCAGACTCTCTGCACTCTTGTTGTATGCGATTGTGAATGAGTGACTGTCGCTATTTATAACGCGTTTTTGAATACCATCCTAAGTGGTGTATTTAGAGCGTGATGTGGTTGTTATATGGCTGGTGCCACGTGAAACTGCTGCCGTCTCGGCGCACCTTCTGTGCAGTCCATACAACCATGCACCAGTTTACGGTGTCACTTAATTCCAAGCCACATGCGTAAGGTGCCTTTGTGTTTAGGTATATCCACAGGTGATATTTCGGGTGCCCCCGCGGTAACACGTGTGTGGGACGGACACCGGTCACGGTGGACCGTTTTCGGGGTCTTGCCATTGTGGTCGTTGGCTGCACGTTCTGGGTACACTATACAACCATGCACCAGTTTACCGTATCGCTTTATTCCAAGCCACATGCGTAGGGTGCGTATGTGTTTTGGTGTTCCCTATCATTGGCGGGACTGAGCTGCCACAAGTATAATATCATTTTTGCCGTGACAAAAGTTTTGTCGCGACAAAACACGACTTTTGTCGCATCGGGACCAAATTATGTTTTTCACGACAAAAATGATACTTGAGGCAGTTCCCGCCAATAACAGTGCCCTGCCACTTGCACTTTTGGCTTCTAGAATGACAGGCGATATTTCGCGTGCATGCCCCTGTGGTAACATGGAAGTGGAACGGATCTTGGTAAAGGCTGAACGTTTTCCGCGTTTTGCCAATGCAGTTGTTAGCTGCAACAGAAGTATTACGCTGAAAAGGCATCGTTACCTGCTCTTTGCTTCTTCTGACTCCCCATCAAGCCTCTGATCTTTTCCGATGTCGTTGTTCTTGTTGCTGTTGTTGTCTGAGACGTTATTGTCGTTGTTGCTGTTGTTTCTGTTGTAGTTGCTGTTGGCTGTGATGTTGTAGTTGTTTTTGTTGTTGTGGTAATGGTACTGGTATAATAATCTGTGCAAATGGACACAATGTACAGTAATGTGAAAGTATTCCAAAACATGAACTATTATAGATAAGCGCCCTTACGGTAAAAAAGATTACTCTCTCGATCAAAAACAAAACAAAACAAAACAACAACAACAACAACAACAACAACAACAACAACAACAACAACAACAACAACAACAACAACAACAACAACAACAACAACAAAGTCTGAAACAAGGTTGACGGTTAGCATTCTAAAACAAGATCTCGATGAAAACAACAACAACAACAACAACAACAACAACAACAACAACAACAACAACAACAACAACAACAACAACAACAACAACAACAACAAAACAACAAAACAACAACAAAAAACGGAAGAAGAAGAAGACGACGATAAGGGCACATCCGTTTGATCAGATGCCTCGTACTTACACTTACCTGGTGGGGGAGGGGGGGGGAGAAGAAAAAAAAAGCCCAACCTTTGATATAAATTTTTACAGAACAACCAAATGAACCCTACAGATTAAAAAATAAATAAATAAATGCATATTTTTCACGTGTTCACGTCAGGTTCCGTCTTCACCTTGGGTTTCCTTTAATGTCCCATTGGGAGGCAGTCGTTCGCATGACAATTTCGCGTAGCTGTCCCCGAGGAAAGCAAGCAGCAACAGAGTCGTGCTACCCAAAACATTGTCTAGTCCACAACACTGGTGGAGAGCCGTGCTACCTGATAACTAGTCCACAACACTGGTGGAAATTAAACAGAATTTGGCCACAAGAACGCCTCTACCCCCCCCCCCCTTCCGCCCATCCCCCTGACCCCATTAAAGGAGACCCCAAGCAAAGGCGTAAGTTGGCTTGAAAACGCATTAACAGAAAATGAGCCAATATTTCCATTTAAAGCTTTGTGTGGTTTTTCTATCAGTATCATAATGCAACAGAAGAAGCCTTTTGTGTGTGCTTCAGACGTGAGTCTTTCAGGGCGCAGCCATGCTAGTTTGGTCTTTAGCAATAAAGAGCAGAAAATGGTTGACTCGTGACGTTATAGACATCTGTGCCACATACGGCGGCCAGATCATGACGTCAGAGACATGCCGGCCTCGTTTCCGCGACTTTAAAACGCCCACTAATTTTAAAAAGCAGAACATAACAACAACAACTACAAACTAGACCAGAAATGGACTGAAAAACTGTCGTGGTTCTAGGATTTAACCCCATTTTCATGCACAGAGCCTGTCGGCGATATCCCTTCGCATGGTGTCCCCTTTAAAGTAAAAGTCCAAGGTTTTTAAGTATGCAATATGACCATCGAAATGATTGACAAATGAGTCACTAGTTTCAGATTTAATGAAATAAAAAATAAATAATCGATTTTATTTTATGTAGGCTTCCCCGGAAGTGACGTCAGTCTGGGGAGTCAGTGCGGTTGCCATCTTAGATTCTTCAGTAAACTGTGTATGCGTGTGGACGACAAAAAAGTTAACTTTGCCGGCCTACTGTGTTGCCGCGAACTGTAACAATTCGCAGACGACCCCATGTATAACAATGCACGAGCTCCCGCGCAATCGATCCGCAGTGAGGCGAAAGTGGATTAAGTTTATACAATTCAAACGAGCTGACTTTGTTGCTGCGCCGCATCACGCCCATTTGTGTAGCGAGCACTTCAGTGAGTGCGATTTCGCAAACCCCATGGAATACCGCATGGGGTTTTGCTCCGAAGCTGACACGATGTTCCGGTACTCGTTCAAAATCCTGCCTGACGGGCTTAAACTGATACGGCTGTATCTTTGTAGGTCTCTCGGGCAAAGTGTCAGTTTGGTCTTCGGAGCTCGAGTTGGCCATTTTGCAGCGACTCCCCAGAGTGACGTAGTAGGCATACGGTCACGTGATTTGGGCGTCATGGCGACGCTTTAGGTACGACAGAAAATGCCTTTTTTTTCGTGCATTTATAACCCTCAGATCAGTTTCACCTACATCATCGTTCTCAGCGAGCTTTAACGGAAAGCGTGTCAAAAATCACCCCTAAACTTGGACTTGTCCTTTAACGTGTAGCCTACCCACCCGGATGTGCCCGGGATCAGGCCTTTCAGCTCTCGTCCGCACAACTAGACACTGATCCCAACACTATGAGACACAAACAGCGACTTGAACCCACTACCTCTCTATGTAAATTCTTGCGTGGTTGGCGGGCGTATAGGTCGAAACCTTCTCTTTTTTTATTTTTTTATTTTTTTTATAAATCTTGTCCATTGTATGTGTTTATACATTTTTCTGCAGCTTTTTGTACGGCGCATTGTGCCCTAGATCTTGCTAAAGATCATGCGCCATAGAAATGTCCATTATTATTATTCCAAGGCCGATGTCTCCCCCGCTGGGCCACGCTACCACCTGTTATGATTCGAAGCAGTTGTAAGAAAGGGCTGGTTATCTAACACAGATGGAAATTAACAAAAATCTGAAACAAGAATGATTGCTAGCATTCTAAAACAAGATCAAAACACATAAAAGTTCGAAAGAACGCTTATTTATTAGGACAAAACACACAATCTGCAAATTTTCCGGGGTAATCCCCTTTATCGAACTACAAAACGACTCTTAAACAACAGTAAATTAAACAATTTAAACAACACAGATGGATAACACAGTTCTTGTGAGATACGTTTACCTGAGGGTTTGTATTGGAAGTGAAAAACCTGACTAGGGGACGGCCAGTCCTGAGAATTGAGGCCATGGCGACACACTGAAGTCCAGTCTCTGTCCGTGTGTGTTCTGTTTACGAAGATCAAAGGCTATTTTGAATTCAGCCCATTCGCGATCCTGGGAGAAGTTTGCCACCACAACTGTGGTGAAGTTTCTGGCGTATTCTGTCTGCAAAACAAACAACAAAAACTGCCAGGAATTTGACGAAGAGAAGCAGGGGAAAAAAAAGAAGAAGTGGAACGAAGTAAGACGAAAAAAAAAAAAAAAAAAATCAATCAATATTTTATTTTATGTCTGTTCACATCGAGGTGATATTTGACAAAATCAAAACATATAATTATTATTTATACTAATTTTCTCACAGGACTATGAACAATCGATTTGACAATATTAGTAATAACATCATTAGTATACAAAATATCTCGTACATTGTTGTAAGCATTTAAGTCATATCCATTTCCCCCCTGAAATAACTCTGTAGTAATAGAACATTCAAGCAGTATGCGTTTAACAGATAAGATTATTTTTTATTTTTTTTACAAACGCATGCCACATTCTGTGAATATTTAATGTTCATTAGACAGTGGAGCAGGATTCGTTATTCCTGAATTAAAAGTGCAAAAATCTTTTTACTTAGGGAAGGTTTTTTCCTTATTTACATCTGAGTTATATGCAATATTAATGGCATTAAACTACATATGCAATATTCAGTTAGCAATATACAATTTTGTGATTTGTGTGATTCAAAATCATTTCACTGTGCATTAAAAAGCTGGAACTATAAAATGAGAGGGGATATATTTTATGAAGTAAAGTATTTAATACATTGTATCATGTACAAGGGTATTGGATTGAGTTTTGTTGGGTACCGTCTCATTGTGGTCTTTATTGGAATGAAATATCAGACAAATTAGCTAAACAAGGTACAATGAAAAACATGTCTGAGATATCATCCAATAACCTACTACTATCATCTCATGAGATTAATTCACTACTTAAGAAGACTGTACATAAACAAATTGAAAAAAAAGTACATTTGGGATACCTTCTTATTCTAGATATTTTAGCAAGAGTAAGTAGACGAAGAAAAAGGAGGCGTGGAGAGGAAATAGACGAAGAGAAAAAACAAACGTAGAGGTTGTTGTTGTTGTTGATGTTGTTGTTGATTGTGTGTGGTGTGTATTGTTGTTGTTGTTGTTTTTGTTGCTGTTGCTGTTGTTGTTGCGTGCGGGTGTCTAAGTTAATATGCACTTTTTTGTTTTCTGCACACCTTTCTTTAGATATATGAGAGAGAGAGAGAGAGAGAGAGAGAGAGAGAGAGAGAGAGAGAGAGAGAGAGAGAGAGAGAGAGAGAGAGAGAGAGAGAGAGAGAGAGAGAGAGAGAGAGAGAGAGAGAGAGAGAGAGAGCTCTTGAACTCGAACTCGAACTCGAAAACTTTATTTTACAGGATTGTAGTTTAGGCTCAGTCCAAAAACCTAACAACTAGTCCTTGCCGAGCTATGATAGATATATATCAAATTATATACATAATATAGGCATGACTGAGTGAGTGAAACGTTATACATGAGAATTTTCCACACAAAACAAGCATACTCACAGCGCCAAATGAACACATGCCATACATCATTCAGTTACATATTATGAGC
>OY757548.1:20078090-20095590 GCA_963584105.1 Alviniconcha strummeri
TTGTAATAAAAGAAAGGTATCTTTCGGTAAAAAATGAGTCCTTAAATGTATAAAACCACTTGTATTTTTCATTACCTTCAACATCCGAGTGCCAGTTCTGTTTGTAGTGTAGGGGAGTGGGGATGGGGAGTTGAGGGGAAGCAGGTTGGAAGCATGGATGAAGAGTCACAAGTCAGAGGTTGCTATAACATAACTTTTATTTGTACACCAACCAACCAGGAAACAGTGTCTGTTTTAGAAAAGACACAAGCAAACAAAACATTTAGAACATGAAAGCAAATGTAAAGTATAAACAACAGCCATTCCTAATCTAATAAATACAGTAACCATGTAGTTTACCTGAAGGTTACTATAATACATGACAAAATGATTAATAATCAAGCACATAAATCGTGTGCTTGACTTACACTTAAAACCTGTACCTCACAGAGTCACGGTGAGTATACAAGAGACGGCCAGTCAATTAACTGATGAACTCTCAGTATAATGAAGTATACAATAAAGTAACAGTGAAGAATGTGGATTACCAGGCTCATTCTTAACTAAACAGGAAGCGTGAGATAATCGTTACAGCAGTTCCACTTAAGCACACAACGAGATGGAAACTCCAAAAGAAACATACTGCCATCTGGGATTTAAAAATGGAGGACGTTCCACAATTGGCCGTACAAGACCTCAAAACAACATGTTCGAAAAAAATAAAACAACACAGCGCACATTGCAACAATCGAATACTACACATTGCATGTCATTTACAACATGAACGGCACACAAGTGATGTCTGCCATCTCAAACCATGATTTCAGTACCAAGCCTTATGTGAAGGACCCGCGGTACGATAAAACGTTTCGCTAGAGAAATGCACACACGAAAATACAGGGCCTTATATAAAGGTTAACACATATACTCGAAATAAACGTAACTCTCACTCATAGACAACACAACGCTCAGTGACCTGATGTGGACCCTGTCCCATTACTACTCAAATGAACATATATAATGCTATGAAGAAATACCAGATTAGCGGTCAAGCCATCAAAGTTCGATCATGATGAAATAAATATACATAGTAGTGCAACGCAACATTATGTTCGCCACACTGCTCTTCGAGATATGTTGGCAGCATTGGGGTTTACCCCTTTGTTCACACGGGTGGAGCGCCTGAGTGCAGGTTTGGCTCTGACTGGCGGTGCGTCAGCTGCAGGAATGGGTGCAGCGGGAACGGGACCAACAGGAATAGGGACAGCATTGGGGTTTACCCCTTTGTTCAGTCGGGTGGAACGCCTGAGTACAGGTTTGACTCTGACTGGCGGTGCGTCAGCTGCATGAATGGGTGCAGCGGGAATGGGTGCAGCGGCAATGCGGGCAGCAGGAATGGGTGCGGGAAGAGGCATGGGTGCGGCAGGAGGCAAGCCAACAGTCGCAGGCCGACCCAGCCAGAACTCACCCCGATCAGGGTACTGTGGGCTGGCCTGAGCAGGTGTTTCCCGTGTCGGCGGTTCCTCTGTGGCAGCAGCCAGTGGTGCCCTGGCAGGCAACAGGTCATCTCTACTGAGGGTCCGCTCCTGCCCGCCAGAGAATGGTTTGACCCCGTACACATGTATGCCGGGGTAGGGACGTGCGGTCACGACGTGCAGTTCAGGACGCCACCTGTCTTGGATCTTGCTCCTGCCGAGGACACGGTTTCT
The DNA here is from genome assembly GCA_963584105.1 of Alviniconcha strummeri. NCBI lineage: Eukaryota > Metazoa > Mollusca > Gastropoda > Provannidae > Alviniconcha > Alviniconcha strummeri. The sequence continues at coordinate 20,079,779 of OY757548.1, forward strand.
CAGGTAAACCAGGTCACCAACGTGTAGTGGATGATCGGCAGCTTTCTGGTCCGTCTGCTTTCGTCTCTCCGCTGCAGCTTCTTGGAGATGCTTCAGTGCCCTGGCGTGTGAAGCCTGCAGGCGCAGCCGATGCTGTCGTACCCAGTCGGTGGGTCCAACCGCGGACGTGGTTGTGCGCCCAAGCAGGTGGTCAACTGGTAGATGCGGTTCCTGGCCGAACAGAAGGAAGTGGGGCGAAAACCCGGTGGAAGCGTGAGGCGTATTGTTATACGCCTGCACGAGCTCCGGGAGGTACTGTGGCCACTTGGACTTCTGTTCCGGGGGCAGGGTTCGAAGCAGATCATGCAACGAGCGATTGAACCGCTCGCACTGCGCGTTGCCACGGGGGTGGTATGGAGTGGTCCGGGTCTTCTTGATCCCATAGAGCTCACACAGGGATTTCACCAGCTTAGACTCAAAGTCCCTACCCTGGTCACTGTGGATTTTCTGGGGTACCCCGTAGCGCTGGAACCACTCGTGGACCAACACCTTGGCCACTGTCCCTGCCTCCTGGTTGCGCGTCGGTATGGCCTGGGTGAACTTCGAGAAAACATCGGTGAGAACAAGAACATTTTCTCGCCCATCACTAGCAGTCTCAAGCTTCGTGAAGTCGATTGCCAGGATTTCAAGGGGACGGCTGGCAAGCAGATGACTGGAAGTAGTGCGGAGCGCTGGTGCATGGCCCATCGTGCACCGCTCACAGCTGCTGATGTAGTCTCTGACTTCTCTGTACATGGCGGGCCAGTAGACACGAGGCCTCAGCAACTCCATGGTGCGCTCATAGCCTTGGTGGCCCATATCATCATGGAGCGACGCCAGAACATCAGGCCGAAGTGAGCTGGGAAGAACCAGCTGCTCGAGAGTACCCCGCCGCTGGTCAGCCTGCCTGCGATGGAGTACCCCCTTCTTTAGGAACAGTCGAGGGTACTGCTGCACCAGTGCTCGCATGGAGCGTTCCTTGGTGTCGGAGGGCTTGGCTGGCCAGGCTGCGAGCACCGGGCCAAGGACTTGATCCTGTTGCTGCAGCTGCTGCAAGTCAGCCAGAGACAGTCTGGGGAGTACCTCAGTTGCAGCCTCGGGAACAGCCGTTTGATCAGGTTCCTCCTTGTCCAGGGGCAGCACAGGAGCCATGGTGTCGCCAAGGACACTAGCAGTGGGGGTGGGGTCGACAGCCAGCTGCTCGCACTGGAGAGCATTGACAGTGGCTACCTCTGGTGGCATCACTGTCAGGAGGGAGGGTTCGAGGGGCATGCGGGAAAGGGCATCCGCAGGGTTGATCTTTCCAGGTCTGTACTGGATGTCAAAATTGAACTGTGCGAGCTGTGAGGCCCATCTTTGCTCCAACGCGCCTAGTTTCGCGGAGCGAAAGTAGGTCAGCGGATTGTTGTCGGTGATGACCTTGAACTTTCCTTCCAACAGGTAATGCCGGAATTTGTCCGTTATTGCCCAACTTCATGCTGCTGTAGAGTGAACTGTTTTTCTCACTGGGCCGGAGGAGTCGGCTGGCGAAGGCAAGCACTCTTGACTTCCCATCTTGTTCCTGGGACAGGATGGCTCTGAGCCCGTCATGGCTGGCTTCCGTCTCCAAAATGAAGGGCTTGGTGTAGTCAGCGTACCCAAGTACAGGAGCTGTCGTCATAGCCTCCTTCAAGGAGTCGAAGGCCTCTTGGTGCTTGGGACCCCAAAGCCTGGATACGTCAGCTGCCTTCTTCTTGGAGTGCTTGGCCCCTTCGCTCACCAGGTCATGGAGCGGCCCGGCAATCCTGGCAAACCCGCTGATGAACCGCCGGTAATAACTGGCAAAGCCAAGAAAGCTGCGCAGCTCTGTTGTTATTGTTGGTGTTGGCCAGTTCTGCACACACTCCACCTTGCCAGACTCGCAGCTCACTCCATCAGCCGAGATCGCGTGGCCAAGATAGGTGACTTCACGCCTCAGGAACTGGCACTTGCTGGCTTTCAGTTTCAGACCTGTCTCTGTCACCCGCTGCAGGAGTCGTTCTAGGTGCTCCGTGTGTTCGTCGAACGTCTTGGAGTAGACAAGGAGGTCGTCGAGGTAGACGAGCAGAAACAAAGTCTGACATGGTTGCCTGCATCAGACGCTGGAAGGTGGCAGGGGCTGACGCCAGGCCCATCGGCATCCTTGTGTATTCATACAAGCCGAAGGGTGTCGAGAACGCTGTCTTGTGCTGGTTCCGGGGATCCATGGAGATCTGGTGGTACCCACTGGCGAGGTCCAAGGTGGAGAAGTACTGGGCCCCCACCAGTGCATCCAGGGACTCCTGGATCCTGGGGAGTGGGTAGGCATCACCAACAGTCTTCAAGTTCAGTCGCCTGTAGTCGACACAGAGCCGAAGACTGCCGTCCTTCTTCCTCACCAGGACCACCGGAGCTGCGTAGGGACTGTGGCTCTCCACAATGACTCTCTGGGCCAGGAGTCCCTTGATGTGTTCCTTCACCTCCTGGAGCTGGTTTGGCGGTATGCTCCGGTAGGGCTGCGCGACTGGGGCATCATCACTGGTGGGGATGCGGTGTTGCACTGCCTCAGTATACCCAAGGTCGAGGTCATCCTGGGTAAACCCATGGGCATACTGGTTCAACAAGGCATGCAGCCGGGCCCGCTCGTCGTCAGTGCCGTCAAATGCAGGGCAGGGAACAGCATCCGAGGGTGCAGACTCTGCGATGGAAGGTTCCATGGAGACGGTCATCTCGTTGCAGGTCGTCGTAATCTGCACACCTTCATCGCTTTCAATGCCGTCCACTGCATGTAACAGTGCCACAGGCGTGCGTCTGGCAAGGATGTAATCCTCTGCCGACAGGTTAGCGAGGCGCACACACCTCTGTGTCGCATCGCCGCTCACAAGGGTGGGAATGAGGAGTAGCCCTCGGGGGAGGGGTTGGGCTAAGGGAGAGGCCAACAGGTGTCTTGATGGCCGCTGCACTCCTGTGACGCGGAGGGTGACGAGGGAATGGGCTGGGATGAGAGTCTGGCCTGCTACTCGAGCCACACCCCTGACAGAGGTGCGTTCAAGGCGAATCTCACGGACGGCTGGCTGCAAGACAGGGGGGGACAATATCTAAGTTTTTCAACAAACTACTCACCCTACCTAACACATTCATCCCCACCAGTGCTGGCACATCACTCTTCTTCTTCCTGGTGGAGTGGTCACTAGAATCCTTAACAACTAACACTGGTACACCCTCACACTTCTGTCCTAAAAGTTCTAAATCTACTATTACTACCCCACTATACGGAATCTCCAGCCCGTTTGCTGCCTTCAAGGTCACATGAGTCATGGGAAGGAGGTCAGAGTTCTGCAGGTTTTCCGCCACCCACCTCTCAGTCACAGTCGTAACCTCACTCCCTGTATCAATCAGTCCCCTCACTTTTCTACCGTTCATCACAATGTCTACTGTGGGGCATCGTCCAATCATGCCCACAGGATTCATGCCCCCCGTTGTCTGGGTCCTGACAACGGGGACCTCTAGTTTCCCTGGTGGGATGGAAAGCGGGGTCCAGCACTGTGCCGCGGAGCGTAGAACCGTGGCTGGGGACGGCTGGGTTTGAAGGAGGCTCGAGGGCCCTGCTGCCGTTGGGCGTATTGGCGTCTCTCAACGCAGTCCTGCTGGAAGTGGCCAGGCTGCTCGCACCAGTAGCATACTTTAGGCCGTGGTGCCCGGGTTGACTGGTGTCGCAGCTCAGCCTGCAGCTCTGCTGTCTTCGCCGTCAGAGCCGCTACTTGGGCCCGCAGCTCCTCCACTTCCTTGCTGTGCTGGGGTTGAGCCACCAGGACCTGCTCTGCTCGCACCTCCACATCAGCATCCTCGCGCATCCAGCGCTGAGCCTCAGCCCGTGCCTGATGGAAGGTGACGTCGTCATGCTCCCTGGCGTAGCGACGAATGTCGCGACAGAGGGATGGGGGGTGCAGCCCGTCGATAAAACGGTCGCAGAGCATAGCGGGGTTAACGGCGTCTGCCTGCGCTGCGTTCAGCTTGGTGGTCAGCATCAGCAGGTGCTGCGCGTACCACACTACACTCTCCCCCATCCCCTGCCGCCGGCCGTGGAACGAAGTGAGCAGAGCAGAGAGCGGTGGTCGCCGAAGGTTGCTGCGAGGACTGCCAAAACTTTGGCCGCTGTGTCTGCCTCCCCTGCTGCGCGGGTGAGCACCTCCCTCCGGGCAGATCCCTCCAAAGCCTGGATCAGCCACTCCACTGCTGTTCCTTCCTCCATCCTGAAGTTCCGGAGGATGCGCTCCGCCTCCTGAATAAATTCATCGGCGTCGCAGCCATCCGCCTCTCCAGTGAAGCATGGTAGCTTTGGTGGCTGGATTGCTCGCCACGGCGGTTGCTCTGCCATGTTGTTGGTGGTCGGATCCGCTTGAACGGCCTCCAGACAGCTCCTCTACACTGTTTCCTGGTTAGTGACTCCTCTACTTCCAATCCTGCTCGCAAGCGCCAGCTTTTGTAGGGGAGTGGGGATGGGGAGTTGAGGGGAAGCAGGTTGGAAGCATGGATGAAGAGTCACAAGTCAGAGGTTGCTATAACATAACTTTTATTTGTACACCAACCAACCAGGAAACAGTGTCTGTTTTAGAAAAGACACAAGCAAACAAAACATTTAGAACATGAAAGCAAATGTAAAGTATAAACAACAGCCATTCCTAATCTAATAAATACAGTAACCATGTAGTTTACCTGAAGGTTACTATAATACATGACAAAATGATTAATAATCAAGCACATGAATCGTGTGCTTGACTTACACTTAAAACCTGTACCTCACAGAGTCACGGTGAGTATACAAGAGACGGCCAGTCAATTAACTGATGAACTCTCAGTATAATGAAGTATACAATAAAGTAACAGTGAAGAATGTGGATTACCAGGCTCATTCTTAACTAAACAGGAAGCGTGAGATAATCGTTACAGCAGTTCCACTTAAGCACACAACGAGATGGAAACTCCAAAAGAAACATACTGCCATCTGGGATTTAAAAATGGAGGACGTTCCACAATTGGCCGTACAAGACCTCAAAACAACATGTTCGAAAAAAATAAAACAACACAGCGCACATTGCAACAATCGAATACTACACATTGCATGTCATTTACAACATGAACGGCACACAAGTGATGTCTGCCATCTCAAACCATGATTTCAGTACCAAGCCTTATGTGAAGGACCCGCGGTACGATAAAACGTTTCGCTAGAGAAATGCACACACGAAAATACAGGGCCTTATATAAAGGTGCGAATTACCAGGCTCATCCATAGTTCAGGAGCTGTGTGAGAGTCGAGGTGGACGTCCTGGGCTGTCCGTCCTAACGAGCCTTCTGGTTTCCGTGGACGTAAAGATTTATTGCACCGTGCTTCGGCATTGGTCACAACTTGTCCCTAATATGTCTCATGACATCTGAGGACATTAAGCATCAATTCATCAGGCTCATTCTTAACTAAACAGGAAGCGTGAGATAATCGTTACAGCAGTTCCACTTAAGCACACAACGAGATGGATAGTGACACGGGTGGCACCTGGGTCCATGCCGTGAGCGGGAGGAAGTCAGTCATAAACTGACCAGCTCCAGCCTCGTCAAGTTACTCAAAGCGTTACAGCATGTTACTGTTACAGACTAGCAGAGCATATCCGGCTGTGAACAACGTCAAGCGTCTTACAGGAAGCGGGTAACGCAGCAAGAATCTAAACTGTTGATCTAGCTGCTCGATTAGTGAACAGAGACAAAGACCTAATTGCCACCACTGACGCGCATCACCGGCCAGTTCGGGTACACGCACAAAGACCCGGAAAGGGTTTACAAGCTAAGTAGAGTGAAAGTCTGCGCGCCCAAGACTCGGCCATACAAAAGCCGGATCAAGCAGAAATAACATGTCTCATAGTTTATACAATCACCCCTATGTACTAAACCATATTCAACTAGTAAAATGAACATTCCACAACTATGAAGTCAACATCTTCAAAGTGTTAGCCATGATATACCACCGATTTCATGTAGCAACATAGATCGGTAGGATACTAAACAAATAAGTTATGCCGCACTGACAAAGTACCCATACTTTAAGAAGGATAACTCTGCATCGGCAAAGCATCACTCTGAACATCCAACAATGGCAGCATAACATGCTAGTTACATATCAGCTAACCAGGGTTAGCTGCATACATTTTGGAAATACCGGTCTTCCTGTGGCATAGAGGCTTAACATTCGAACGCACAACCAAGGTAGTCTGACGCCATAGCGGCTGCAACCAGGCGGCAATCTAACGCCGAAATTACCCACGTTCAAGAACCAAAATCAAGGCACGTTGTGAACATGATAACATTATAAACATACATTATTTACATCAATAAGAAACAACAGAACAACAAGCCATAGAAAAATAACTACTTACAGGCTCTCCCCTGATGAAAACATGAACACCGGCCGCAACAGTTAAACAAACAACCTGCCTCTGCAGGGACACTGGGGGAAAAGGGACGCTGCCGGCCCAGCACACAACTTTTAACACCTTAGATAATTGGGCCATAAAAACCCCACCCAATCAAAAAGGAAAAGGACCGGAAAGAAAAGGTTAAAGGGTATGGCCCGGAACATGTATACAATACACTAGGTTACAGTAGCATGACATAATTCTGTCTTTAAATTCGGCTACAAAACGATCTTCATAGCCAACTCCTTGGCACTGCCATACAATCCCAAAGCCGTTCTCATTTGATATTTGCTGTACTTTGGATACCCAATTTATTCTGCCCTGGTTATGTTGAATTAGAAGCATGTCGTAAGTCTGCCTACATAATCTTGATAATGGTAGTCTAATTAGCCTGATCCAGTACTTTATGCATTTCACAGCAGTTCTAATAAACAGTGGCTATCTGCCTGTTTCTCCATACAAAAGCTTATTTGATGCGTGCAAGGGAACGCTGAGAAACCTCTTCATAGCAAATGTCTGAACCTTTTCAATATGGTCTACATTCCTTAGGCCCCAAACTTCAGCAGCATAGGTGAGCATTGGTTCCATCTGCGAATCAAAAAGCTTCCAAAATATGATAGGGTCTGAGGAACTCAATCTTCTCATAGCTTTCTGAATTTCCATTACACCTTTTTTACCCTTTTTACATACATCTGAAAGCACAAAGTCAATACACAGTTTTGTAGTAAATGTCATTCCCAAATATTTATATGCATTTGTAACCTTGACCTTTTCATCACCATACACCCATCTTTCTCTCGCAGCCAAATGTCCACCCATACGAAAAACCATAATATTTGTCTTATCAATGTTAACTTCTGCTTAACGGTCTGCTTCATTCTTGAGATGATTCAGCTGGTTCTGCAAACCCGCCGGAGTGCTTGACATAAGTATTACATCATCGGCAAAAAGGACATTCCTCGACACTTCCACTGCCAGCTCATTGACGAAGAAAGAGAATATGAGGGCACTCAAAAAAAATTGCTATATGCACATTTGTCACGTACACATGCTGACACAGAGGCATAAATACCCTTAAGTGCTCTATATAACTTTACATTCACACCTGATTTTCTCATACAGCCCACAATGCATTTCTGTTCACCGAATCCAAAGCTTTTTTTAAATCCACAAATGCGACGTAAAACTTCGTATGCCTTTGTAAATGTTTTTGCACAAGTCCATAAAGTGTAAAAATATGATCTATTGTACTGTACCCTGCTCTAAATCCAGCTTGCTGTTCAAGAATCTTTTCTTCCTGCTCTGCCCAACCTGTTAGTCTCTTGTTTAAAATATGTGTATACACTTTACTCAGTACACTGGTCAGAGCTATACCACGATAGTTGTCCGGTATATTAGCGTCTCCCTTCTTGTGTATGGGAACAATGATTGATTTGGACCATTCTTTTGGGAATATTCCCTCATCACACAACTTGTTGAGAGATAAGATAATACTTTATTACACAGGGATAAAGATTTAAGCACGTGTCGGCTTTTTTTCAAATCTGTCCCTGATGACAGAGAGAGAGAGAGAGAGAGAGAGAGAGAGAGAGAGAGAGAGAGAGAGAGAGGGGGGGGAAAGAGAGAGAGAGAGAGAGAGAGAGAGAGAGAGAGAGAGAGAGAGAGAGAGAGGGGGGGAAAGAGAGAGAGAGAGAGAGAGAGAGAGAGAGAGAGAGAGAGAGAGAGAGAGAGAGAGAGAGAGAGAGAGAGAGAGAGAGAGAGAGAGAGAGAGAGAGAGAGAGAGAGAGAGAGAGAGAGAGAGAGAGAGAGAGAGAGAGAGAGATATTAAAAACTATATTTATAAGATTACACAACGTTTTATTCTTAGCTCATCAGGGAAATCACGACCGGGTTGTCGTCTTCACAAGCCGCGACCGTCTCGACCCCAGTGCAGGGTTTGTGTAGACAATAATCCTCTAGGAATTCCCCAGTCGAACTGAAAGTAGAACGGCGAGTAATGTAACCTAATCATGCAGGCGTTGTGTCACCGAGGTAGCAACTGTAGAAGAAGAAGAGAGAGAGGGAGAGAGGGAGAGAATAGTAGTAGTAGTAGTAGTAGTAGTAGTAGTAGTAGTAGTAGTAGTAGTAGTAGTAGTAGTAATACTTTTTTTTTTTTTTTTTTTTAAACAAAAACAAGAAACGGCCGTTGGCACGCCAGAAACACACACGTTACGCAAACGAGTAGTAGTAGATTATTTAAACATATGGTTCCGGTACACTACTCCAGTGACCCGGTTTGGCCTGGCGGTAAGGCGTTAGGCAGATGGACCTCAGTTCGAATCCGCTTCGGCTCTCCTTTCTCTTCAAAAATTGTGGTCTGTGGACACTGTCTTGTGACTTTGTCCCTCATAATTAATGAAACATTAAAATGGCTCTCATCACTGCCCACCTTAATGCAGAAGTCATTCTGGTGGTGACAGTGTAGCGATAGTATATAATCTCCCTCTCCCCCCACCTCCATACCCCCCCCTTCTCCCCGTCCCTAATAAGCCTTACAGTTTCTGTGGACGTTAAGCACCGTGTTTACTTAGACTACTGCTATCAATGAAAAACGCGGTATCAGGAACTTTTCCTTTTACTTGTCCAGTAACAGCTTTGCCAATTTCCTATCGCAGAAACCTAAACTTGTGCACAGTTCTGATCTCCACCTCTCCACCTGGTCACCCGGGTTTACCAGCCACGACCTGTATCTGCATTGTCGGTCTCTGGCCAGTCGAGCTAAACGTTGTTTTTATTTTGGTCTTCGAATAAATAGTAACTCCAAATCTATCTCTGCGTTGATTGCATAATCTTGAAAAAACGGAAAAGAACTATGAAAATATAAATCACCACTGTTTCATTCTCAATTCTTCGTTGCTTTCGGTCAGTGGCCTTTTTGCTCCATATAATAGCACATGAAAGAAAGCATTTATTATTTGTTAATATAACAGAAGGTGGGACTTAAAAGAAGATACGAGTCACGTCCCGTGTTCTCTTGTTGTGGATATATTCCTATTCATTCTTTTCAGTTTTGTCATTGTTACCAGCAGTAACTATTTCTAGAACCATTTTTTCCTTTCTTCTCCTTTCTATAGACTTGACGTCAAATTATAATTTCGTAATGACGCTAAAATGATTTTTGACTGATGATTGATGATCGCTTATATAGCGCTATTCTCCGCTCTCTTGAGCAGATTCATTGCGCTCGCATGTGGTTCTACATGAGTGACTAGCTTTATAGCGCTTTTTTTTTTTTTTTTTTAAATATCCACCGAAGTGGTGTACTTACAGCGCTGGCATGGCTGGTGCCACATAAAACTGCAGCCGTCTCGGCGCAAGTCCTGTGTACACCATACAACCATGTTCCATGTCACTTCATGCAAAGCCACATACATAAGATGTATGCGTGTTTAGCGGTAACCTGCCACCTGCACTTTTGGCAGAATGACCGAGATCTTTTACGTGCTACTGCGGTAACACGGGGGTGGAACAGATACCGAAATAAGAATCAGCACAGAAAGTCGACGCTGGAGAAGAAAATTCTCCCGCCGCTCCTGCAGGGATTCGAACCCGCGACCTTTCAATCACGAGCCCGGCGCTCTAACCACTGAGCTATCCCCTGCCATCATTTCTTGTTCGTCTTGGCAATTTCAAACAATATCAATTCATTTCCGTGTATTTTACGCTGTTCCCCATGAAAACGTTAGGAAAATTAAATTATTTCAAGCACACTGTCCAGATTAAAAAAATAAAATAAACATTGACCAAAATAATCTATTCGTGACATGTACACAAAACTGAGAAGTTCCGGTATTCTCGCAATGATGTCATACTAAACCGCGGGAAAGAGCTCGTGAAAACAGCATTTGTTACGGTGTCTGAGAAAGTCCTTTTATAAAATCGTTGTAAAACCAATGCGCGACGGCACGTTTAGTCACAAAATGTTTAATGAGGATCATGTTCGTTTAACCTGCTCCAAACACACGAGAAGTTTAGCTTCGAAAAGGCGGCTTACCCCGAAAAATCGCCCACGTTTTGCTTTGTCTTCTGCTTTGTGTTAGGCAGCCATCTTCCAATGAGCAGAAAATTGCCAGGAGTGGGTACTATGGTCACTTCTTGATGAAGAATGTTCGACTCTGGGATGGTCCCAGGAAAGAAAGTCGTCTGTCTATATGCTTGTGAGCCGGTTTGGCCTAGCGGTAAGGCGTTAGGCTGGTAAGCGGAGGGACCTCGGTTCGAATCCGCTTCGGCTCTCCTTTCCCTTCAAAAGTTGTGGTCCGTGGGCAGTCTTTTGGCTTTGTCCATCATTTCCTACTGAAACATTAAAATGGTTTTCGTCGCTGCCCACCTTAATGCACAAGTCATTCTGGTGGTGACAGTGTAGCGATAGGTATATAATCACCCCCTCCCCCCACCTCCATACCCCCTTCCCTCCTTCTCCCCGTCCCTAATAAACCTTGTGGTTTCTGTGGACGTTAAGCACCATGTTTACTATATGCTGTCTGGCGGGATGGAATGTAAATTATGGCCTTCTTTTTAACCGTTCAGATTCCCTTCGTAAAGATCACATCTTCTTCTTCCGTATAGTGTCCAACTTCAACATTATGAAGACTGACACTTCTAAGTGCATGCCATAATCCACCGAACTCTAACATGGGCTACGGCATCTGTACCGTGCGCATGTGATCTTTTTGCAAGCGTATATATATATATATATATGTGCACGGCGGACCTCGGTTTATAGTCTAATCCGAAGGACTTGTAGAGTCGGCACAGGATTTGACTCCAGGAAAATCTGAGGGCAGGTGCAAAGCCTGCCACATAACGGTCAGCCATTCATGTGGTGACCATTCACGTGGTGACCACGCTCGATCGTGCTTAACTGTGGCTTTCGAGAACGAGTGCTCTTGCTCTGTGCCACTGTCTCTCTCCTACTGGATGCGGGGCGGGGATGGCTCAGTGGTTAGAGCGCCGGACTCGTGATTGAAAAGTCGCGGGTTCGAATCCCTGCAGGAGCGGCGGGAGAATTTTCGTCTCCAGGGTCGACTTTTTGTGCTGACTCTTATTTCGGTATCCGTTCCACCCCCGTGTTACCGCAGTAGCACGTAAAAGATCCCGGTCATTCTGCCAAAAGTGCAGGTGGCAGGTTACAGCTAAACACGCATACACCTTACGTATGTGGCTTTGCATGAAGTGACACGGTGCATGGTTGTATGGTGTACACATGTAACCGAGTGTATTGTATACATGTTCCGGGCCATGACCCTATAACCTTTTCTTTCCGGTCCTTTTCCTTTTTGATTGGGTGGGGTTTTTATGGCCCAGTTATCTAAGGTGTTAAAAGCTGTGTGCTGGGCCGGCAGCGTCCCTTTCCCCCGAGTGTCCCTGCAGAAGCAGGTTGTTTGTTTACTGTTGCGGCCGGTGTTCATGTGTTCATCTCAGGGGAGAGCCTGTAAGTAGTTATTTTTCTATGGCTTGTTGTTCTGTTGTTTCTTATTGATGTAAATAATGTATGTTTATAATGTTATCATGTTCACAACGTGCCTTGATTTTGGTTCTTGAACGTGGGTAATTTCGGCGTTAGATTGCCGCCTGGTTGCAGCCGCTATGGCGTCAGACTACCTTGGTTGTGCGTTCGAATGTTAAGCCTTTATGCCACAGGATGACGATATTTCCAAAATGTATGCAGCTAACCCTGGTTAGCTGATATGTAGCTAGTATGTTATGCTGCCATTGTTGGATGTTCAGTTTGAGTGATGCTTTGCCGATGCAAAGTTATCCCTCTAAAGTATGAATACTTTGTCAGTGCGGCATAACTTATTTGTTTAGTTTCCTACCGATCTATGTTTCTGCATGAAATCGGTGGTATATTATGGCCAACACTTTGAAGATGTTGATTTCATAGTATTGTCGAATGTTCATTTTACTAGTTGAATGTGGTGTAGTACATAGGGGTGATTGTATAAACTGTGAGACATGTTATTTCTGTTTTGATCCGGCTTTTGTATGGCCGAGTCTTGGGCGCGCAGACTTTCACTCTACTTAGCTTGTACACCCTTTCCGGGTCTTTGTGCGTGTACCCGAACTGGCCGGTGATGCGCGTCAGTGGTGGCAATTAGGTCTTTGTCTCTGTTCACTAACCGAGCAGACAGGCGCAGCCAGATCAGCAGTTTAGATTCTTGATACGCTACCCGCGTCAGTAAGACGCTTGACGTTGTTCACAGCCGGATATGCTCTGCTAGTCAGTAACAGTAACATGCTGCAACGCTTTGAGTAACTTGACGAGGCTGGAGCTGGTCAGTTTATGACTGATTTCCTCCCGCTTACGGCATGGACCCAGGTGTCACCCGTGTCACTATCCATCTCGTTGTGTGCTTAAGTGGAACTGCTGTAACGATTATCTCACTCTTCCTGTTTAGTTAAGAATGAGCTTGGTAATTCGCATTCTTCACTGTTACTTTATTATATACTTCATTATACTGAGAGTTCATCATTTAATTGACAGGCCGTCTCTTGTATACTCACCGTGACTCTGGGAGATACGGGGTTTAAGTGTAAGTCAAGCATACGATTTATGTGCTTGATTATTAATCATTTTGTCATGTATTATAGTAACCCACAAGTAAACTACATGGTTACTGTATTTATTAGATTAGTAATTGCTGTTGTTTAGACTTTACATTTGCTTTCATGTTCTAAATGTTTTGTTTGTGTGTCTTTTCCAGTACAGACACTGTTTCCTGGTTGGTTGGTGTACAATTAAAAGTTATGTTATAGCAACCTCTGACTTGTGACTTCATCCATGCTTCCAACCTGCTTTCCCTTTACTCCCCATCCCCACTCCCTTACACACAGAACTCTCGCCGAGACGGCAGCAGTTTCATGTGGCACCAGCCATGCCAGCGCTTAAGTACACCACTTGGGTGGATATCAAAAACAAACAAACAACGCGCTGTAAAAAGCTATTCACTCATGTAGAATCACACGCGAGCGCAGTGAGTCTGCTCAAGAGAGCGGAGAATAGCGCTGTATAAGCGATCATCAATCAATCAGTCAGTGTGAGGCGAGCAGCACAGTTCTGTATGTGCCGAAGGCTTTGGACAGAGGAAGCAGGCCGGCCAGAAAGGAGAGAACTGCAGTAGTCAAGGCGTGACAGAATGACTGAGGTGACCAGTTTCACTGTAGCCTCGGTGGAAAGATACTTCCGGACAGAACTAATTCGACGGAGCTGGTAGTAGCAGAATTTGGCGGTTTGACTGATGAATGCTGATCATTACTGATATTTTGGGTGGCTGAGTGTACTTGGCACCACAGATTTTCTCTAGCTCAATTGTATGGACACTTGGCAATAGAGTTGTATTGTACCGAACAAACCAGCAGCAACAACAACAAAAATGTCTGCAAAGTTGGTAGTGCTACCTAGATTATAAAATCGATATTTAAATCGCCGATAATTTCAATCGCTCTTATTTTTCCTTTTCTTTTTTTCTTTTTAGTGGGGTCATGTTCTGTTCACCTGTTCCAAGTAGTGGAGAGGTTATTTTCCATTCGGCGAATCTGAGAAGGTTAGCTCCTTTAACCGTATCCCGACACTGCCCGCGTAATTCCTGCTGGAATTAGAGAACGCGAGTCTTTGACTGTACGTCACTCACACGTCATACTCCCCGAAGAAACACTGCTTGCATAACTGTATACAGGGCTCAAGGATCTATCGCACAGGTTGCAGTCTGTATACAGACAGGGCCACAATACGATTATCACACCGTCAGTTTAATTATCGCGCACACACATAAATTGCTACTCGTTGGCAGCCGGGCAAGAACTCTTAGATCTTCTGGCTGTCTCGCGTCTGAGCCTGTAACGTTTGTGCTCTGTAAGAGATCTACATCATTGAGCCTGTAAACGTTGTGCTCTGTAATAGATCTACATCATCTTGTGTCTGAGCCTGCAAGGTTTGTGCTCTGTGATAGATCTATATCATCTGGCGTCTGAGCCTGTAAAGTTTGTGCTCTGTAATAGATCTACATCATCTCGCGCTTGAGCCTGTAAAATTTGTGCTCTGTAATAGATCTACATCATCTTGCGTCTGAGCCCGTAAAGTCTGTGCTCTGTGATAAATCTACATCATCTGGCGTCTGAGCCTGTAAAGTTTGTGCTCTGTAATAGATCTACATCGTCTCGCGTCTGAGCCTGTAAAGTCTGTACTCTGTAATAGATCTACATCGTCTCGCGACTGTAACGTTTGTGCTCTGTAATAGATCTACATCGTCTCGCGTCTGAGCCGGTAAAAGTTTGTGCTCGGTAATATATCTACATCATCTCGCGTCTGTAAAGTTTGTGCTCTGTAATAGATCTACATCGTCTCGCGTCTGAGCCTGTAACGTTTGTGCTCTGTAAGAGATCTACATCATTGAGCCTGTAAACGTTGTGCTCTGTAATAGATCTACATCATCTTGTGTCTGAGCCTGCAAGGTTTGTGCTCTGTGATAGATCTATATCATCTGGCGTCTGAGCCTGTAAAGTTTGTGCTCTGTAATAGATCTACATCATCTCGCGCTTGAGCCTGTAAAATTTGTGCTCTGTAATAGATCTACATCATCTTGCGTCTGAGCCCGTAAAGTCTGTGCTCTGTGATAAATCTACATCATCTGGCGTCTGAGCCTGTAAAGTTTGTGCTCTGTAATAGATCTACATCGTCTCGCGTCTGAGCCTGTAAAGTCTGTACTCTGTAATAGATCTACATCGTCTCGCGACTGTAACGTTTGTGCTCTGTAATAGATCTACATCGTCTCGCGTCTGAGCCGGTAAAAGTTTGTGCTCGGTAATATATCTACATCATCTCGCGTCTGTAAAGTTTGTGCTCTGTAATAGATCTACATCGTCTCGCGTCTGAGCCTGTAAAGTTTGTGCTCTGTAATATATCTACATCATCTCGCGTCTGTAAAGTTTGTGCTCTGTAATAGATCTACATCGTCTCGCGTCTGTAAAGTTTGTGCTCTGTGATAGATCTATATCTACCGGTTCCGAACCATGGCTCAGTGGCAACATGGGCTTTTTGGCTGCTTCGACGACATCACCCTGTGCTGTATATCTTGTCTTTTTCCCTGGTGCCGGCTCGGCAAGAATGCAGAGGCTGTTGGTGAGAGCTGCTTCATTTACTGTCTGGCTGACATTTGTGGATTCGGCATTTGCGCGGGCGTAGCCGTCCGAGGCAAGATCCGGGAGAGGAAAAACATCGAAGGAGGCATCTGTAGCGACTGTATGGCACATGTTTGCTGTCATCTGTGCGCCTTAGTACAGGAGGCTCAGGAG
>OY757548.1:20098331-20100831 GCA_963584105.1 Alviniconcha strummeri
CGTATTTGTGTATATATTTTTGGATGTGTGTGCTTTGACCGGTATTTTTTTTTATAGGAGCAATGTCTCAACAGAAAACCGCCAACATTTTTACACAAACTGCCTCCTGCGTGATTTTGGAAAATGTTTCCATTGCCAAATATCCATATCGTCTGCTGTTTGCTCAGTTGGTTCTCTGTTTAAGTTAGTGCCATGTATTATGCTTCCTGTACAAAACGTCTTACCTGTGAAATTGATGCAGCAGTCCACGTGCATGATTAATTAGTCATTGAATGATTGAAGGACAGATTGACTTACTGAATGATTGATTGAATGGTTGATTAACTGATGTTTACGCTTTTTACAACCCAAATAGTTGGTTGGTTGATTTACTGATCTTCACGCTTTTATCAAATCAAAACGTTGGTTGGTGGATTAACTGATGTATACGTTTTTGCCAAGCCAAAAGGTCCCATTTAGTATGGAATGGCAAACTGATCCCACGAATGATCAAATGATTTACTTAGTACCATAAACGATTGAATGATTAATGAAATGACTGATTTTACTATGAGATGAATGAGTGACTGATTAAGTAAGTAAGTGGGTTACTGATTGGCCCATGGATAAAGCTTCCTGTTTTACACAATTTGTCTGTGGACTTTGGCTGATTGATCAACTGATAAAGCTTACTGCTTTATGCCTTTTTTTCTGTGGGCTTGGTTGACTGACTGGCCGACGGATAAATCTTCCGTTTTACACATTTTGTATGTCTACTTTGTTTTGCTGACTGATGACTCAAGTGTACAGTTTTACATGTCTCATGCCAGCCATTGATTCAGCTGGGACTGATGAATAAAATGTACGGTTTCCAACCTTTCGAGCTTTTTGTGCAGTTTGACTTTTTGTCTGTGTGTTTAGACTGAAAAACTGGCTGGATGTTTGCTGGCTTAAGGGTTAAGTCTCCTTTTTTCTCGAAGTGATGCTGTTTGTGCTGTTCTTGTTCTTCCTGCAGTGCGTGTGGATGCATGTGTGCATGTTGGGGGGGGGGGGAGGGGGCGGCGGTGGGGGGGGGGGGGTGAAAGGCGTACAACCCTTTCGATACACAATCACACTAACACACGAATATATGTTATTATACATATATTATACATAAGTTACACAGGTTAATGGAATCAGCAGCTGTTTAAGTGGACATCATCATCATCATCAACATATGCACGTACGCAGGCATGCAGGCACGCACACACACACACACACACACACACACACACACACGCATGCATGCACGCCCCCTCCCCCCCCCCAACACACACACACACTGAAGAGTGGGGGGGGGGGGGGGGGGAGGGGGGTAGGAGAACAAAATTATAGTATTCAGCTGAACTTGAAAACATGGAAACAAGAGTTTTGCGGCATCGTAAATAAATACACTAATACTCCTGCCGTTTGCTTTTCAGGCGGTCGTCGTCGACATCACCTGGCTGATCAAGAGAAAACTTTTGACTTTGATGACGGACAGACTAACACCACAAGTAAGTGTTTATTACTGCAGACTGACACAACAAGTAAGTGTTTATTATTGACAGACTGACACAACAAGTAAGGGTTAATTATTGACAGACTGACACAACAAGTAAGGGTTGATTATTGACAGACTCACACCACAAGTGACGGTTGATTATTGACAGTCTCACACCACAAGCAAGGGTTGATTATTGATAGACTTACACAATCAAGCGACTGCCATGTTCGCAGTCCACCAGCGTCTCTTCCTGATCACTGCTATTGTCACTAGTCTATTCGTTTTCTGCTGTATATCGTTCAAACTGATACGGCTGTAGGCAATATTGTTTACTAGCATTTTCTGGTCGTGTTTTATCTTCTTCAGAGTCGCTTCTTTCGCAAGATAAGTGCAGGTGATCGTCTTCGCTCGCCATGTTTCAGTTGATACACAAGTGACGTAACAAGTCAAAAAAATCATAAATCGAACCGGAAGTTGCATTTCTCTTGATTACAGGTACTTCATGACCGATACTGAGAGAACTAGGACGAGTTTAGAGCTCGGGTTTGAAATTCGGTATTATTAGAGGTGGCTCTTCAATCCTATTTAATAAATAAAATGTCACGCGGGCTAGTCTTTAACTAAAGGGATTTCGTTTTTAGTTCACAGTTTTTAGTTCAGTGTAACTTCAAATCAGATCAGTCTTTGTTATCCATGATTATACAATGCATACAATTGAACAGTTGTTTTTGATATATCGGCTCAAGACGCTACATAAAAATAAAAAAAACCAACTAAAAAGAAAAGTTAATTTTATTTCTGTCTTTACCTTTGTCTCACTTTCACATTCTCTTCCCCATCTCGCCTGCCCTCATTTCTCCACACACATACAATTTAAATCATTAATCTGTAAGCGAAGAGGCTTTTATTTTCAGATCGCAACCTGATATACAAACCCTCGGTCCGCTGCAACGGCCTCCGACACCACCACCACAACGGCAACACCTGTGACCACGG
>OY757548.1:20105831-20129434 GCA_963584105.1 Alviniconcha strummeri
TCTGCTCATCGCCACAAACGACTGAAGCAGGTCTGTGCTGACTGCCCGCGGAATATAAAGGAATAGCTCCAAACACATAAAAGGTTTTAAACAAAATCATCTCATTTAAAAAAAAAAAAGTTTTTCCCCATTTAACTGATGATGATGATGAGTTGATGCTTAATGTCCTCAGATGTCAGCTGACATATTAGGGACAAGTTGTGACCAATGCCGAAGCACGGTTCAATAAACCTCTACGTCCACGGAAACCAGGAGGCTCGTTAGGACGGACAGCCCAGGACGTCCACCTCGACTCTCACACAGCTCCTGAACTATGCCATTTAACTGCTAAGTGTCGTTTTGTAGCTTGATAACGGGGATTACACCGAAAATGTGCAGGTGTGTGTTTTTGTCCTAATAAATAGGATTCTTTTGAACCTTTCGTGTGTTTGGATCTTGTTTTAGAACGCTAGCAGTCTGTTTTTGTTGAAGATTTGTTTTGTTTTTTGTTGTTGTTTTTAAATAAAAGAATAAGCTGTAAAACATATGAGACTGCGTATTGTTACCGTCAGTCAGTGTATATAGTGTAAATACTGAGCTTTTGATTTAGTTGCATTTGCTGTTGTCTGTGTCATGGGGTTCAGAACTATGATCCAGCTGTTGATTTGTAATTCAGTGAGGTGTTTTGAAGTGGTGCAAAAAAGGAGAAAAAAAAGAAGAGAGAAGTGTAATTTCGCCCCGCTGAAGTAATCCTATGTGGTTGACTGGACATTGAAATCCAAGAACTAAATGACTCACGCTTTCTGCTACGTCATGTATTTCACACGTCATATATCGCCTACATCACACCCATTTCACATACACAGTGTGAAACGGAACGAGGCCCAGATCGCTCGTGCACAATCAACACGGTACAAGGGAGTTAACTAGCGCTCGAAAGCTGTCACACAGACACAGCAACAAAGACCCGAGTCGCCTACTACCACGGAGTCAACGTGGCGACTATGCGCATGAGGTGTTACGAGAGCTAATTAATTCTCTTGCGTGTTGATTCATTTCACATGCACATCAGTCTCGTGCTCGCCTTCTCATCAGTAAAACAATAGCAACAGTAAAATCACTACTGAAAGAAATATCTCGAATTTCATTTCTTTGTGTATTGTGTATATGTGTGTCAGTCTCGTACTCGCCTTCTCATCAGTAAAACAATAGCAACAGTAAAATCACTACTGAAAGAAATATATCGAATTTCATTTGTTTGTGTATATGTGTGTGTGTGTGTGTGCGTGCGCCCGCGTGTGTGTCACTGTCAGTGTGAGTGCGTGCGTGTCTGCCTGCCAGTCACTTGAGTATGTGTGTGCGTGCGTGCAACTGCTAACTCAAACGCTAACGTCGTTTACAAATCTTGCCATACTCATGATATGTGTTTACTGTTAACAGCTTTAACTGAACTCCCCCCCCCCCCCCCGCACCCCCACCCCGGCAAATGTAATTAGGTTGTGCATCTACCGAGTCCCTGTAGACTGAGTGATAACAGAAAAAATCTGACTAAATTGTTTTAAACAGACTAAAAATCACATCATTCCGTTACAAGGTGAAGACCTGTTTTTGTTTTTGTGTGTCACGTGTGTGTAACTCAACGGTTTTAAATGTTTCTGATACCAAAGTCACATGTATGTGGCCAGTCTTTCTATGTTGTTTTATTCACAGAGAGAGAGAGAGAGAGAGAGAGAGAGAGAGAGAGAGAGAGAGAGAGAGAGAGAGAGAGAGAGAGAGAGAGAGAGAGAACTCGAAAACTTTATTTTACAAGGATTGTAGTTTAGGCGGTTCAGTCGAGTCAAAAACCTCAGCAACAACTTTAGTCCTTCCTAAGCTACTGATGAGTAGATACCAAATTACAGGCACTGATTATTGATGATGATGATGATGAGTTGATGCTTAATGTCCTCAGATGTCAAGGGACAAGTCGTGACCAATGCCGAAGCACGGTTCAATAAAAGCCACATACGTAAGGTGTGTGCGTGTTTAGCTGTAACCTGCCACCTGCACTTTTGGCAGTATGACCGGGAGTTTTTACGTGCTGCTGTGGTAACACGGGGGTGGAACGGATACCGAAGTAAGAGTCAGCACAGAAAGTCGACCTTTCCGCAATCACGAGTCCGGCGCTCTAACCACTGAGCTATCCCCGCCCCCACACTGATTATTTACTATATATATATACAGTACGTCAGTGGAATATCTGGCCTAGTCAGTCAGCGACTACGCCACAAAGCAGCAACACTGGAATATCTGGCCTAGTCAGTCAGCGACTACGCCACACAGCAGCAACACTGGAATATCTGGCCTAGTCAGTTAGCGACTACGCCACACAGCAGCAACACTGGAATATCTGGCCTAGTCAGTCAGCGACTACGCCACACAGCAGCAACACTGGAATATCTGGCCTAGTCAGTCAGCGACTACGCCACACAGCAGCAACACTGGAATATCTGGCCTAGTCAGTTAGCGACTACGCCACACAGCAGCAACACTGGAATATCTGGCCTAGTCAGTCAGCGACTACGCCACACAGCAGCAACACTGGAATATCTGGCCTAGTCAGTCAGCGACTACGCCACACAGCAGCAACACTGGAATATCTGGCCTAGTCAGTCAGCGACTACGCCACACAGCAGCAACACTAGAATATCTGGCCTAGTCAGTCAGCGACTACGCCACACAGCAGCAACACTGGAATATCTGGTCTAGTCAGTCAGCGGCTACACACACACACACACACACTGTAGTCACGACTGTCTGACCACTCGGATACACACACACACACACACAACACACACACACACACACCGGAACACACACTTGCGCGGCACCACCACAGTGACTGTCAGTGACGCCCGCGCGCTTCAGCTAAGCGACACGCATACACTGACACGGCGGCCCGCCCAATCTATACACACGCTTACGCACGACACACTGACACACACTCCGCGCAGGGGCTAGCCGCACAAACATGGTCCGCGGCCGGCACCCCCCACCCATACACTCACTGACACACACACCATCTGTTTACAGAATTATGACTTCTCCACATTATGACTTCTCCACACTGTCTCCCTGCTCACGACTACTCCCAACGGAAGAATGATTAAGATAAACAACCTTGACTGTGATAAAACCCGTTTGAATGATATTGTGTCAGTCATGTGACGCCTGTCGGCGCGAGGCCTGCAACTCCGACTCGGTCACTGACTGACAAAGGTTTGAGCATCTGAGTTCACAACTTACCTGTCTAGAACGTCAAATTAACGAACGGGGGGAAAACAACAACTGCAAATGACTATCTGAAATCTGAACAGAGATAGTGCTCACTCCTCACCGTCCCCTACCCCCGTTATTTTTAGAGCCCCTGATAGCGCCCCAAGCTATCAAACACGGAAGTACAAGATCACTTCTGCAATTTTTGAGAAACGTGGATCTGGGTTTAATTTTGAATAAGTGTAAATGATTTATCCAAGGACAATGTCAAAATAACCATGATCAAAGACCATGCCTGATGTGTTCCACATTAAGACTGACGTGCAAAATATAACCGCTGATTTTTGTGATACACTACTATTTTTTTAATAACATTTTAAAAAAGACACGAAAATCCTTCCTGTATCCACCTTTTCAGCTCTCGTTGACCCACTTACACTGCGTCGCGTCGGCTTTGAAAACCGTGCAAGACTAAATCTTTGTTCGGACGAGTAAAGAGCCATCTTTTCCTTTATCACACTGGAGGTGGAGTGACACTAGAGACTTGATCGTGCATTGCTGATATTCTTCAACTGTAAAAATCTACGGGAAGATTTCGCGGGAAGATTTCGCGAGTGAGCCGCCAACACTCTCCGAACTCTGCTGTAAGGCCGGCTGCTGCTGCACAACTTGTCTGGGGTTGTTGACATTCTCATGCTTGTTTGACTTGTCAGTCATTGAACGCTTCTCCTGCCTTCCTAAGTTAATTCTGCGACGAAAGAAACAGCTACAACCACAGTTTAAAGATGGCCCTTGAGAGAATCCTGGCACCCAGCATCTTGGAGTCCCACTTCTTTGATGATATTTTTGACGAAGTGAACCGCGAAGTGTGCCGAATGCATCACGACCTGCGCCACGGCATGATGCGGCTCACACCCCGCGACCCCATTTCGGGCGACGGCGACTCGCTCACCAAGCATATGAAAAGTGTGCGTGACTGCATCGTAACAAAGGAAGATGGGAGCCAGGAATTCCGCCTGAACGTGGATATGAATGCTTTCAAACCCGATGAGATCAACGTGAAAACGACCGGGAACGCCATCAGCATCAAAGCGAAACACGAAGAGAGTACCGATGATTCCACAGTTCTGCACGAGTTTTCTCGCACCTTCACGCTTCCTGAAGATGTCGATCCGGTGTCGCTGGTGTGTTCACTGTCCAAAGACGGCGTGATGACCGTCAAGGGACCGGTTGGTGCTCCAGCCATCGAAGAGCCGCCCGAGAAAAAGCAGAAAACCATCACTGAGTGACGATGAGGTTTGTCCAGTTGTGTCCCTTGACAGGGCCTCATTACCAGGGGAAGCAACCGCAAGCTGCAGCATTCATTTCTGTTCATTGTCTTCGTAATTGTGAAAGTGAAAGTAAGATTTTATATTTTTTCTCTCTCCCCCCCCCCCCCCCCCCCGTCGTGTTTTCATACAGTTTATACCTGTTATATATACTAAAGAGTATTCAATCGAAATTTGGCAGTATGAGTTAAAATGATCAGTTTTTATGAAGCAATGTTAATTGTTCTACAAATTCATGGTATATAAAATATGTTGGATCAAATTGAAGGCTAGTTTACATTATACATATCTCACTTTGTTTTCATATTTTTGTGTTAATGTTTATCATATGAAAATGTAACTATTGGAGAATATGTTACACATTTTGTGTTTTATGATTTTATGACACTTGTGTTTTATCTTGACTATTTACTAGGGGTTTAATTCAGAAGAAAACAAACAAACAAAGAAGTGATAGTGCTGTGTACTGTGTAGAGAAACATTTGAATGTTTATTTAGATTTAAACAGATCATTTCATAGTATGAATGCCTTGTCTGTTTCTAAACTTTCTTTGGTATTTGTTGTATTGGTTATTTATTTTATTTTTTTGGTGTGTTTTTAATTCTTCTTTTTTTGTGGGGGGTGGGGGGGGGGGGGGGCGGTATTTTGTTTTTAGTTATAGTTGTTTTGGTTGTTTTTCCAGTGAAGAGGTTTGCAAATTGACGCTGGTAGCTGGTGTTGATTGTCTCTAATAATATTAGTAATAAAGTGTTGGTCTTTTTTCCTTTTTTTGAAATTTTTTTTTGTTTAAAAAAAAAAAAAAAATCTGAAGGAAAGATGTATCTGACAGGCTGGCATTTTGTTTTCTTCCTTTGTTGAATGTTGTGCATTATTACAACATGTAAATTGTAATCTCCACTGTACGTACACAGTCTGACTTTACAGTCTGTGTCTTTTGTGCCATTGGACAGTGCTTGTGCTACTTGCACATTTTGTGTAGGATTCTGGAAGGCCCTGATCAGGCCGAAGGGAAGCTGGGGATGTCATGTGACCCATCTGTCTGGAATATCAAGACAGTCATTTGATTCTGATTTCACTTTTCTGTATCTGTTTTTCCTCCTGGGCCTGCTGCACTGTCTCATCTGTCTTGTTCCTTTTCTGCTAATGGCAGCCATGCTCTGGATTTTTCTCCTGAGAATTCTTCAATATTTTTTGTTAAGAAATAGGCTTTTTGTGTTTGTATGGCTCTTGTCGAGCAGCTTGGAGATGATAGTTTGGTCAGCAGTATACATGTGCTGTCATATGGTGCTGATATTTAACTGTTATGCATTTTGTTATCAGATTATAATTTATATAATACTTTTATTTTTTTAAACAATTATTGTTTCTGTCCATTCCATTTAAGTTTTTTGTAATTGTTTTTGTAATTATAATAATATGGTATTGATAATAATGATAAATGGTATCAGACAGAAGGGTTGATAATACCAGCCTGTGCTTTTAAAAACAAAATGTAATTGTACTTTTTAACAGTAATGGTTTTTAAGAAGGCTGTGAGTGGCAGTATTGAATTTGAAGGGACTAGGTCTGATTTTTTGTTTGTTTGATGTTTGTAATTGTATGCATTATATTTTGTTTGATGTTTGTGTTTGGACTAATTTTTTATATTTGATTTTGACTGGAGATCAGATTGAATATATATAATTTATATAAGAAGAGTTTGGAACTTTCGTGCATTTGCCGTTCACTTACAAGTGAATATGACAGAGCTTGATTGTAGTTTGTCCTCAGGTGACCCTTTGCAGCTGATAGGATGTTAAAATCTAATTACTAACTTAGTAACTGACTTTTGGAGGAGATGGTATGAGTGTTTACATAATTGATTCAGCAGAGTTTTCACTATGAATTTAACTTTTTAGAAACCTGTCTTCAGACAGAGGTACAGCTTTGTTGTTGTGCTTGTGTGACATCTTTCAGGTGCTAATTATCTCCCCTGTTTGTTGGTTCAAGTATCAAATAAGCATGTCAAGACCCAGTTTTCTTTCTTTGTTAATAAACAAGGTTCCCAGGGTCCTTACAGGTGCTTACAAATTAAATTTGCCAAGTAAGACCTTACAAGGCCTTACATTGCATCACGGTCCTCATAAGTCTAGCTAATACCAAAAATGCACATGGGTATAAATGCCTCTCCTTTTTCCGAGTCAGCAATACTGGATGGTTCCATACATTTACTGAATTTGGAAATTGTTTGGACATAGGTTGAGATGATGTTTGAAGCAGACAATGCTTTCCTGCATGTTCATTTAGATCATGTGCAGACAAAATCATGGTCACAAGATTACATAACTTCCAGGTCAGCCATTTGGTTGCAAAATTCAAACTGTGCAAGAATCTGAACTAATGGCAAACATGCCAAGAAAATGCTTGTTCCAAGACTGCTGGCTAGAGGAAAGTGCATACCAGGAGTGGGTTCTAAAAGATAAGCTCGACAAACACTATGCTGAATGTGTGGCATGCAAAATTGAGCTCATTTTTTGTGTGTTCCTTACTGTTGCAATGGTCCTTACAAAATCTAATATTGGTCCTTGCAAGTCCTTATAAGGTCCTTATTTGGCTCTAGTCCAAGTTCCTGGGAACCGTGAGTTAAAGAGTGAACCAGCATGGCTGCACACTGAAGAGTTCACATTCCGAGCCAAAAAAAAAAAAAAAAAAAAAAAGTGCTGCTTTTCAATGTTCAGATGTTGATCAGCAGAACAACCCAATTGGTGTTGCATGCAGATCAGCATATTTGCACACTTTTTGAAATTTTCATGCCATTCTTCATTCAGTTCCCCCTTAATTTCAAAAATGGTTAATTATAATTTGAATAAAAATAAGAAATTGTACATTTTTGACATTCTCATGCCAAACATACTCTGTTCAGTTCCCCTTTAATACTAAAAGCATTATACTTATAGAGCAAATCAAACAGCTGAAAAAGATACAGTAAATGATCATTAAATGAATGCAACTGCAAGTACTTTCACATGTCCACAGAATGTGAATTAAAGTAGATCAGTTTGCAAGTTATTTTGTGGCTTGGTGGTAGTGTGGTTGTTCTTGATAGTAATAACACAGACTATTTTTTTAAGAAACTAGAATCAGTTGCTTTTGCATTGTGGAAGATTTATGTTTAAATTATTCATGAAAAGGTGCTAATGGAGTTATCAGTGCTTGAAGACAGTGCTGACTTTTTTGGTTTTGTACAGTTACTAAGTTAACGGTAGCATACTTGGTTAGCCACAGGAATACATGTTGTTTTTGGTTTTTTGGTTTTGAGAAACAAAACTCATTTCTTTTTTATTCTGCCACTGACCCCAAAGGGTGGCCTGGAATGTCTGATGTCCATCTCCTGTCTGGAGTCTCAGGGCTGTCATTTGATTCCTCTTTCCTGTCTCCTCTCATCTTTCTGCCTAGTCCTCTTGCTATTTCTGTCTTGTAATGTTTCTGCTAATGGTGGAATGCTCCATTCTCCTGACTTTTTCTCCAAAACATTCTCCCACATTTTTCATTAAGAATAAGAGTTTGTTTTTGTTTTGTATGGCTCTTGTTGAGCAGCTAGGTCATAATAGTTGGTAGAGTAGGAGGTATGTGGCTAATTGAAGCTCTTGCTGGCATTAGTATTTGCCATTAGGTATTTATTTCAAGTGTTTACAGATATTTTGTATTTTTTCTGTCCATTTAAAAAACTCACATTTATTTAATCTGGTATTGATAAATTACTTGGAATTGTTGATAATACCAGTATGTCGTAGCCTTCTGTGCTTTTTAAACAAGGGACTAGCTCAAAAATTGGCTGTTTGTGTTTTATGTGTGTGTAGAGTTTGTCAATCTGACTGTCAAAGAGAAAGGGTTTGAAATACATGCTTGTGACCGAGTTTGATCATCCTGAGTTGACCATGTGTTGACAGGACACTGAAATACCCCCCTTGAAAAAGTGTTGTAGACACTGGTAGAATAATCCTTTCCGTTATTAATATTGTATCTAAATGTTTTATGTAAATCACTGCTTATTACAGCATTCTAAAGGTGCTAAAAGTTCTACATGATTGTATGACTATGAGTCAATATATTTTTACAGTTTGGTACGAATCAATATATTTTTCGGTTTCTTTGTTTTACCATCCCAGTTGTCCGGTCGTGCCTCTGTGTAGTTATTACAAGTAAAAAGGATTCAGTTTCAGTTTAGAATCTGATATTCTTGTGTTCATTTTTGGTGTTAAATAAATGACTGTTGTTAATGGATGTGTTTTGTTGTAATCACATTGACTCGTTGCAAGAAAGAAAAAATATGTGTGTCTGTGTAATGACAGTGAATGAATCTTGCCATCTGTAACATTACTTTTGCCAAGATAGGTGATTTCTTTAAGTTTAATCACTAAATCTGAAACCATTTTTTTCTCTCCACCTGGTCAAAACACAAGTCACTAAATCACAAGTTTGTCTAATTTTCTTTACAACATTAAAAACCAGCAACCGTCTATCTATCAGTGCACAGTAGCACATGTTACTGCTTAAACTAAAGTGCTTGTGACTATGGACAGTGTGACATTTATCTGTGGCTCTCACGAGAAACTGCGTCAGTCAAAGTGCAGTGATCGTGTTAATGCGTATTTTGTGCATATTTTGGTCATTTCTGAATGCCATATCATTTATGATACATATATATATAATGCATATTTTGTGCGTATTTTGGTCAGTTCTGAATGCCATATATATAATGTTTAACATTTTGAAAAAAAAAAGAATATATTTTTTAGATCGTGGCGCGTAATACAGACGCAAAAGTCGAAGGGCTAGTTTCTCAACTAGTCAGCAACATGAATAAATCAAGAAAGGACAACAGTCTTGCTGACCTTGAAGTGCCCTCCCCCCTTGCCCTAGTTTGCAACAGCTAAAGGTATCAATATATTGGGACACGCAAACATCAATACTGTTATACTGATTTCGTTTTCGGGTGCATCGTCAATGAGACACAGAGAGATAATTGAGTAAATGTTAAAGCGTCAGCATGCTGCTGCTGCTGCTGTGTGTGTGTGTGTGTGTGTGTGTGTGTGTGTGTGTGTGTGTGTGTGTGTGTGTGTGTGTTCTTTTTGAAAAACTGTGGCGACAACTGAGGGGGAGAAAATAAAACAAGTTATGACACTAACAACTGGTACTGTTAGAGAGTGTGTGTGAGAGAGCGAGAGAGAGAGAGCTATAGCACTATCACTGATAGTGCTATAGCTCTCTCACTCTCTCACACACACTCTCTAACACACACACATACACACGCACACACACGCGCGCACGCACACATACCTACGCACGCATACAGACACGCACGCACGCAGACATACAGGCACACATCCGTACACACACATGCACGCACGCACACACACACACACACACACACACACACACACACACACACACACACACACACACGCCACTTTCATATATACCTATAATCATACAGTGACGATTGGTGGAGGAAGGTAGACCACAATTTGTCACAAACCACCTACAGTGATTCAAGTCACGATAGCCGGACGAAGGCAGACCACAATTTTTCACATACCACCTACAGTGATTCAAGTCACGATAGCCGGACGAAAGCAGACCACAATTTGTCACATACTAACTACAATGATACAAGTCACGATAGCCGGACGAAGGCAGACCACAATTTGTCGCATACTAACTACAATGATTCAAGTCACGATAGCCGGACAAAGGCAGACCACATCATACTATACCTATACAGAGGAAGGCTTCAGGAGGAAAACAAGCCACCATCATATAATTAACTACAGTGATACAAGTAACGATTACAGGACTGACGAAATCACATCACACCCACTCGTCACCTTGTTTAGGCAACAAATTCTCCTAACAATGTTGCGCCAGCAAATCGAGATCTGTGACCAGCAAAGTGAACATGGTGCTTAACGTCCACAGAAACCACAAGGTTAATTAGGGACGTGGAGAAAGGGGGGAAACGGAATAGAGGGTGGGGGGTGGGGGGTGGGATATACATATCGCTACACTGTCACCACCAGAATGACTCCTGCATTAAGATGGGCAGCGATGATAGCCTTTTTAATATTTCATTAATTCATTAATTGTGAGCGACAGAGTCACAAGAATGATGTTTATAAACCACAACCTTTTTTGAAGAGAAAGGAGAGCCGAAGCGGTATCGAACAGAGGTCCATCTGCTTACCAGCCTAACGCCTTACCGCTAGGCCAAACCGGCTCACGTGTGACCAGCAAAGAAGCCATGGCAGTTTTCACCAAGCGAGTCGTCACTACAACACCATCCAGCCCGCAACCGTAAGGCCTTCGCCTGAACGATTCATTTATCGATCATTTTTATTCTACTTTTGCTGCCCCAAGAGTTGCTTAGCAACGGACCGGCTCCAGACACTTGGTTCCCACGCCGCTCGTCCACACAAGTCCGTATCAATCGCCGCGATTGCACGAGGGAGATGTCAGTTCGCCGGCAGACTACCATCCGGAGAAGTGCCCGCACGCTCCGGGCCCACTTCCGGGTCAGTGGTGCTCACACCGACGTTTCTAGGACTTCGCCTATCTATGCCGTCAAAAGGCGGCAATGTATTGTTAGTCGTGGTCATGCATGCACTACCCCCCTGCCTCCCACCTCTGCCAGAACTGGTTAAAGGGCACTATTTATCTCCGCGCAGCTGTCCAAAGGTTTGGGTACTAGGTACTAATAAGACTGGAAGCAAAACAGCGTCCTAATAAGACTGGGAGCAAAACGGCAGCGTCCTAATGATAAGACTCTGGAAGCAAAATAGCGTCCAGGCACACACGTAAACACGACGCACGTCCGCTGGGTGACAAAGAAAAGAAAAAGAAAAGAAAAAAAAAGAAAAGAAAAAAAGAAGGGTGCGGGGGGGGGGGGGGGGGGGGGGGGGGGATCCAAACTTATGGCATCTGAGCAACAACCCAAAACTATCCGTTAGATGATAATTTTTACGGCATTTGAGCAAAAAAAAAAAAAAAAAAAAAAAATCCGTTAGATAATTCTTATGGCATTTGAGCACCAACGAATTTTTTTTCGTTGGATGATGGTTTTTCAAGATCTTTGGCGTAATCAGCGTTATGACGGCAGAGGTTGGAGAAATGAGTGAATTTTCTTCTCTGATTTCGGTATCCGTTCCACCCCCGTGTTACCGCAGTAGCACGTAAAAGATCCCGGTCATTCTGCGAGAAGTGCACATGGCAGGTTACAGCTAAACACGCATACACCTTGCGTGTGTGGCTTTGCATGAAGTGACATGGTGCATGGTTGTTCGGTGTACACAGAGCTTGCGCCGAGACGGCAACAGTTTTATGTGGCACCAGCCATGCCAGCGCTGTAAGTACACCACTTCGGTGGATATTCAAAAACGTGCTATAAAAAGCTAGTCACTCGTGTAGAATAACATGCGAGCGCAGTGAGTCTACTCGAGAGCGGAGAATAGCGCTATATAAAAGCAGTCATCATCATCATCTTCATCATCATCATCATCACCGTCATCATGCCGTGAACCAGTGCTTGGAGTCTGAGTCGTGGTACTACACACAGGACACACATGTTTCAAGTACTGCAAGTTCAGTTCAGTTCAAATAACTTTAATCATCCCACAAGGGGCAATTTTGTTGTGGTCATGGCGGGCTCGTAAAATAATAATACATAAAGTTAAGAGAACAATACAACAAACACAACACCAACAAAAGAGTCTTACTTTAACCATAGTTATAGTTATAAGGGTTGAAAGAATTGGTTTAGTGGCTGGCTCGCTGGTTGGAGTCAGAAATTATGGTTGCAGCTTTGCGAAAAGTGCAGGTGGCATGGACTGACTCAATCGAAAGGAAGGCCGAAGCGGCAAGCAGACCTGTAGGCCTACTCAGGCTGTCAAGAGAAAGCCGTGGATATGTCTAGGTTCTCACTGAACGGACCTTAGTATCTGCGTCTGTAGGGGTGGGGGTAGTTTTTACTTGGAGGCCTACTCAGGCTTTCAGCAGAGAGCCGTGGATAAGCCAGTCCAGGTCATCACTAAACGGACCTTAGTATCTGCGTCCGTACGGGTGGGGGTATCCTTAGTTTTAAGTGTAACCAACGCTACCGACGGGGTAGGAAAGGTTGGGGGGGGGGGGGGGAAGAATTACTGAACAGAATGAAGAGGGTCAGGGGAGTGGGGGGAGGGGGGGGAGGGAGGGAGGGGGTAGGAACGGGGCAGAGCGGCAGTTGTAGGCAGATGTTTTAGCTACAGCACCGCTGGACGAGACGGTTCCAATTGCAGACACCGCAGGCACAGACCCAGTGCATA
This sequence comes from Alviniconcha strummeri, assembly GCA_963584105.1. NCBI lineage: Eukaryota > Metazoa > Mollusca > Gastropoda > Provannidae > Alviniconcha > Alviniconcha strummeri. The sequence continues at coordinate 20,118,731 of OY757548.1, forward strand.
ATGTCACTGACCTAAATCGACGTGTTCCATCAGCGTTCTCACGAAGCGTTCCTCCCTCGCCCGCCTCTTCTTCTCCAAGATCATGTTCAGGTTGTACAGGAACGGGTTCAGCGCCGAGTTGAGCGGCAGCACGAAGATGGCCATGCCCACGTTGACCTCTCCAGAGATGGCCTGACCGCGCGAGGCCAGCAGTCCCAGAAGGCCAATGGGGAACCAGCACAGGAAGTTGGACATGGCGATGGTGAAGAGGCGGCGAGCGATGTTCAGATCCTGAGACTTTCTGGACGAGTCCAGCGAGGCCATTCGGTTGGCGCGGATCGACCAAAAGATGGAGGCCTGTCCGGCAGCGATCAAGAGAAAGACGAAGAAGTTGAGGACGATGATGACCCCGAAGGCGTAATGGTGACCAGCGAAATCGTTCCTGGTGATCGGCAGCGGAATGCAGATGCCTGTCTGGCTGTAGAAGCTCCAGTGGGACAAATCGGGCAGGAGAGGAATTCCAGCAATGACGACTCCTCCAATCCATGCCGCAGCGCACACCGCGTAAGCGGAGCCTCTTTGGAAGCGCAGGCGACTGAAAGGAAACTGGAGGGCTAGAAACCTGTCCAGCGTGATAAAGCAGACGATGAAGGCCGACACTTCACTGGACAGCAGGGACAGAAAGCCTGCCAGCCGACAGGCTGAGCTGTGTCTCCAGGCGACGTCTTCCCACAGATAACCCCCTCGGTAGGTCATGTCGGCCACGCCCACGATAGCGAGGTAGAGCCCCATCACGAAGTCGGACACACACAGCTGAGTGACAAACACTCCGAAGCCGGTCCTGCCACTAGACCTGTACACCAGCACTCGCAGAAGGAACATGGCTACGTTGCTTAGCAACGCTAGGGTGGTGAAGACGGCCAGGGCTGCGCGGTACAGGTTTGAACGCAGGAGGTCTTCGCACGACGACACTTCGTTAAAGGGCGCGCGACAGTTGTCGAGATGGAAGCCGGCGGGAAGAGAGGCCGCGCAGCACAGCTTGTAGTTGGAGGCGAACACCAGAGTGAGGCGAGCCAGCCCCTGGAAGACGTTCGGGAGAAAGTGAGACAGCGGACAGCCCCGGACGTCCAGAATGCGCAGTGTGGTCAGCGACTGAAAGCCGTCTTCGGTCAGGCGGTCCAGGCCGGTGGCGGACAGGTTGAGCGTCTCCAACTTGGGGAAAACGGAGAGGACGCCGATGTCCAGGTCCCGCAGCGGGACAGCCGACAGGTCCAGAAAGAGCAAGGAGGGCAAGGTCAGCGTGGAGGCGGCGAAGAGAAGAGAGAGAGGGTTGCCTGCCAGCAGCAGCAGTCTCAGGCTGGACACGTAGACCAGGTGGCTGTGGTTGAAGACGCGGAGTCGGTTGTGCCGAAGGTCCAGACTGTCCAGGTTGGGGAAGAGCAGGAAGCCCAGCGCCTGCAGGCGGCAGCGGGCCAGCCCCAGGTGCGCCAGCCTCACGTTGTGTTCAAAGTGGCGCGGAGTCATGCCGCTGCCCGCGGCATCCACGTAGCGCAGCTCTGGGGACGCCGGCCCGCTGAAGGGGCGTGGACAGACAAAGGCCAGGCCCAGGCACGTACAGCTGTCGGGGCACGGGATGCCGCAGAAACTCTCGTCGTCGAACTGCGGGCACTGCGCCCAGCCGTCGCACGTGCTGTCCGGATGCAGGCACACCGCGGAGCCCCTGCAGCGGAAGAAACCCGGACACGTGTAGCTGTCGCAGTCCGCCTCGTCCTCACGGCCCGGGCAGTCGTTGACCCCGTTACACCTCAAAAACACGGGCAGGCAGAAACCGCCACCCGGACACTGGAAGTGTGTGGCTGGGACAACGTGACGGCCCCTTGCCTTGACAGTGGACACGAAACACATGAGTCTGCAATGGTCACAGTTCCGAAACAACTGCTAGGGGACGGAAGTGTGAGTGTGGGTGCTATATGAAAACTTCAATACAACAACAAAATTAATGCAACAAACGAAGAACCCAGACCCCCCCCCAACCCCCACCCCCCCCCAAAAAAAAAGAAGAAAAAGAAGACCACCACCACCACCACCACCACCAACAACAACAACAACCCACTCCCCCCACCCCCCCCCCCAAAAAAAATCAACAACAACAACAACAACAACAACAACAACAACAACAACAACAACAACAACAACAACAAAGCTCTTCCCCCCAAAACACACACACAACAACAACAAAAACCAACGGCAGCAGCAGCGGCAACTGACAACAAATAAACACACACAAGAAAAAACATAACAAAAAGACAACAAGAAAAAGACAAGTTAAAGATAAAAAAACGAAACAAAACATAAAACACACGACAACAATCAACGACAACAATCAACAACAATCAACAACACACACAGAAACTGAAAATAAACCATAGCAATAGGGATCTGATGACCAAGAAATGTAGAGGAAGTTAGCGGCATTGACCGTGACGATTTTTTTTATCGTGTTGGAAACGGTTGGGGCGAGAATGGCTGGGGATGACAACATCGGGTGTCTGGCACCATGTGGAGAAGTTATCTGTTTTGTTTTTGTTTTTGTTTTTTTGTTTTTTACTGGAGAGATTTGCCGAACTGACCGGGTGGATGGGCTGGCAGACAACGCAACCGCCTGAAGTCTTAATACCGTCTTGTAAGGCCTAAACTGTTGGTGTGGTTGCTACGTTACACACGGGCACAAAGCCAAGGACATCGCAACATCAGTCGCGCACGGGAGACAGGCAGAGACAGAGAAGTGCTCAGCGATCCTCCTTAACAGGACGCGATCGTCAATCAGACGGGAACTGTTCTAAAAGGAAAATTGGGGAAACATTTTGGGAGACGGGTTGAGCGCGCTTGGTCTTTCCGACGCCGGCGTGAAGATAAGAACCGAGCTAACCGAAATAACCGAACTGTCAGCATTGGTAACTGAAATAACAGAACTGCCAGCACTGCTAATTGAATTAACAGAACTGGCAACACTGCCGTGTAACTGAAATAACGGAACTGTCAACACTGCTAACTGAAATAACAGAACTATCAACACTGAAATAACAGAACTAAATGCTAACTGAAATAACAGAACTGCCAGCACTGCTAACTGAAATAACAGAACTGTCAGCACTGCTAACTGAAATAGCAGAACGGCTGGCAGTTGTTATTTCAGTTAGCAGTACTGGCCGTTCTGTTATTTCAATTAGCAGGGCTGACAGTTCTGTTACGTCAGTTAGCAGTGCTGGCAATTGTTATAACAGAACTGTTAGCACTGCTAACTGAAATAACAACTGCCAGCATTGCTAACTGAAGTAACAGAACTGCCAGCATTGCTAACTGAAGTAACAGAACTGCCAGCCCTGACTGACGCTCTATAACCCCTGAAACTAAGTGACTTTAGAGTCCTCAAGTTAACAGCGCTAGCGATGGACCGAGCCAGACCGGTATGAAACAAACACCAGAACTTACTGCCATTCGACGCTGGGAGGGGCTGGATGGAGAAACTGACTGGACTTTTCCGCCGAGATCCAGGAAGTCGATGCGGGCGGGGGGAGGAAGGAAGTCGAGGATGATGTTCCGTCCTAACTGGGAAGAGTCTTTGCACATGTGGCCCTCGTCAGAGCCGTCCCGGCACGTGTGTTTGCCGTCACACCAGTCGTCCACGCGGATACACTGCACAAGCACGTGTCTAGACACTGTGATACACTGCACGAGTACGTGTCTAGACACTGTGATACACTGCACGAGCACGTGTCTAGACACTGTAACACACTGCACAAGCAAGTGTCTATAGACACTGATATACTGCACCAGCAAGTGTCTAGACAATGTGATACACTGCACGAGCACGTGTCTAGACACTGTGATACACTGCACAGGCACGTGTCTATGACACTGATACACTGCACCAGCACTTGTTTAGACACTGAGATACACTGCATGAGCAAGTGTCTAGACACTGTAATACACTGCACAAGAAAGTGTGAAACATTGTGAAACACTGCACGAGTATAGCACATCTGGACAACGTTATATACACGGCACGAGCACTTGTCTAGACGCTGCGATGCACTGCAGGAGAACGTGCCTATAGACACTGTGATACACTGCACAAGTACGCGTGCTGGCCAGCTGCGTCCATCGTCAATCGGTTTTACAACTTGAAGAAAACTCCCCTCTTGCAACCTGGGCCAGTCTCTCTAAGACTCTCCAGTCTCTCCTACGTGAAGAGTAAGCAGTACGTGTGAGTGTCAGTACAGTATATTCGGGCTTATGTCACGTGCACTATTGACTCTAAAGTATTATTGGTAACGGTTGCAGAGGCATGCCACAGTAAAATTACCCCGAAGATGCGATTATACTTACATTTCGGGTAAAGTGAAACACGAGAATTTTTTGTTTTGTTTTGTTTTGTAGGTTGATGAAGGGGATTACCCCGAAATTTCGCTTGTTGTGTTTTTGTCCTAATAAACAGCTTTCTTTGAACCTTTCATGTGTTTGGATCTTGTTTTAGAATGCTAGCAGTCATTCTTGTTCCAGATTAAAGTGAAACATGATCTCGATTTTACAGAGACGCATAGAGCTGCTACCGATATCGATTCCTACCCTCGTGTTTCGACGATCCGACATGGGTTGGGTAACCCGCCGTGGAACTACGCATGCAGTAAAGTTACAGAACATCGGTGCGCGTGACAGTATTCTAAAGGGTGAGGAATATGCATGCGTGACCATCTATAATTAATAACCTTTGAAGTTCTACATGTCTCGGTAAATCGAGATCATGATTGATCTTACCCCCCCCCCCCCCCCCCCCAGGTGAGTATCGTATATTCCGGTTAATTTTGTTTTATGGCTGACAATTTCGCTTAGTGTTGAAAAAGAAAAGACGTTTGTAGAGACAGGTCTGCAAATGTTAATATGTGCTTGCCAACTAAGCCGGCGCGAAGGTATGACACTGAACCGAGCTAACCGAAATAACAGAACTGTTAGCACCGCTAACTGAAATAAGCACATCAGTGCCGATCCGCTTTGTATCACACCATTCAGAAACACCGTTTAGACTTTGTTTAGAGTTGTAAATCCCTACGTATATTTTCTATCTTGTCATTAGCTGTATTAAGAGTGTCATCATCAGCTAATAAGTCACACTGCGCTGATGTACATGAATGCACAGAGTAAGATCATTAATAAAAAATAAAAATAAAAAGCACAGAAGAGAGCCTAGGATCAATCCTTGAGGCACTCCGCTCGTCAAAGACATCTTTTTGTGAGTATGTGTCATTTACAAGCATTTATTGCAGATAACCGTGGACAGTAAGATCTTATGAAAGCGATACTGGCAATGTTTCAGTTGAACGTTGATATTTTCGTCAGTAACATATCACTACATAGGCCAAACGCTTTGGAAAATCCAGAAAAACAGCAACAAGGCATTTGAAAGGAATGGAAGAAATGGTGTGCTTGTAAAAAGTCTTTCACGCATTTATGAAGGTGTCTTCTGGTGGCTTTATCAGAAAAGGAGAGAGAGAGAGAGAGAGAGAGAGAGAGAGAGAGAGAGAGAGAGAGAGAGAGAGAGAGAGAGAGAGAGAGAGAGACAGACAGACAGACAGACAGACAGACAGACAGACAGACAGACAGACAGACAGACAGACAGACAGACACAAAGGAGACCCACATCACCGTTGATACACTGCAGTGGAGTACTGTCCCTGCAGGGTGGACGGTAACACCCGGCTTCATCCGTCCCGTCCCGGCAGTCCTGCCTCCAGTCGCACACCAGACTGTACGGCACCAGTCCCCGCTCTCTTCCGCACTGGAACTGAGGAACCAGCGCCGGCAGGGGCGCGTCACACGAAGACTGACGATGGCCCAGGGCGTCAATGCCAGTGACGTCATTCACCAAGCACGCGCTCTGCGCGTCACAAGCCAGAAAAGAGTGGGTCAGGTGGCCCGCCGGACATCGCACGGAAGGGGAAAGGGAGCGTTGGGTCGGAAGGCGTGGACAACGTCACGGAGGCCTTGTTCGCTGCAGGAGCAGGGCCGACCCCGGCTGAGGAAGCAGGGCTCATCTCACATAGGAAGTCTTGGTAGTAGGTGACAGACGACTCGCAGTCTCGGAGGGAGATGGCGGACCTCCCGACCCCCCAGTCAAAATAACCACAGGTCCGTTCGGTGATGGGCGGTGCGCCGATTCTGGCGTAGTAGGCTATGGTGCCGTCTACCCACGTCCACGTCTTCCGGTAACTGCCGCAGCGAGAATTGCAAGTGTATATATTTAATGCCCCGTCAGCAATGACGATTCGTCAGGATAAAACACAATGATCATTCCACAAGTCCAAATTCCTCAGTTCATCATATCACAGTTCAGTGCAATGCACTTTTATTGCCAAGTGTCAATACAAGTGCACTATATTGCTGCTATAGTGCACTATAGATTGAATGTTTTGTGGTGCGAAGTACATTCATCGCACATTCACGCCAATCATAAAACATCATCAAATTACAACAGCAAACATCAAACACCCGGGTAAAAAGTCATTCATGAATTCGTCATAATCATCACAAGTCAAAATTCCTGAATTCACCATAATTATCAAAATTCAGAATTCCTGAAATCGCCATAATCATTACAGGTCAAAATTCCTCAATTCATCATAATTATCACAAGTCAGAATTCCTGAATTCGTCATAATTATCACAAGTCAGAATTCCTGAATTCGTCATAATTATCACAAGTCAGAATTCCTGACAGCGGATGAAACGAGCAAAAATATATATTTTAACCTATTACAGCGGTAACAGTTTTGGAGTTTGAGCAAACGGGAACTTAGTGTCTGCGTGCCCGGGACCCGGTCATTGGACAACAAGGACAGAAAGAACCGTAATAAGAACGACAGCAACATGAGAGTTTACGTCCCTTGGTACGTACATGTCCGGAAGACCTTCGTAGACTGTAGACTGCAGTCCCACGGGAAAATAGGGAGTCCGACGTCATCAGGTCAAGGACCTTGAGCACCTCACGTGTCTCGTCGGGTGTGTTCAGAGCGACCAGGTGCCCGACACGCTCACTGCAGATGTTGCGGGCTTGCGTCCAGGTTAGCTCTTTGTCTGAATGTACGAACTCGTAACATGCGTCCAGAATGGAAAGCTTTCCTTGACCGCAGTGCCCGGTGTAGGGGCAGTCCACCTCGTCCTCCCCGCCCACACACTCCGGCATCAGGTCGCAGGCAAAGTGGGGCTGGAACTCGGGCCACTCAGGGACGGAGCAGTTCCACTGACCGCTGGGCAGCTGCTGCGGCAGGGTCGTTGATCGCTGGGACAACAGAGGGTTCGGCATTGAGCTCAAAGCCCCGCCTCTCCTCACAAGATTTCCATCTGACCATCACGTGGTACTGTGTTGACGGTTGGAATCATGGACATACATATATAATTATATTTTATGTGGAATACAGGGTTCCGCGCTGAACTCTAAGCCCCGCCTCTTTCCTCACACACACACACACACACACACACACACACACACACACACACACACACACACACACACACACACACACACACACACACACACACACACACACACACACACACACAAAACACACAAAACACACACACAGCAAAAACAAACACACGCATACATAGAGATATATACACGCGTGCAAGCATGCACATAGGCACTTACACGCAAACACACACACACACACACACACACACACACACACACACACACACACACACACACACACACACACACACACACACACACACACACACACCTACGCACTCACGCACGCACACAAGCACACAAACACATACACACACGCACGCACACACAATCGTACATGTATAAATGCACGCGCGCGCACGCGCACGCACGCACGCACACACACACACACACACACACACACACACACACACACACACACACACACACACACACACACACACACACACACACACACACACACACACACACACACACTAAGAGACTCCGTCATACCGGGTGATAGGAAAAGACGAGTTTAAACCCTCTTCCTTCCAAAAAACTCGTGTCGCTGTGAAAGAAGAGATACAGAACTGGGCTGTCGTACACTTGCCCAGGGATAACTCTTCTTCCGCAAAGTCTCCACGCCACGTCAGACCTTGACTTGCCTCCCTTGTACAGTTCCAAGTAATCGAACCAACAGAAAGGGTCGTCTTCAATGTTGTGAAAACGTATGCTCAGCATTGTCACGTGACGAGGGGGTGGAGCTAATGTCACCCAGCTGTCCATAAGCGCCGGATACCGTTCACCTTCATCGAACCCAGGTGTGTAGACGTGACCTGCATTGTTGACAGTAAGATCAGTCATTAAGGCCAGGTGTGTAGATGTGATATGCATTGAAAGGGTTCATGAGCCAATCCACTGGGACAATGATACACAAAGGCAGGAGGCATCAGGGTACGGGTAAAAAGACAATGCTACAGTACGGCACGTACCCAGACAATGCTACACAACGACACGTACCCAGACAATGCTACAGAACGACACGTACCCAGACAATGCTACACAACGGCACGTACCCAGACAATGCTACAAAACGACACGTACCCAGACAATGCTACAGTACGACACGTACCCAGACAATGCTACACTACGACACATTGCTACAGTACGACACTAACACCCAGACAATGCTACAGTACGACACTAACACCCAGACAATGCTACAGAACGACACTTACCCAGACAATGCTACAGTACGACACTAACACCCAGACAATGCTACGGTACGACACGTACCCAGACAATGCTACAGCACGACACTAACACCCAGACAATGCTATAGCACGACACGTACCCAGACAATGCTACAGTACGACACTAACACCCAGACAGTGCTACAGTACGACACGTACCCAGACAATGCTACAGCACGACACGTACCCAGACAATGCTAAACTACGATACGTACCCAGACAATGCTAAACTACGACACGTACCCAGCCGAGGCGTCAGGAATCGTATCTGCAGCTCCTTGGGACCCCTGGTCGTTCCCGGAAACGAAGCGGCAGACGTTGGCCAGCCGTTGGAATGGAAGCCCGGGGTTTCAGTGCCGGAGTGGCTGTCCTGCGTGACGGCAGGTTCACTCAAGTCTGCGCCGTCCTCACGGTACACAAACGCGCTTTCTTCCAACGAGACTCTGGTGGCGGTGGTGTTTGCCAGGGTGATGTGACTCCCAACAGAACGCTCCACAAGCATGGCGCTGGACGTCTCCACGGAAGCGGAGTCCATAGCACCATCAGCGGCTGAGTTCAGAGCACCATCAGCAGCTGAGTTCAGAGCACCATCAGCAGCTGTGTTCAGAGCACCATCAGCAGCTGAGTTCAGAGTACCATCAACAGCTGAATTCAGAGCACCATCAGCATCTGACTTCAGAGCACCATCAACAGCTGAGTTCAGAGCACCATCGGCAGCTGAGTTCAGAGCACCATCAGCAGCCTCGTTGTGGGGAACGTCCGCTGACCCACAGTCCGCTTTCAGCCACACAACACACAGCACAAGACACGCGGCAAGTGAGCCAGACATTGCCTCTTCGCCAATGTTGTTAATTACTCTCCGAATAGCCTCACCTTCTACAGACTGAATCCGCTGTCGAAGTGTTCGTGATGGGGTTTTGATGGCTAAACGTTGGTAAACACGTAGAGAGCCGGAGTATTATCACAATTGCTTAAGTCAGTCAAGGCTTAAAGCTTTCTGCTTGCACGATCATCTTCGTCATATAAAGACGAAAACCGATAGTTCACAGTAGGCTGAACAAAAGAGGAGTTGTTGTGTGCTCATATTTATAGGTTTGGGATAGCATGTACGTTTATTATGACCTGAGTGCAGTCGTTGTTTTTTGTTTGTTGTTGTTTTTTTGTTTTGTTTTTTGTTTGTTTATCTTAACGTTTATTGCTATGTATGTAATTAAGAGAGAAATATATTTATGAAGAAGGTCAAAGTCATCACTTTTCATATAGGCTAAAATAAGATGTTTGTTGTTCTGTAAAAGAAACTTTGTTCTGAAACATGCCATCAATGTGAGTGTGTGTGTATTTCGAAGTTTCACTCTTCTGTCCCTCTTTCCCACTCGTCCCCGTCCCTAATAGCCCTTCTCGCCTCCGTGGACGTTAAGCAACAAAGTCTCTCTCTCTCTCTCTCTCTCTCTCTCTCTCCTCTCTCTCTCTCTCTCTCTCTCTCTCTCTCTCTCCTCTCTCTCTCTCTCTCTCTCTCTTCTCTCTCTCTCTCTCTCTCTCTCTCTCTCTCTCTCTCTCTCTCTCTCTCTCTCTCTCTCTCTTCTCTCTCTTTCTCTTCTCTCTCTCTCTCTCTCTCTCGCGCGCGCGCGTTAGATCATAGTGAACTCACCGCATCAGTATTCCATGGAAATGCTTCTCTCACTTCCATGCAGTAGAATTATATAGCAGCGTGCGGGCAAACAAAGCCACGCTGGAACTAGCTGGAAGTAGAACAAATAGCATAAAGCCAGCAAACAGTTTGATTTGATTTTCTGGAACGAGAAAAGTAAACGAGGCAAGAGAAATGAAAAGAAGGCTGTTTTCAGAAATAAAAATAAAAGAGTACAATGATGAAATAGAAGAGAGAAACAAAACACTGAAGTCAATGATCAATCTGTGGATTCAGGTCTAAGTACGCTTTATTGAAACGAAAGAAGAGAGAAC
>OY757548.1:20134634-20147134 GCA_963584105.1 Alviniconcha strummeri
GACCTTCCAGCCAGCGCCGTCTGCCTGCCCCGCCCCTTTAACGTCACTTCCTCCCGCGTTCCTATGCGCGGACACCGTGGACAGAGTGCCCTTTAGTCTTGTGTGTGACCACCGTGAGGACTGCAGAGACGGCAGCGACGAGTCGTTCTGTGTCCACCCGCCCTGCGCCGGGTACAAACCGCTGCGCTGTTGGCCCAGTGCGCAGGTAAGCTGCACTCTAAGCGCAGGCCGAGCGAAGGGACTCCCTTTGCGGTGAACGAACTATTTTATTATTAAATTAACGAATATGTAGGTAACTTGGTGTTTTACGCCCAGTCAACAATTTCGGTTATATCAGGGCGATTTTATTAACGAGAGTAATAGAATTAGTACAATACTTCTTTCTTTCTTTTTTACATCCAGCCCTCGGGCAAAGTAGCCAAAACAAAAATAAACTCAAAATCAAAATGTCATGTTAACTTTTGAGAGAGAGAGAGAGAGAGAGAGAGAGAGAGAGAGAGAGAGAGAGAGAGAGAGAGAGAGAGAGAGAGAGAGAGAGAGAGAGAGAGAGAGAGAGAGAGAGAGAGACGTTACCTGTCTACCTGTCCGTTTACCTGTCTACCTGTTAAGTACTTGTAATACACAATGTGAACCGTTTACCTGTCTATCCGTTTACCTGTCTACCTGTCAAGTACTTGTAATACACAGTGTGAGCCGTTTACCTGTCTACTTCTTCGTTTACCTGTCTACCTGTTAAGTACTTGTAATACACAATGTGAGCCGTTTACCTATCTACCTCTCCGTTTACCTGTCTACCTGTTAAGTACTTGTAATACACAGTGTGAGCCGTTTACCTATCTACCTCTCCGTTTACCTGTCTACCTGTTAAGTACTTGTAATACACAGTTTACCTGTCTATCTCTCCGTTTACCTGTCTACCTGTTAAGTACTTGTAATACACAGTGTGAACCGTTTACCTGTATATCTCTCCGTTTACCCGTCTACCTGTTAAGTACTTGTAATACACAGCCTTTACTTGTCTATCTCTCCGTTTACCTGTCTGCCTGCCCGTTTACCTGTCTACCTCTCCGTTTACCTGTCTACCTCTTAAGTGCTTGTAATACACAGTTTACCTGTCTATCTATCCGTTTACCTGTCTACCTGCCCGTTTACCTGTCTCCCTGTTGTGTCAGTGTTACGCACGGTCGGAGTGGTGTGATGGGAAGCCGCACTGTGTGAACAAGGCGGACGAGAAGGACTGTACGGTATACGGCAACTACCTGACGCACCTGGCTCCACCCCCACCCGCCGTAGTCTACCACGACAGCGTCTCCATCGTCCAGGCCCTAGGGGGAGTCACCATGCGTCCTCTGCGTCCCGCCAACGTCACGGGTGCGTCCTCAGTGTGTCCTGAGACGCACTTCCAGTGTCCAGGTTAGTTCTGCGATTCTCACTTCCAGTGTCCGGGTTAGTTCTGGGATTCTCACTTCCAGTGTCCAGGTTAGTTCTGGGATTCTCACTTCCAGTGTCCAGGTTAGTTCTGGGATTCTAGCTTCCAGTGTCCAGTTTAGTTCTGTGATTCTAACTTCCAGTGTCCAGGTTAGTTCTGGGATTCTAACTTCCAGTGTCCAGGTTAGTTCTGGGATTCTAACTTCCAGTGTCCTGTGCACCCTTACCGTGCTGACAGTGGACTGCATCCACAGGTGACGGGTACTACCTGTGCATTACACAGGGTACTACCGTGTTGACAATAGACTGCACCCACAGGTATCGGATACTGCCTGTGCACCCATACCGTGTTGACAGTGGACTGCATCCACAGGTGACGGGTACTGCCTGTGCACCCTTTCCGTGTTGACAATGGACTACATCCACAGGGGACGGGTACTGCCTGCCTGTGTACCTTCGCTGCAACGGTGTGAGAGACTGCCCGGGTGAGGAGGACGAGGCGGGTTGCGGGGCCTACAGGTGCCCGGGGATGTACCGCTGTCGTCGTCACTCTCTGTGCCTTCACCCCAGCCACATTTGTGACGGCTTGTCCCAGTGCCCGGACGACGATGACGAAAGTTTCTGTGACGTCACCTGCCACGTGAACTGCACGTGCTACGGACTGGCCTTCTTCTGTCATCGACCATTCCCGCCAAGCAGGTCAGTTGTAGCGAAAAAGTTTCACACCAAATGGCGCAATCGACACTCAAACGCGAAGCCGTGCACGCAGAGTTATTGCCCTTAGTAACTGGCTCTGTGCCTACTGTTTTATAAACAATAGTCTTTGCTAATTTGTCAATCAATCAATCAATCAATCAATCAATCAATCAATCAATCAATCAATCAATCAATCAATCAATCAATCAATCAATCAATCAATCAATCAATCAATCAATCAATCAATCAATCTCTTTATTGTAACGTCTCAAATTAAAATCATGTCAAATAAAAATATACATACACATGGAACGAGGCATGGTGTTGAGAGTATTCATAACCATGCACACATTTACAATAACAAGCTACCAGTCAGTATACTATATTAATAAGCCCCATAAAGCACAGAATACTTATACTGAACGCACAACTACAGTAACCACTTCGTTTTATAAATAAGAGAGTAGAATACGCGCGTGTGTGTGTGCGTGCGTGCGTGCGTGCGTGCGTACGTGCGTACGTGCGTGCGTGCATGCGTGCGTGCGTGTGTGCGTGTGTGTTTTGTCAGTATTATGGAAAAGCGCCCTGTGCTCCGACCTTGTGAGGTAGATGGGCGCTCTAGAAATCCTCTTTATTATTATTATACCAATTAATTAAGAGGCGAAAAAGAACAAGGACAACAGCGACACCATTATGGTTGATCGCGCGAAGAGAGCGTATTATTGGAGTGTTCTATCTTCTTAGTGTTTGGCCCATGTTCCTTCATTTGAAAGTGCTTTTAATACGATACAATGTCACTTGCTTGCTTACAAATTATATGAATTAAAGGCACCCGGGTACCTGCTGTTTTATGGATAACAGATGACTTGACCAATAGACCAGTTTGTGAGGATTGGTGGTAATGTTAAGCCTTAAACGAAAGTATTCGAATACAGGTGCCCCCAAGGAACAATGCTTACTCCTTTTCTGTTTTCTTTTTACACTGCGGACTGTAGAAGTCGGATGACACTGGACTGACTGTACTAAGAACAAGCGACGACGACTCTCACTACTGACAACAGATTAGCAGCTTTGTGGACTGGTGTGATGAGAATCTACCTAAAGTTAAAATGTGCGAAAGACAAAGAAGTAAATATTGATTTCAGACGGAATCAAAGAGAGTATAATGGGATTGAAATTAATTGAGAAACTATTGAAAGAGTAAAAAGACATAAATACCCGGGAGAAATTGTTGAGGAAAAACTGTCTTACAGATAATTACGCCATGCAGATGCAGTAGTTAAAAGGTTCACAGCAGGTTAGATAGTTTGAGAGAGTCCTTTGATGCTCGTGGAGATATTTTACAGATGTTTAACACTTTCACTGCCGTGCTTGCCGCACCGTCACTCGAAAAACGACCAATAGAAGTGCCAAATTTGAAATCATTAAGGCTTTGCCCCCTCTTCGCATGTGAAAGGACCTCTACAAAAATGCACAGTATTGAAAGTAGATTTGCTATAGGCCCATCAAATATGCTGTTTGCTGGTGTGTATGTGAGCAATTTTCAGCCCGGAAAGTTTACGAGCTGTGGCACTTAAGGGGTTAATACAGCTACTATTAGCAGTGTTTTGAAATTATTTTCTGGGAACCTATCCAAACAAGACAAAAACGGAGCCGTCAGGAACATCAGGAAGGACGGTTGGGTATTTGGGGGAAGGCAAGAAAGCATAAACACAGTTTGTCATTGACTATAGTGAAAAAACAAACTGAGGACAAATTTGTCGGAAGAGACACACCCACTCAGAGCTTTGTAAAAATACTCTCTCCCAAACAAACTATTACCAAAATAGAGATTGATACTGTGTTTTGTACGTTGATTTATCAATGTATACTTATTTTCCCCAGGTCTTATTTGTCATTGACCAGGTCGCCCTGATACAACCGTACTGGTTGACTAGGCGTAAAACACCAAGTTACTTACTCACTTAATGACCAGGATTCAAGTCTTTGCTACTGACCAGGACTCAAATCTTTGTTACTGACCATGCCCCAAGTCTTCTTTGTTACTGGCCATGCCCCAAGTCTTCTTTGTTATTGACCATGCCCCAAGTCTTCTTTTTACTGACAAGGCCTCAAGTCTTCTTTGTTACTGACCATGCCCCAAGTCTTCTTTGTTATTGACCATGCCCCAAGTCTTCTTTTTACTGACAAGGCCTCAAGTCTTCTTTGTTACTGACCATGCCCCAAGTCTTCTTTGTTACTGAACATGCCCCAAGTCTTCTTTGTTACTGACCATGCCCCAAGTCTTCTTTGTTACTGAACATGCCCCAAGTCTTCTTTGTTACTGACCATGCCCCAAGTCTTCTTTGTTATTGACCATGCCCCAAGTCTTCTTTTTACTGACAAGGCCTCAAGTCTTCTTTGTTACTGAAAAGGCCCTAGGTCTTCTTTGTTACTGACCAGGCCCCAAATCTTCTTTGTTACTGACAAAGCCTCAAGTCTTCTTTGTTACTGACCAGGCCCCAAATCTTCTTTGTTACTGACAAAGCCTCAAGTCTTCTTTGTTACTGACCATGCCCCAAATCTTCTTTGTTACTGACCATGCCTCAATTCGTCTTTGTTACTGACCATGCCCCAAACCTTCTTCGTTATTGACAAGGCCCCAAACCTTCTTTTTACTGATAAGGCCTCAATTTGTCTTTGTTACTGACCAGGCCCCAAGTCTTTGTTACTGACAAGAGCTCAGGTCTTCTTTGTTGCTGACCAGGTCTCAGGTATTCTCTGTTACTGACCAGGTATCCAGAGCTACGTTACCTCGACGCCAGTAGCAGCGGTCTGAAATTGGCACAGGTGAAAGACAACGTGATGTTGATACACCTGAGCGTGGCCAGGTGCGGTGTTGCCTACCTGACTCACGTACCCCTGCTCAACCTGAATAGCCTGGACCTGAGGGACAACCGGCTGACCACGGTCAACTGGCACGTGCTGGCTCGTCTGTCCGTGTTGAAGGTGCTCCTTCTGGGAGGTAACCCCCTCACCTCCGCCTTCCTTGCCGGGCCACCTCCGCCCTCCGAAACGACTGTCCATCCTGGCGGTGGCGGTGCCGCCATCTCGGCCAGCAGAGACACGACGACCTCCGAGCAGACCAGCGGACCCACGCCTGCAGTCCGCGCTGCCCTGCCTGGCAGTCCATCGTCGTCCACTGACCTGACGGCAGCCACGCCCACTACTGCTGTCCCCGCTGGGCCTCGCGCTCTCCCTGCCCTCACTGTAGTGGATATTTCCAGGACGTGTCTGTCTGACCTCGACGTCAGCCTCCTTCGGGTGTTTCCGGGTGTCCGCTTCCTCAATCTGTCTCATAGCGGCTTGCGGCGCGTGCAGGGGGCGGGGTTCTCCAGTCTCACGTGGCTGACTGTCCTGGACCTGCGCGGCTGTCCATTGGTTGGCTTCTCGCGTGACGTGTTCCGGGGCGCGGACAGGCTGGCCGCGGTGTACGCGGATGACTACAAGCTGTGCTGCGGGCAGGTCCTTCCCGCCTCCACTCTGGTCTGCCAGGCCCCCAGCGACCTCTTCTCCTCCTGCACCAGGCTCATTGGACGAAACTCCCACCGCGTCGCGCTCTGCACGTACGCTGCCGTCACCCTGGTGATGAACTTGCTGAGCCTCTTGGCCCCTGGCTGCCTGTCACGACCTTGCCGCAAATCCGCCGACACTCCTGCTCCTCCTCCTCCCCGTCACCCCGAGGTAGCAGGATCCCGCTACAAGTCGACGGTGACGGCGCTGGTCCAACACCTGGCCGTGTCGGACTTTCTGCGTGGCGTGCAACTGAGCGTGACGAGCGTGGCGGACTACCTGCACGGGGACGACTACCTGGGACGCGACGGAGCGTGGCGAGACAGCGCGGCCTGTCAGGCGTCGGGCTTCCTGGCGCTGCTGTCGGGACAGGTGTCCACGCTGCTGGTCTTCTTGCTGACGCTGAACACGGCTCTGGCCCTGCGCCGCCCTTCCCGCGCCCCGCGGCCCTCCACTCTCCGTGTGGCCTGCGGCCTGGTGTGGGGCGGGGCGGGGCTTGTGGCGCTCACGCCCCTCCTCCCGGGGCAGGCGGCCTGGGGCGTGTACAGTTACAGCGCCCTCTGCCTCCCGCTGCCTTTCTCCACTCGCGGGGCGGGCCCGGGCTGGGATTTCTGTGTCGGGGTCACCGTCGTCTTCAGCGGCCTTCTCCTGTCGCTGACGTGTGCGGCTCAGGCCTTTATCGGCGCGACGCTACCGGAGCGGGTGTCCCTGCCCTCCCTCAGGTCTTTGGTGGAGCGGCCGGCCGAGTCTCGTGCCCTCCTGGCCCCCAACAGTCTTCGCAATGGCACGTCTCCTGCTGGCGTGGCCGTCACGGGCTCCAGCCGTCCTGACGTCGCCCGCTCTGACCGAAATGACGTCATTACCGCACCAGACGACGACTCCGACAGCCCGGCTTCGGGTGACATCATCAGCCCCTCTCTCGCCGACTCCGCTGACCGAACGTGTAATGACGCCACCGGTCGAACTGCAGCAGGCAACGCAGATCGTTTCCCAAAGGACGTCACAGACCCTTCCAGCGACGAAGTCACGAGGGAGACTGGAAGTGACGTTACGAACGCCTCTCGCGGAGACGTCATCGGCCTCCCCAGAAATGACGCAGCCGGTGTGTACCACGAGCTGAGGTCAGCGGGCCCAGCCAGGCTGCTGTCAGCGCTACAGGGGCTGTGCTGGCTGCCGCTCGGTGTCGTCAGCGTGACGTCACACTACGAGCGCCACCTGGCGGACCAGGCCTACGTGGCCCTGGCCGTCTTCGTGCTGCCGCTGAGCTCGGCGCTGACCCCCCTGCTGTACGATCTGGCCATCCGCCGCGAGCGGAGGCGTTGGGAGGAGGAGCAGCGGTTCATCAAGCACGTGCTGGCCAAGAAACGTGCTCACAGGAAGGCCAGGTAGAGGTCGGCGTCTTCAGTCACCTGTCAGGCCAGGACACCCACCCTCAGGAAAGCCATCGTCTTCAGTCACCTGTCAGACACCCACCCACAGGATGGCCAGGTAGAGGTCGGCGTCTTCAGTCACCTGTCAGGCCAGGACACCCACCCTCAGGAAAGCCATCGTCTTCAGTCACCTGTCAGACACCCACCCACAGGAAGGCCAGGTAGAGGTCAGCGTCTTTAGTCACCTGTCAGGCCAGGACACCCACCCTCAGGAAAGCCCTCGTCTTCAGTCACCTGTCAGACACCCACCCACAGGAAGGCCAGGTAGAGGTCAGCGTCTTCAGTCACCTGTCAGGCCAGGACACCCACCCACAGGAAAGCCATCGTCTTCAGTCATCTGTCAGGCCAGGAAACACGCCCACAGGAAAGCCAGGTAGATGTCAGCGTCTTCAGTCACACGTCAGGCCAGGAATCGTGCCCACAGGAAAGCCAGGTAGAGGTCATCGTCCTCAGTCACCTGTCAGGCCAGGAAATGCTCCCGCAGTAAGGCCAGGTAGAGGTCAGCGTCTTTAGTCATCTGTCAGGCCAGGACACCCCTCCCCCACAGAAAAGCCATCGTCTTCAGTCTCCTGTTAGGCCAGGGAGTAGTTTTGATCTAATGTACTTGTATTTTGAATTTAGGAACTTTGCGGTTACTGAGTAGAGGGCAAATAACAACAACAACAATAATAATAATAAGAAGAACAACAATAATATTTAATTATCATACACTTCACATTAAATTTGATGTGGATTTCAAAAATAAATGAAATTAAATGAACGGCGGAATTCTGGCACCACGCTTAAAAGAGACAATGGGTCCGTGAACTGTGCGTCCAAGGAAATCCGTCACGGCAGACGAAGACAGTGGCTGGCCTGTGGTGGTACGCACAGAATGATGCTGCTGCGAATTTTGTTACAGTTTTGTTCTGTTCTGGTTATGTGACACTTTAAATTGTGAAGACGCAGCGTCTATGCACCTGGAGGTGAGTGAAGGAGATGACGGATGACCCACAGGTGAATAGCCACCTCCAGCGCAGCATAGCCAGTCACTCGATTTGCACCTGTAACACAAAGCCAGGGGAGCCTACAACAACAACCAGCACAGACAAGGTAACCACTCGATCTACACCTGAAACACATAGCCAGGAAAACCTACAGCACCTACACCATCCGAGAACACCTGTAACACAAAGCCAGGGGAGCCTACGGCAACAACCAGAACAGACCAGGTAACCACTCGATCTACACCTGAAACACATAGCCAGAAAAACCTACAGCACCTACACCATCCGAGAACACCTGTAACACAAAGCCAGGGGAGCCTACGGCAACAACCAGCACAGACCAGACAAATCACTGGTTCTACACATAAAGCCAGAAAAACCTACAGCGACCACCATCCAAGAACAGCTGTAGAACAAAGCCAGGGAAACCTACAGCCACCACCAACACAGACCAGACAACCACTCGATTTTCACCTGTATCACAAAGCCAGGAAAATCTACAGCGACCACCATGCAAGAACAGCTGTAGCACAAAGCCAGGATAAACTACAGCGACCACCATCCAAGAACAGTTGTAGCACTAAGCCAGGGAAACCTGCAGCGATTAAACCATCCGAGAACAGACAACCACTCGATTTGCACCTGAAACACATAGCCATGGAAACCTACAGCGACCACCATCCAAGAACAGCCGTAGAACAAAGCCAAGGAAATCTACAGCGATTAAACCATCCAAGAACAGACAACCACTAGTTCTACACCTGAAACACAAAGCCAGGGAAAAGTACAGCGAACACCAGTACAGACCAAACAACCACTGGTATTGCACCCGAAACACAAAGCCAGGGGAACCTACAGCGACCACCAGCACAAACCAGACAACCACTCGTTCTGCACATAAAACCATCAAAATCTACAACGACCACCATCCAAGAACAGTTGCAGCACAAACCCAGGAGAACCTCCAGCGAACACCAGTACAGACCAGACATCCACTCCACGGATGGTGAGAGTGGCCGCATTCCAACTGTCTGTAGTGACAGGGAAGTCATCCGCAGCGACCTGCCAAACCAGTGACAAATTGACTTAATGGACATCTGATCGATAATGTTTTACCTGCGCAATCCAGGAAAGGCATCGTTCACTAAGGTATTATAATGTAGATATTTGTCTACAACACTAGTTCCCCCGTCCCCCACCCCCACTCACTTCCGAAGAGGTCTTGTGCCGTGAAAATAGGCCAGGAATCGTTTAATAGGGTAGCATAACCCAGTTACCACCATGTCTAACTACGACCGGGTTGCTTACCCCCGAAGCCCCCGCCCCCTTACAGAACAACTGTGACACCCCTGTTTACCCCCCCCCCCCCTTTCACAGAACAACTGTGACACTCCTGTTGGAAATACAAAAATCTCTCAACTGTTTTCCGCTAGCTTCATGAAGATCCTAATGAACAAAACAAAGGAAACAGGTAAACAAACCGGTCGTAATTATATACATCAGTCTATACTCAGACCATATTGCCTACAAACGGCATCATATGACTGATGCATACTGCATGGAACTGCCTTGATACAGCTAATAGTATGGCACTGTGGACAAGCTCTGCTAGAGGCAGAGACTGATTATGTTGTATCTTGGCCAAACTCGGGTAGGAGTGGGGACTGGTCAAACTCGGGTTGATGGGGAGACTGTTACACACTGCTCAAACTCGGGTAGCCGTAGAAACTCTTACACCTTGGTCAAACTCGGGTAGAAGTGGGGACTGATTATGTTTAACTTTGATCAAACTCGGGTAGAAGTTGGGAGGGATTATGTTACACTCTCGTAATTCTCGGGTAGAAGTTGGGACTGATTATGTGACACCCTGGTCAAACTCGGGTAGAAGTTGGGACTGATTATGTGACACCCTGGTCAAACTCGGGTAGAAGTTGGGACTTATTATGTGACACCCTGGTCGAACTCGGGTAAAAGTTGGGACTGATTATGTGACACCCTGGTCAAGCTCCGGTAGAAGTTGGGACTGATTATGTGACACCCTGATCAAACTCGGGTAAAAGTTGGGACTGATTATGTGACACCCTGATCAAACTCGGGTAGAAGTTGGGACTGGTTATGTAACACCCTAGTCAAACTCGGGTAGAAGTGGGCACTGATAGTGTTTCTGCTATTGGCTGTTTTTGATTTGGTTGTATTTTTCCTGACTATGTTGCAACCAGTATGTGACCTGGCTTGTTGTTTAGTGTGGAGTTTTGAACTGATGTAAAAGAATTTTGAATGTGTGATTCGTCCTGATGTGACCTTATGAGACTGACGGGACGTTAAAATCCAACAACTAGCGAACTAACTGGTGGAACAGAGGGTTCCGCACTGAACTCTAAGCACCAACTCTTTCCTCACTAGCTTTCCACCTCACCACCAAGTTGTACTGTGTTGACTGGTGATGTGCAAGATGGGGGGGATAGTTCAGCGGTTAGAGCGTCGGACTCGTGATCGAAAGGTCCCGGGTTCGAGTCCCGGCAGGAGCGACGGGATAATTTTCTTCTCCAGGGTCAACTTTCTGTGCTGACTTTTATTTCGGTATCCGTTCCACCCCCGTATTATAGCAGTAGCACGTAAAAGATCCCGGCCATTTTGCCAAAAGTGCGGGTGGCAGGTTACAGCTAAACACACATACACCCTACCTACATGGCTTTGAATAAGTGACACTGTAAACTGATGCATGGTTGAATGGTGTACACAGAACTTGCGCCGAGACGGCAGCATTTCACGTGGCACCAGATACATACGGGCACAGACTGACAGACGGACGGACAGACGGACGGACGTACGGACAGACAGACTGGACAGAAAGACAGGCAGACAGACAGACAGACAGACAGACAGACAGACACACACACACACACACACAGACAGGCAGACAGACAGACAGACAGACTCACACACACATACACATACACACACACACACACACACACACACACACACACACACACACACACACACACACACACACACACACACACACACACGAACCATACCAGCAACACAAACACAGTGGGGAAAAAGAAGAAAGAAAAAACCCTGCAAAACATCGCTGCGAGTTTGCTGATTACCATTCTCTGGTGGCATAGTCAGGCGGTAAACGTCTGGAAACAGAAAAAGAAACAAAAAACACCATGTATTATTAATTCATCAAAAGAGACACCCGAAGTTAGCAATAAGGGATAAAATAAAAATGAGGCTACTTACAGGTGCACTCTAACATGATTACCATTAAAGACTTACTGATACAAGATAAACAGGACGAACATTCTGGTGCATTCTGAACAAGATGGACATGACACTCTTACTGATACAGGATAAACAGGACAAACATTCTGAAAAAGATGGACATGACACTTTCACTGAGGCAAGATACACTGGACGAACATTCTGGTGCATTCTGAACAAGATGGACGTGACACTTTCACTGACGCAAAATAAACAGGATGAACGTTCTGGTGCATTCTGAACAAGATGGACATGACACTCTTACTGATACAGGATAAACAGAACGAACATTCTGAAAAAGATGGACATGACACTTTCACTGACGCAAGGTACACACTGGACGAACATTCTGGTGCATTCTGAACAAGATGGACATGACACCTTTACTGACGCAAGATAAATAGGACGAGCATTCTGAACAAGACAGACATGACAATTCCTACTGACGCAAGATAAACAGAACGAACATTCTGGTGCATTCTAAACAAGATGGGCATGACAATCTTACTGGTGCAGGATAAACAGGACGGACATTCTGGTGCATGCTAAACAAGACGGACATGAGAGACTTACTAACGCAAGACTAACTGGACGAACTTACTGGTGCATCCGACTTTGACAGCATCTACGTAGATGTCCATGATCATGGGCTTTGCACTGTCGGTGATGTTGCAAATGTTACTGTACGTCAGCGTGCACTGCAGTACCGTCATGGTCAATCTGCCAGCATGTTGAACACTGACAGGTTAATCATGTTCAACACTGACATCATAGGTCTTTAGGGTCACTCTGTCAGCATGCTGAACACTGACAGGTTAATCATGTTCAATGTTGAGCACTGACAGGTTAAACATGTTCAACACTGACATCATAGGTCTTTAGGGTCACTCTGTCAGCATGCTGAACACTGACAGGTTAATCATGTTCAACACTGGCATCATATGTCATTAGGGTCAATCTGCCAGCATGTTGAACACTGACAGGTTAATCATGTTCAATGTTGAACACTGACAGGTTAATCATGTTCAACACTGACATCATAGGTCTTTAGGGTCACTCTGTCAGCATGCTGAACACTGACAGGTTAATCATGTTCAACACTGGCATCATATGTCATTAGGGTCAATCTGCCAGC
>OY757548.1:20152134-20156274 GCA_963584105.1 Alviniconcha strummeri
AGCTGTATAAGTAGGCAAGCAGTGAAGGTGACGACTTAAGCTGTATAAGTAGGCAAGCAGTGAAGGTGACGACTTAAGCTGTATAAGCAGGCAAGCAGTAAAGGTGACGGTTTGATCCATCGGCGCTGAAGGTAGTAATTTTATCCATCCCCTGCCAGCATTGATGGTACAATAATTTGTTTCTATTATTTATCTCAGTGCAGGCAGTGAAGATGGTCATTTCATCTATCTCCTTATGGACACATGGACATGACGGTCTCGATTGCATCCATCTAATCCATTGTGAGGAGTAAAGGTTACAGTTTCATCTGTCTCCCTATGACCACGACGGTCTCGATTGCATCCATTTAATCCATTGTGAGGAGTAAAAGTTACAGTCGTATCTATCTCCCTATGAACATAACGGTATCGATTGCATCCATTGAATCCATTGTAAGGAGTAAAAGTTACAGTTGTATCTATCTCCCTATGAACATAACGGTCTCGATTGCATCCATTGAATCCACTGTGAGGAGTAAAAGTTACAGTTGTATCTGTCTCCCTATGAATATGACGGTCTCGATAGCATCCATTCAATCCATTGTGAGCAGTGAATATGACAATTTTAGATATCTCACAGTGCTTGTGATGTTTTTTTCGTTTCTTTTTCTTATCTATTTCATTGTAGAAAGTGAAGCTGACAGTGACGGTGTATGTTACCTATCGTGGACAGTGACGGTGTATTTTGCTTCGACCATTGTGGGTAGAGAAGGTGTATTCTACTTATCGTGGACAGTGACGGTAATTTTGCTTATATCATTGTGGGTAGTAAAGGTGTATTCTACTGATCGTGGACAGTGACAGTGTAGTTTACTTATACCATTGTGGGTAGTGAAGGTGTATTCTACTTATCGTGGACAGTGACGGTGTAGTTTACTTATACCATTGTGGGTAGTGAAGGTATATTCTACTTATCGTGGACAGTGACGGCGTATTTTACGTATACCACTGTGGGCAGTGAAGGTGTATTCTACTTATCGTGGACAGTGAAAGTGTATTTTGCTTGATTGATTGATTGATGATTGATTGATGATCGCTTATATAGCGCTATTCTCCGCTCTCTTGAGCAGACTCACTGCACTCGCATGTGATTCTACATGAGTGACTAGCTTTTTATAGCGCGTTTTTTGAATATCCACCGAAGTGGTGTACTTACAGCGCTGGCATGGCTGGTGCTACATGAAACTGCAGCCGTATCGGCGCAAGTCCTGTGTACACCATACAACCATGCTCCATGTCACTTCATGCAAAGCCACATACGTAAGGTGTATGCGTGTTTAGCTGTAACCTGCCTCCTGCACTTTTGGCAGAATGACCGGGATCTTTTACGTGCTACTGCGGTAACACGGGGGTGGAACGGATACCGAAATAAGAGTCAGCACAGAAAGTTGACCCTGGAGAAGAAAATTCTCCCGCCGCTCCGGCGGGGATTCGAACTCGCGACCTTTCAATCACGAGTCCGGCGCTCTAACCACTGAGCTATCCCCTGCTTATACCGTTGTGGGCAGTGAAGGTGTATTCTACTTATTGTGGACAGTGAAAGTGTATTTTGCTTATACCAATGTGCTCAGTCGGGGGGGAGGGGGGGGGGTGTTGTACGTATTTCATTGTGGACAGTGTAGTTGTATTTTGCTTATGACATTTTGGAAACTGAAGGAGTATTTTACTATTATGAGCAGTCAAGATGTATTTTACTTATCTCATTGTGGCAATGAATGTGTATCTCACTGGGAATTAAGTGAAGGTGTATTTAATTATCTCATTATGGGAATTAAGTGAAGGTGCATTCTGCTTATCTCATTATGGGAATTAAGTGAAGATGTATTCTACTTACCTCATTATGGGAATTAAGTGAAGATGTATTCTACTTATCTCATTATGGGAATTAAGTGAAGATGTATTCTACTTATCTCATTATGGGAAATAAGTGAAGGTGCATTCTACTTATCTCATTATGGTAATTATGTGAAGGAGTATTTTACTTATCTCATTATAGGAAATAAGTGAAGGTGTATTCTACTTATCTCATTATAGGAAATAAGTGAAGGTGCATTCTACTTATCTCATTATGGGAATTAAGTGAAGGCGTATTCTACTTACCTCATTGTGAGAATTAAGTGAAGGTGCATTCTACTTATCTCATTGTTTCGTTCTAATAAATACCGTTCTTTTTAACCTTTTATGATTCTTTCAAGCACTGCACACGAAAACAACATAGCTCATCTAAAGGCAGAGGAGTGGTTTCTCAACACAGGGGACCTTAATTTCTGCATCCGCAGTACCCCACTGCTGGAACATGGGACAGGCTTGAGTGAGGAAGTCAAATCACACGATCACTCGTTCGAAGTGTCGGTAAAGATTTCTCAGGTATATTTTTCTTCACTCAGATCTATTCCAGCCACCGAAAACAGCGGTGAGATGTAGGAGGCGAGAAAATGGGCTAGGAATCTGGGAGCATATTTAACGATGAAATAGACTTGCAATGCTTTAAGCCCAGACTGGAATGTGTCAATGGTCAGCATCTACCTTCGAAAACTCCTGTGAGTGTACTGCCCTGGACATGCCGGGGTGAAGGGAAACGACTGAGCAGATAGACTGGCGGGCAAAGCAACCTTCACAGGTGGCTTGCTTCTTGGAATGTCTGAAGTGGTGAGGAGCTTGAGACACCAACTGCGGGCACAAAGCCAAGGGCATCACACCATCGACCGCCTGGAGGAGAGAGCCGTGGGAAGGGGAAACGCTAGACAATCTTTCTTGACAGGACGAGAGTGGATCATCGTCAATCAGACGAACATTGGAACCATTTCAAAGGCGATGTTGGAGAAACTTCTGAGAGACGGGGTGGAGCGCATATGGACTTTTCCGATCGCATAGATACCATCTTGAACTGAACTGAACTGATCTTGCAATGCTTGATTCGACTTAGTCAAGAGTGTCAAGGAGATAACATGTTCGACTTAGCTAAAGCTTCACGTATCCGTTTTCGACATCCGTTGTAAAATTAGTGATGCAAAGAGCAGCTTTGGTCAGGATTTGTTCTTTTAAAGCTTCGACTTAAGCGATGTTTGACTTAAGCGATTTTGACTAAAGCATATTCGACTGTATTACCTACTTATCTCAGACATTGATCTAAATCAATTTGACCGACATTAGCCACAGTGAGATAGATACAATTGCCACCCGCAGTTCCTACAGTAAGTTAGATGATCTACACTTCACTGCCCACAAGAGATAAATGCAGCTGTCACGCTCACCTCCTTCGTTCATTGGAAATTAAGGTCCCCTATGTTGAGAACCCAGAGCTAACACATGTTCGCCCTTTGAAGTCTGGAGCAGGTCAAATTATAACCATGCATGCTTCCCCTACTGCCAGGAATTTATTGTCCTAATGTCTACCTTACCGGTCCATTCACCTTCATTTTTGTCTTCAAGTCCTTTCCTTACTTTTGAACTATAGTTAACGCATTTTCCCCGTGTGTGTCCATGGAATAAAATAGGTCACCCTTCTCACTGTCACAAGCAGTTTAAGCAGGTTTTCATGATGAGTGCCTGCGGAATATAAACAGGTACCAATGAATGAATGAAAATCATAGTTCAGGAGCTGTGTGAGAGTCGAGGTGGACGTCCTGGGCTGTCCGTCCTAACGAGCCTTCTGGTTTCCGTGGACGTAAAGATTTATTGCACCGTGCTTCGGCATTGGTCACAACTTGTCCCTAATATGTCAACTGACATCTGAGGACATTAAGCATCAACTCATCATCATCATCATGAATGAAAACTGGTTTTTGACGTACCAATACCTATGTGCACTGCTAAATAGATAGATCCGTTTTGCTTTGTTTTTGACGTTGTAACAATGAAATAGACAAACCTGTGATTTAGTGACTTGTGTTTTGTACTGGTGTCAACTAAAATGATTTTGAATGTGTGACTCGTCCTGAGGTGACCTTGTGCGGTTGACAAGACGTTAAAATCCAAACACTATTTGTCCCAGGTTGCTAGAAAAGCAGTAAGCATATATTGCCAGTTGATCTTTTTTTTAATCAATAGCACACTGGTTGCTTTTTGTTTTGCGGGTCTTATTTTGCTGCTACATCTTTT
>OY757548.1:20161474-20166474 GCA_963584105.1 Alviniconcha strummeri
CGTAATTCTCTTTTATCTGGCTTCTCTCTTTACCTTCTCTGTAGACTACTGAAATTTCATAACTCTGCAGCGAAACTGGTTTTCAAAGCACGCAATCGTAATCATGTGCAAATTCTTCTTCGAGACGGCCATTGGTTGCCGGTCCAAGCCAGAATAGACTGCAAACTGTCATCTATCTGTCACAATTAATTTCTTCTCTGACTCATGCTCCGCTTATCTGTCTGACCATGGACCTATATGTAGATAAAGGTCCATGTCTCTGACCTTCTCTTTGTCAGTGTACACCCCTTCCAGGCAACTTCGTTCTCCCTTGCTCCTAACTCTGCCAGAATTAATTGGCTACGCCACTGGCGGGGCACTCTTTATCTCCGCGCATCTGTCAACCACGCTCCTGTATGTCTGGGTACTAATAAGACTGTTATGCAACTGTGTAGTTTACTGCATTCATTTAAAGAGTCTTTTAAATTGCGTTTATGTGACAGTAATTTTATGCCGGATCCCCTAACGTGATTGCGGTTTGTCCGTGAATTACGTAACGTATGGTGTGTGTGTGTGTGTGTGTGTGTGTGTGTGTGTGTGTGTGTGTGTGTGTGTGTGTGTGTGTGTGTGTGTGTGTGTGTGTGTGTGTGTGTGTGTGTGTGTGTGTGTGTGTGTGTGTGTTAATTCTAGTTTAATGTTACATTACATAATGTGCAGAGAAAAGACACATTTCCGTGTGTGACTTTAGCATGGACAATAAATAATCGTATCTTGTCTTATTACGTAGCGTCCAAGCACGCATGTAAACATGAGGTGCGGCGTTCGCCCCGTGTGATTAATCAGTTCCGTCTCGATTCAAACCATTTGAGTTTTATTTCTGATGGCGTAAACAATATGGACGGTTATAAAATAAACAGCTGATATAATTTATTAGCTTGACTGTTACAAATAAACTGCCATTTGAGCACCAAGGGCGAAAAGCTCTGTTAGCAAAGATGCACCGAACACCACATGCGGAAGTTCAGTTCAGGGGAAGCAACAGCTAATAGCACTGACGATAAATGCAGTTGCGTCCCTTACACCAGAAGTAAAGTAGATGATACGTCAGGGCTCCGATCCCAGACCGCGTTGTGGCGTAATGCAAACACACTGTAACAGGGAATGGACAGACAGCTTGGTTGATTTCACTCACGCCCAAAACACTGTGTACATCTAGGCGGTTTTGTCAACTTTCGTTTAGTTCTTGTACAAATACAGCCATAGATTTACATAATTATGTAGGTCCATGCTTAAAGTCATATACAGATTGTGACGTACCCATACAGCCATGTACTACCTGGCGGCCTATTCAGCCTTTGTGACTTGTGCCCATACAGCCATGTACTGACTGTGACTTGTACCCATACAGTCGTGTCCCGCTTGTGACGTGCCCATACAGTCATGTACTGCTTGTGAATTGTGCCCATAAAGTCATGTACTGCTTGTGACTTGTGCCCATAAAGTCAATTACTGCTTGTGACTTGTGCCCATAAAGTCATGTACTGCTTGTGACGTGTGCCCATACAGTCATGTACCGCTTTTGACTTGTGCCCATACAGTCATGTACTGATTGCGACTTGTGCCCATACAGTCATGTACTGATTGTGACTTGTGCCCATACAGTCATGTACTGATTGTGACTTGTGCCCATAGTCATACACTGACTGTAACCTGTACCCATACAGTCATGTACTGATCGTGACTTGTGCCCATACAGTCCCGTACTCTCTGGCAGCCTATTCAGCCTTTGTCACTTGTGCCCATACAGTCATATCCTGCTTGTGACCTGTGCTATACAGTCATGTACCGAATACTAATAATAATGTACATTTATCATGCGCTCATCAACGCCCTGTGCGCTCACATGATACATATTAACCTAAATATGATATTCTATACACATGTAGAGCGTAGTCCTACCAAAACAATTTACATAAAGTATTATACACACAGACACACACACACACAGACACACACACACACACACACACACACACACACACACACACACACACACACACACACACACACACACACAAAACGCAATACAACACACACACACACACACACACACACACACACACACACACACACACACACACACACACACACACACACACACACACACACACACACACACACACAGTGACTGTAGCAGAAACTGGGTACAGATATTAGTTGGATGGAAATACCGTGAGAAGAGGAAGGTTTTTGAGTTGTGCCCATACAGTCATGTACTGTCTGTGACATGTGTCCATACAGTCATGTACTGTCTGTGACATGTGTCCATACAGTCATGTACTGTCTGTGACATGTGTCCATACAGTCATGTACTGTCTGTGACATGTGTCCATACAGTCATGTACTGTCTGTGACATGTGTCCATACAGTCATGTACTGTCTGTGACATGTGTCCATACAGTCATGTACTGCCTGTGACATGTGTCCATACAGTCATGTACTGTCTGTGACGTGTGTCCATACAGTCATGTACTGATTGTGTCATGTACCCATAGTCATAAACTGACTGTAACCTATACCCATACAGTCATGTACTGTCTGTGACTGATGCCCATACAGTCCTGTATTGATTGTGTCATGTACCCATAGTCATACACTGACTGTAACCTATACCCATACAGTCATGTACTGATTGTGTCATGTACCCATAGTCATATACTGACTGTAACCTATACCCATACAGTCATGTACTGTCTGGCGGCGCTGGCTACCTGTGACCAGGGCTATCCTGGAGTGAGTGCTTTGACTCCAGACTTCTCCACCTCCGACTACTGCCAGTGAGTAGAGTTCACACCATCTTCCATCCTCCCACTCATTGTCACCGAACATCTGTTTTGCACCACGCGTGGCTGCATAAACGTGGCGATAGTGTTGTATTGTTAAACTTGGCGATAGTGTTGTATTGCTAAACGTGGCGATAGTGTTTTATTGTAAAACGTGGCGATAGTGTTGTATTGTAAAACGTGGCGATAGTGTTGTATTGTAAAACGTGGCGATAGTGTTGTATTGTTAAACGTGGCGATAATGTTGTATTGTTAAACGTGGCGATAGTGTTGCATTGGTAAACGTGGCGTTAATGTTGTACTGGTAAACGCGATTTTAGTGTTGCATTGGTAAACGTGGCTTTAGTGTTGTACTGGTAAATGCGGTTTTAGTGTCGTACTGGTCAACGCGGTTTTATTGTTGAATCGGTAAACGCGGTTTTAGTGTTGTACTGGTAAACGTGGTATTAGTGATGTAGTGGTAAACGCAGTTTTAGTGTTGAACCGGTAAACGTGGTTTTAGTATTGTACTGGTATACGCGGTTTTAGTGTTGTATTGGTAAACGTGGTTTTAGTGTTTTACTGGTAAACGCGGTTTTAGTGCTGGATTGGTAAACATGGTATTAGTGTTGTACTGGTAAACGTGGTTTAAGTGTTGTACTGGTAAACGCAGTGTTAGTGTTGAATTGGTAAACGCGGTTTTATTGTTGTGCTGGTAAACGCGGTTTTAGCGTTTTACTGGTAAACGCGGTTTTACTGTTGTACTGATAAAGCCGTTTAAATGTTTTACTGGTAAACGCCGTTTTAGTGTTGATTTGGCAAACGCGCTTTTAGTGTTGTACTGGTAAACGCCGTTTTAGTGTTGTACTGGTAAACGCCGTTTTAGTGTTGTACTGGTAAACGCCGTTTTAGCGTTGGATTGGTGGAGCTAGGTAGTGTGGTGAAGAGTGTATCGGAGGCCTCTGTTCCATACAGCGCTCACTACAGAAGTGGACGTTTTCTAATTCACTGTTTCAGGGCGGTACTGCCGTTGATTAGTTGTGCGCAAAATGCCCTGGAGCCGGCCTGTGCAGTGGTTTCCAACATTAGTTACTACGAAAGCCTCTGGCAGGACCTCGAGTTTGCCTGTCGTGAGCCACCGACTGTCTTAAACTTTTGTTCTTCCTGATGGTGGTGGTCGTGGTGGTGGTGATGGTGATGGTGATGGTAATGGTGAGGTGGTGGTGGTGGTGGTGGTGGTGGTGGCGATTGTGAGGCAGTGGTGGTGGTGGTGAGGTAGTGGTGGAGTGTGGTGGTGGTGTTTATAGTGAGATGGTGGTGGTGGTATTGATGGTGAGGTGGTGGCGGTGGCGTGGTGCTGCTGCTGTTGATGGTGTTGATGGTGCTGGTGTGCTGGTGGTGGTGGTGGTGCTGATAATGAGGAGGTGTGGTGGTATTGATGGTGAGGTAGTGGTGGTGGTGGTGTTGACAGTGAGGTGGTGATGGTGGGGGGGTGTAGTGGGAGCGCTGGTGTTGATGGTGGTGGTGGTGGTGGTGGGTGGTGGTGGTGGTGGTGGAGGTGTGGTGGTGGTAGTGTTGACAGTGAGATGATGATGGTGGGGGAGGGGGCGGTAGTGGGAGTGCTTGTGTTGATGGTTGTGATGGTGGTGGTGGTGGTGCTAATGGTGATGGTGGTGGTGCTAATGGTGATGGTGGTGGTGCTAATGGTGATGGTGGTGATGCTAATGGTGATGGTGGTGATGATAGTGGTGGTTTGACGACCTGTCAGTGTAACAACAGTGTCAAACAGTGTCAAACAGTGTCAAACAGTGTCAAATAGTTTGAACTCAGTTGTTTTAAAGCTCTATTCCGATCAAATTGAAACTATGTATTATTGTTAACTACGTTGTCTAGATCATGACTATAACTATTTTGACTTTTGCTGGGAAATACGTAACGTGTATTGTGATTTGAGGAAAAGAACAACAAAAACTAAAACCTTTTAAAATTTTGCGAGATTATTATAACCTTGCTTGGTCTAGAGGTTCATATCAGGTTGGATGACCTTGACCTGGTTTCAAGGTCACAGGTGTGTTAGAAACACCAATGCATATTTTGTTTCTTAAAATTCTTGTCAATAATATCCAAGAACTAAGTTATGGCGCTCTGGGCCTGGGGCATGTGTATATTACTAAGACTCAGGGCGTTAGAAGTATTACT
>OY757548.1:20168974-20171474 GCA_963584105.1 Alviniconcha strummeri
ACAGACAGACAGACAATTATTTGGCATTAAAGCCTGTTATGTTGTGGCTGTACAAGAAGACACCGTGATCCGTTGCAGTTATGACCGACGCTGGAGTGATCTACACCTGTGCCGAGTTCTCTACCTGTTTTGAGAACTTCATCGGAAATATTTCTGAGTTCTCACCGCTAGAACTCTGCAAGTACGTGTAATTATATAAATCTGCCTAGGCCTTGTGGTAGTAGGCCAGTTGACCAGGCTACCACATTAACCAAACAAGCACGTGGAGCAGTAACAAATTACCTAGTCCTATGGTATTAGGCCAGTTGACCAGGCTACCGCATTAACCAAGCAAGCACATGGAATAGTAAAGAAATTACCTAGACCTTATGGTATAAGGGCAGTTAACCAGGCTACTGCATTAACCAGACAAGTAGGTGGAACAGTACTGAATTACCTACACCTTGTGGTATCAGGCCAGTCGACCAGGCTATCGTAATAGCCATGCACGTTTCTGGAACACCACATTTTAAACCGTTCGCTATTGGACTGGTTGACTAAGCGGGCTTGTTGCGAAGCATTAATTACCAAAGGCTTAATAGTGTCACATTTCCAGAAGTCTCGATGCCTAGTGGTGTTTATTGGCCATGTGTATGTCTCGATGTCTAGTGGTGTTTATTGGCCATGTGTATGTCTCGATGTCTAGGGGTGTTTATTGGCTATGGGTATGTCTCGATGTCTAGTGGTGTTTATTGGCCATGTGTATATCTCGATGTATAGTGGTGTTTATTGGCTATGTGTATGTCTCGATGTCTAGTGGTGTTTACTGGCCATGTGTATATCTCGATGTATAGTGGTGTTTATTGGCCGTCTGTATGTCTCGATGTCTGGTTGTGTTTAATGGCCATGTGTTGTACATGTCTCGATGTCTAGTGGTGTTTATTCTGTATGCCTCCATGTCCAGCGTGGTGCAGGGCACCCTGGGGTGTGCTGTGTCCAACGCGGCCGCCTGCGCAGTGCCAAGCCATGACGTCTTCATCAGGGACACCAACAACTTCATGCTCTACATCGGCGATAGGGGCTGTGGCTTCCCGCAACCAGGTAACTGTCACCACAGCCTCCTTCTCCCGGCTATCTGTCACCACAGCCACCTTCTCTTTGTTGTCTGTCACCACAGCCACCTTCTCTTTGCTGTCTGTCACCACAACCACCTTCTCTCAGCTGTCTGTCACCACAGCTACATTCACTTGGCTGTCTGTTACCACAGCCACCTTCTCTTTGCTGTCTGTCACCACAACCACCTTCTTTCAGCTGTCTGGCACCACAGCTACATTCACTTGGCTGTCTGTCACCACAGCCACCTTCTCTTTGCTGTCTGCCACCACAGCCACCTTCTCTTTGCTGTCTATCACCACAGCCACCTTCTTTCGGCTATCTGTCACCACAGCCTCCTTCTCTTTGCTGTCTGTCACCACAGCCATCTTCTCTTTGCTGTGTGTCACCACAGCCACATTCTCTTTGCTGTCTGTCACCACAACCATCTTCTCTTTGCTGTCTGTCACCACAGCCACATTCTCTCGGCTATCTGTCACCACAGCCACATTCTCTGATCTCTGTCACCACAGCCACATTCTCTGATATCTGTCACCACAGCCACATTCTGTCTGATATTTGTCACCACAGCCACATTCTCTGATCTCTGTCACCACAGCCACATTCTCTGATATCTGTCACCACAGCCACATTCTGTCTGATATTTGTCACCACAGCCACCTTCTCTGATATCTGTCACCACAGCCACATTCTCTGATATCTGTCACCACAGCCACATTCTGTCTGATATTTGTCACCACAGCCACCTTCTCTGATATCTGTCACCACAGCCACATTCTCTGATATCTGTCACCACAGCCACATTCTCTGAGATCTGTCACCACAGCCACATTCTCTGAGATCTGTCACCACAATCACTTTCTCTCAGCTATTTGTCACCACCTGCCACTTTCTTCTATCGCCACAGCCACTTTTTCTCTACACTATCACCAAAGCCATTTTCTCCTCTCTGTGTGTGTGTGTGTGTGTGTGTGTGTGTGTGTGTGTGTGTGTGTGTGTGTGTGTGTGTGTATGCATGTGTGTGTGCGCATGTGTGTGTGTGCATGTGTGTGTGCATGTGTGTGTGCATGTGTGTGTGTGTGTGTGTGTGTGCGTGTGTGTATGCATGTGTGTGTGTGTGTGTGCATGTGTGTGTGTGTTTGCATGTGTGTGTGTGTGTGTGTTTGTGTGTG
This sequence comes from Alviniconcha strummeri, assembly GCA_963584105.1. Classification (NCBI taxonomy): domain Eukaryota; kingdom Metazoa; phylum Mollusca; class Gastropoda; family Provannidae; genus Alviniconcha; species Alviniconcha strummeri. The sequence goes on from OY757548.1 coordinate 20,171,239, forward strand.
TGTGTGTGTGTGTGTGTGTGTGTGTGTGTGTGTGTGTGTGTGTGTGTGTGTGTGTGTGTGTGTGTGTGTGTGTGTGTGTGTGTGTGTGTGTGTGTGTGTGTGTGTGTGTGTAACTCATGACAGAACATGTTCACTGCTTCTTTGAATAGAACTGAGTTCCTGCACGGCCTTCGCGGACTGTCTGGGTCCCATGGTATCCATGTTCATGTTGCAGCCACGCCCACCTCTTGCGGAAG
>OY757548.1:20171674-20179174 GCA_963584105.1 Alviniconcha strummeri
CATTTTTCACTTATCAGCAGTTTAGCAAGGACTAGTTGTCAGACAGGTCTAAATGAACCTAAACTACAATCTTGGAAAATAAGTTTTCAAGTTCGAGTTCTCTCTCTCTCCCTCCCTCTCCCTCTTTCTTCTTCTTCCTTTTTAGTTGGAGATCGCTTTTGCATCATGATCCGATAATAAAATTAATAAGGCACGTTGTTTTATACGGTGTGAACTGTCTGAATTCCAACGGACACAAATTTGTTGACAAAATTGCCCGTACTGCATCAACTATCTATTGCTATTGCATCAACTATCTATTGCATTCAACAATATATACATTAACGATCTATCGCATAAACTAGTACATCAACTATCTATTGCATCAACTATCTATTGCATCAACTATCTACTGCATCATCTACCCATTAAATCAACTATCGATTGCATCAACTATCTATTACATCAACTATCGATTGCATCAACTATCTATTACATCAACTATCGATTGCATCAACTATCTATTACATTAGCTATCTATTGCATCAACTATTACATCAACTATCTATTGCATCATCTATTACATCAATTATCGATTGCATCAACTATCTATTACATAAAACTATCTATTGCATCAACTATTACATCAAACTACCTATTACATCAACTATGTATTGTATCAACTATTACATCAACTATCTATTGTATCAACTATTACATCAACTATCTATTACATCAACTACCTATTACATCAACTATCTATTGTATCAACTATTACATCAACTATCTATTGTATCAACTATTACATCAACTATCTATTGCATCATCTATTACATCAACTATCGATTGCATCAACTATCTATTACATAAACTATCTATTGCATCAACTATTACATCAACTACCTATTACATCAACTATTACATCAACTACCTATTACATCAACTATCTATTGTATCAACTATTACATCAACCATCTATTGTATCAACTATTACATCAACTATCTATTAAATCAACTACCTATTACATCAACTACCTATTACATCAACTATCTATTGCATCAACTATCTATTGTATCAACTATTACATCAACTACCTATTACATCAACTATCTATTACATCAACTACCTATTACATCAATTACCTATTTCATCAACTATCTATTGCATCAACTATCTATTGTATCAACTATTACATCAACTATCTATTGTATCAACTATTACATCAACTATCTATTGCATCAACTATTCTCTTGTATCAACTATTACATCAACTATCTATTGTATCAACTATCTATTGTATCAACTATTACATCAACTATCTATTACATCAACTATCTATTGTATCAACTATCTATTGCATTAACTATCTATTCCATCAGCTATCTATTACATCAACTCACGTGCACGTCTTGCTGTCCAGTAGGACGAGAGAGCTGTTTTCGTATGTCTGACGACATGCCTGAAACTCGGGGCACTTCTGTTCTTCTGGGGAAACAAGGAGGTCAAACCATCTTACAGTGTGCTTTCGTCGGCCTGTAAATACTAAAGGGCTAAGCAAGGTTCAGTTATAACGGAAACGGACAACGATCTAGCTGGCGATTTTAAAACAACGGGCTTATGAAGTGGCAGTGCTGTTCAGTGGGTGGATGAAGGTGTTTTCAAGTCTGGAGAGACAGACAGACGGACAGACGGACAGACAGAGACAGACAGGGGAGGAAGACACAGAGACACAAGGGAGGGAGAGAGACAGACAGGCAGATAGAAGACAGACGGAGAGACAGAGACAGACAGGGGAGGAAGACACAAAGAGACAGGGGAGGGGGAGAGACAGAGGGACAGAAAGGATGAGACACAGAGAGACAGACTGACAGAGGGACAGAAGGGGGTGAGACACAGAGACAAACAGAGGGACAGAAGGTGGTGAGACACAGAGAGACAGAGGGACAGAATGAGGTGAGACACAAAGACAGACTAACAGAGGGACAGAAGGGGGTGAGACACAGAGACAGACTGACAGAGGGACAGAAGGGGGGGAGACACAGAGAGACAGACTAACAGAGGGACAGAAGGGGGTGAGACACAAATCAGACTAACAGAGGGACAGAAGGGGGGTGAGACACAAAGACAGACTAACAGAGGGACAGGAGGGGGTGAGACACAGAGACAGACTAACAGAGAGACAGAAGGGGGTGAGACACAGAGACAGACTAACAGAGGGACAGAAGGGGGTGAGACACCAGAAACAAACAGAGGGACAGAAGGGGATGAGACACAGAGACAGACTAACAGAGGGACAGAAGGGGTGAGACACAGAGCCAAACAGAGGGACAGAAGGGGTGAGACACAGAGCCAAACAGAGGGACAGAAGGGGTAAGACACAGAGCCAAACAGAGGGACAGAAAGGGTGAGTCACAGAGAGAAACAGAGGGACAGAAGGGGTGAGACACAGAGACAAACAGAGGGACAGAAGGGGTGAGACACAGAGACAAACAGAGGGACAGAAGGGGTGAGACACAGAGACAAACAGAGGGACAGAAGTGGGGAGTAAACAGGCGATGGAAGTAGCAGGTTGGAAGTAGTAAACAACAAAGGAGCCACTGCCAGAAATATTCCTGTTTTATTTCTTCTTCTTTTTTATTATTTTTATTTTTATTTTTTATGGTGGTATCTGCAAGAAGCCTTGAATAACAACAAGTAAAACATATGTAAAAGATTGGATGACGTACACACCAACTACGTAACACTGACAGAACATAATACGGAGTACAACAACACAAACACAACGTGCAGATTCACTCATTTACAAGAAGAAGAAGATGATGATCATGATCATGATGAAACAAAGAAGAAAAAAGAAAGGAGCGAAGGATGGAAGGATGGAAGGAAGAAAGTAAGGAAGGAAGGAGGAAAGAAGAAGAAGAAGAAGAAGAGGAAGAAGAAGAAGAAGAAGAAGAGAAGAAGAAGAAGAAGAAGAAGAAGAAGAAGAAGAAGAAGAAGAAGAAGAGAAGAAGGAGGAGGAGGAAGGAGGAGGAGGAGGAGAGGAGATGAGAAGAAGAAGATGAAGAAGAAGAAGAAGAAGAAGAAGAGAAGAAGAAGAAGAAGAAGAAGAAGAAGTGTTCTACAAAGTAAACAAAACAAACATGATTATATTAACTGTACAACTCACGACAGGTGTTTTCTGCCAGATGCAGACGATGGATGCCTACTTGCACACTATTCACCAGGTAGCACTTGTGGGGTACGTTTTTTTTTTTTTTTTGGAGACAGCTCGCCAGGGTCAGTATCGCCCTGCAGTACACACACACACACACACACACACACACACACACACACACACACACACACACACACACACACACACACACACACACACACACACACACACCCCCAACACACACACACACACACACACACACACACACACACACACACATATGTACACACGCACACACACACACACACACACACACACACACACACACACACACACACACACACACACACACACACACATGTACACATGTACACACGCACACACACACACACCACACACACACACACACACACACACACACACACATGTACACACACACACCACACACACACACACACACACACACACACACACACACACACACGCACACACACGCACACACGCACACGCACACACACGCACACACACGCGCACACACACACACACACACACACACACACACGCACACACAACTCACACACACACACACACACACACACACACACACACACACACACACACACACACACACACACACACACGCGCGCGCGCACGCACGCACGCACACACACGTACAAATGTACACACACACACACACACACACACACACACACACACACACACACACACACACACACACACACACACACACACACACACACACACACGTACACACACATGTACACACACACACACACACACACACACACACACACACACACACACACACACACACACACACACACACCACACACACACACACACACACACACACACACACACACACACACACACACACACAGGCATTATGTTACTACAGCCAAAACAAAGTAAAGTGTTGATGAAAGCTGTGCAGAACTTATGACCTGGGATCACTTGCAGTGAACATGCACCAGGTCTTTGTGAACCCTCTCTAGCGTCAAGCAAGTTTCAGTCGCAACAAAGGGGAGAAACTCTGTACAGGCTTCTCCGATAGCTAACTCAACCGGCTGCTCTCCCTGGACGTTCGCGCCACCAGCGTAAAGGGGCTGGTCTTTTGTAAAACACACATACACACACACACACACACAACACACACACACACACACACACACACACACACCACACACACACACACACACACACACACACACACACACACACACACACACACACACACACACGCACGCACTCACGCACACATACACATAAAACCACGCCAATTTAAAAGGGACAGTACAAACTGTATTGATTTGTATTTTATATAATGTTACGTATAGTCGCCATTAAGACTTCGCGTTCTTTTTAACGCATGTGTGTTTGTGCGTTTGGATCATCTGCAACAGCAGCAGAAACTCGTATAAAGCAACAGCAACAAGAACAAACAACACTACAGACTTCAGATGTGTTGGACAACTCACGGGCAGAAGCTGGGGTTGAAAGCTATGGACGCAGCGGCCAGGTAGGAATTGAGGGAGGGGTCCTCCACAAAGCAGGTGTTCCTTTTCGCCGTGCATGTCATGGCTTCCCACCAACACCAAACACCTGCCTCATGTCGGTCTTGCAATTCACAGTCATACATGTCCCACCAACAGCAAAACACCTGGCTCATGTCGGTCTTGCAATTCTGTCATACATGTCCCACCAACACCCAAACACCTGGCTCATGTCGGTCTTACATTTCTGTCATACATGTCCCACCAACACCCAAACACCTGGCTCATGTCGGTCTTGCACTTCTGTCATACATGTCCCACCAACACCAAAACACCTGGATCATGTCGTTCTGCACTTCTCAGTCAGGCTAAGGAACCCAGTTTCGTTCATTTAAAATTGTGAAACTACTAGTAGTAGTAGTAGTAGTAGTAGTAGTAGTAGTAGTAGTGTGGTAGTAGTAGTAGTAGTAGTAGTAGTAGTAGTAGTAGTAGTAGTAGTAGTAGTAGTAGTAGTGAGAGCAGTAATAGTAGTGGCAACAGAGGTAGTACAAGCGCTAGTAGTACTCATTAACACACACACACACACACACACACACACACACACACACACACACACACACACACACACACACACACACATACACGCACGCACGCACGCACGCACGCACGCACACACGCACGCACGCACGCACGCACGCACACACACACACGCACGCACGCACGCACACACACACACACACACACACACACACACACACACACACACACACATCTCAGGATTCTACTTACAGTTAATCACATTGTCCATCGGTATATGACGCACTGAACATGATCTTATTCAAATCATTTTTCCTCCGGATTTTCCTTAAAGTGTGCACGAGACAGAAGACACACACCTTTATTACGGAAGACACACACATTTATTACAGAAGACACCCACCTTTATTACAGACCAACTTTATTACAGACCAAACAGACCTTTCTACAGAAGACACACAACTTTATTACAGACACCACACAACTTAATTACAGAAGACACTCCTTTATTACTGAAGACATACACCTTAATTACAGAAGACACATAATGATTCTTTTGTCGAAGTTTGAACACAGATTTTATAGATGCACAAGAGCTGACTTGTCTGTATATTTTGATATTTCTAAGGCATTTGACCGTGTATGCATAGAGGCCTTCTACTGAAACTAGAGTCTATAGGTGTAAGAGGAAAGCTGTTGAAGTGGTTCAAAAATTACCTGACAGATCGCACTCAGGCAGTAGTTATTAAAGGAGAAAATCTTCAGAAAAGAACATTCCGCTGGTGTACCTCAAGGATCTGTGCTGGGTCTCCTCTTATTTTTAATATTCATTAACGACATCGGGCACAGTATTGAGTCCATCATTAAACTAGTATGTCATTAGGCCTCGCGAATCCAGACACTAGAGCCGAAATAATTACGTGTGATCTAGTAAAAATCAGTGATTGGGCAAAACTTTAGAAAGTAAAATTAAATAAGAAAAGACAGAACTTGTAAACATTAAACGTGATACAAAACCGATACACCAACTTACATTTGGAAATGTAGTGCTCGAAGATAAACACACCACAAACATCTAGGAATCACTCTTCAAAACAACTGCAAGTGGGACGAACATATCAGTAACATTTCTAGTAAAGTAAATATGCTCATTAACTGCTTGCGACACTTCAGATATAAACTAGGAAGAAAAGCACTTGAAATAATGCATAAATCTTTTATTCTTCCACTTTCTGACTATGCTCATATATCTGGGATAATTGTACCAATACACAATCTAACATGCTCGAAAACCTTCATCTTGAAGCCATACGAATTACACTGGTTCTGTCCGGGGAACAAGTCATCAAAACTTTACAACGAGTCGGATTTTGTACTTTAAAGAAAGACGTAAAAGACACAAATTGATCAGTTCCATAAGATGATAAACAATACTTGTCCTGATTATCTCTCAGACCTCCTCCCACCCCCTAGTTTCAACAACTAGTCCATACCACAGACGTCGACCTATGAACGTATCATACCCTCTACCGAACTGAATTATACCGTAACTCTTTCTTCCCTTCTACTACTCTCCTGTGGAACAACCTACCAGTAAATATTCAAGAAAGTTCTTCTCTTAGTGAGTTTAAGCGATATTTAATTAATAACGATACTAAGGTCCCTAGTTACTACTATTCCGGCCAAAGATGGAACAAATAATTCACTGTAGATTACGACTTCAAATGAGTGACTTAAATTTTGATCTTTTTAACCGACATCTAACCGAAAGCCAGTCATTGCGCTTGCGGCCACCCGTTCGAAACTGCAGAACACTTTTTGTTATTATGTCCCAACTATCACGATATACAAAGAGACACACTTATGCGACAGAGGATAATTATTTAGAAATTCAGATATTACTCTTTGGTAACCGGTCGCTTGGAACCCACCAAAACGAATTCATATTTTTTTAAAGTACATGAATTTATACGCCGAACACGGCGTTTTTAGTGCCTGACCAACAGCCAAAACACACACGCACGCCACGCATCTACAAAGTGTCTGTAGTAATAAAAAAGAAACTCAGACTCAGTGCAGCCTCTCTTGGGACTGAAGCTGGTACATACACCTCTCTCTCTCTCTCTCTCTCATCTCTCTCTCTCTCTCTCTCTCTCTCTCTCTCTCTCTCTCTCTCTCTCTCTCTCTCTCTCTCTCCAAGCACAGGCGCGCACGCGCACACACACGCGCACACACGCAAGCACGCACACACATACATACGCATACACACATGTGCACGCGCAGAAACACACACACACACACACACGTACACACAC
>OY757548.1:20184174-20186674 GCA_963584105.1 Alviniconcha strummeri
CTCTGATATTGTTGAATGGACACATCTTAATCCTATGTCTCTTAATTCGTCAAAAACGAAGTAGATGATTCTAACGACGCGTCAGGAGCGACAGCTACTTCACTCACCATCTGCGCACCTTTCCTTTGGTAATAAACAAATAACTGAGGTCAGTGATCACAAAGTATTAGGTGTTACAATAGAGAATAAGCTAACCTGGGGCCCCCACATTCGTGACCCGTGCAAAACTACGGCAGAAAAAAAGTCTAACATTCAGCAAAAATTAAGCATTTTCTTGACTTTTATGCCAGAAAAAACGTTTTTCCAAGCACACATTCAGTCAGGTATAAATTATGCTTCAACTCTTTGGGACTCAGCAAGTGACTCTTTGCAAAAACCCTTGAAGTCACTACACATGCGAGCAATCAAAACTGTTCTTCTAAAACGAACTAGCCTTAATAATAATAATAATGGAAATTTGTAAAGCGCCTACCCTGCGGCTCAAAACGCTGAACAAGCATGCACACCGATAAAGACTACAAAACGGCTCAAATTCTCCAGCTATCTTCTAGATTAATGAGTAACAAAGCGCGTTTTGTGCACAAAATTGTATCGGGTAGGGCGCCGATGTATCTATCAACATAATTATTGATTAATCAAAATTCGAGGAATTCATCAAGAAAACTAAATGTGCCAATACCAAGGATAGATTTATTCAAGTCCAGCCTGGTTTATTCTGGTCCTGTTCTCTGGAACTCATTGCCCAGCGAATTGAGGCTTCCAGTCAGTCCTTCGGTGTTTAAAAAACGTCTTACGCTTCATAGGTTATCTCTCTTAGGTGTTACGTGAAACCATGATCATAGATATATCTCTCGCTGTGCTGCTTCCAACCTGTGTTGTGCTGCTTCAGACAGCCAATATCTTTTGTATGTCTGTGCTCAATGTTCATGCAGTTTTCGATGACAAACATGTTCTTATGTGCGTGCGAGAGTTTGTGTGTTTACCCCAGATCTAGCTAATTTTTATGTGTGTATATAAAAAAAATTAAAGCTCATTATCGACTTGTTTCTCTGTTTACTGGTGTCCATTTTAACATGGTTTGTATGAATGTACATGTACTCAACAAACCGTAGCTCATTGTATCCTTGGTTAATAGTAGTTTCCCTCATGGGCGAGGGCTGGATGTAAAAGGACCTCTAGTCTTCTCCACTACCCTCTTAAAAAGAGTTAAGACAACAAGATGATACAAAACGTCTCCAATATTTCCTCGTCCTTGTTTGTTTTGTTGTTCGTGTTATTTGTTTGTTTGTTTTTTGTTTGTTTTATAGCACTCAGGCAGCTTCAACAATGAAATCGACAACAGCCTACTGACAAAAGCTCACAAACGCAAACAATGCAAGCAACAGCCTCCCCCCACCCACACGAATTCCTGGGGTACATAGATTAAGTTCAATACCGTCGGGCACAAAGCCAAGGACGTCACACCATCTGGAGAGACACACACACAGAGACAGAGAAAGAGAGAGACAGAGTGCGGGGAGAAAGAAAGAGAGAAAGAGAGAGAGAGAGAGAGAGAGAGAGGGAGAGAGAAAGCGGGGGGAGAGAGACACACACACGCACAGAGACAGAGAGACAGAAAGAGTCAGAGACAGAGACAGAGAGTCAGAGAGAGTGTGCGGGGAGAGAGAGAGAGAGAGAACGAGAACTCGAAAACTTTATTTTCCAAGGATTGTAGTTTAGATTCATTTAGACCTGTCTAACAACTAGTCCTTGCTAAACTGCTGAATAAGTGAAAAATGGAGAGAGAATTTTTTTAAAAATTAAAATAAATAAATTTGTTTTACAAACTCGATTAATATTTAAACAGGATCAACAATATACAAACAAATGAAATTAAATACTACCACTATTAATGGTAATAAACATACAGGAACAGCAAAATCATTTAAATTACTTTGAAATGACATGGCTCAGTGGTACTGGGGGAAAAGGGGGGGGGGAGGGGAAGGGGGAGAAGAAAAAAAGAAAGAAGATCAGATCATAAATCACAGTAGGCAATGCTGCAATAACTCACACACAGACACACACACAGACACACACACACACACACACACACACACACACACACACACACACACACACACACACACACACACAGCGAGGAGTAAAATGATGGGGGTTGGGGGGGTGGTCGTAAGCTGTCTTATACGGTTGTGTTAAGGTGCTCACGGAGGTTTCGCTTGAAGGAGCTGAGTGAGTGACATGATCTGAGGTGGACTGGAAGACTTCCGAAACAGGGCACCAGAAAAGGTTATGCTTGTTTTGAATAAGTCTATGTATATCACAGAGAGAAAGACAGAGAAAGACAGACAGAGACAGAGAAACAGAGTGTTGGAGAGGGGTGTGCCGGAGGTGTGTGTGTGTGGGGGGGGGGGGCTGTCAGCTCCCCACCTCTTCCCAACCACCCCTGCCAAAAATGTTTTCTCCGTTAAGACCCGGTTTGACAGTAGGATATCAGTCG
>OY757548.1:20191674-20195931 GCA_963584105.1 Alviniconcha strummeri
GGGCCCGGATCATATTGTGCAAAACCAGCCCGGATCCGATTTGGTCCTGGCCGACTGTCTCAGGTTTTGACGGACCGGGTCCGGTACGAGAGCAAGCCGGTGTGCAAAAATCATCGGGCCCGGTTCTGGCCAATTTTTCCGATCCGATCCAGATTGGGATGTGAATGGGATCCGGCATGTCTACTGGGTTACTACGGACGACTTAATCAATACCCGTCACGGTACATGTGCAATAATTATGAGACAAGCGCCAGAGCCTAAGTGAAGAGCACTCCAAGTCGCTCCCAACACATTCACTCCACAGAGGTTTAAAATCCCGCACAATGTCGCATGACTGTGTTTTACTGAACATCAAAACGAAGCGAGGATGAAGAGGCGGTGACGCCTTTGTCAGTTTTGAGTGCAGCATGCAATCAGCTAGGTGTTTGCTTGACAACCGTGGCATGGACTATCGACCGACTGACAACAGGCTTTGTCTGGCTCTCTCGTCCTTTTTTTGCCGTTAACTGCAAGTTGCAATCCAGTTATAACTTTTGGCCGTTATTTCGGTCATCGTTTCTGTTAAAGGGAAGCAGGTTGGACAGCACGGTGTTTAACAGTCGCTGAGTGCTGGTAGATACAACTGTCAGTTTCTGTTAAAGGGAAGCAGGTTGGATAGCACGGTGTTTAACAGTCGCTGGGTGCTGGTAGATACAACTGTCAGTTTCTGTTAAAGGGAAGCAGGTTGGACAGCACGGTGTTTAACAGTCGCTGGGTGCTGGTAGATACAACTGTCAGTTTCTGTTAAAGGGAAGCAGGTTGGACAGCACGGTGTTTAACAGTCGCTGGGTGCTGGTAGATACAACTGTCCGCAAGGGCCAGTTCTCAACAGCCCTAGTCAGCGAGTCGTTTTCAACAACCATTACTTACAACTTTTTCTCAACCACTGCTTCTCAAAGTGACTGTACGGGACTAATTCACACAACGAACGCTTCTGAAAGTGACTTCACGGGACTAATTCACACAACGAACGCTTCTCAAAGTGACTGTACGGGACTAATTCACACAACGAACGCTTCTGAAAGTGACTGTACGGGAAACTTCACACAAGGAACGCGTCTCAGGGTGACTGTACAAGAAACTTCACACAAAGAACGTGTCTCAAAGTGACTGTACGAGACTAATTCACACAAGGAACGCGTCTCAGAGTGACTGTACGAGACTAATTCATACAAGAGAACACCCCTTTATAATGTGATTGTATGACACTATAGGCTAGAAGGGAACACCACTTCATAATGTGATTGTACAAGACTATAAAAGGGAACACCACTTCATAATGTTATTGTACGAGACTATAAAAGGGAACACCACTTCATAATGTGATTGTACGAGACTATAAAAGGGAACACCACTTCATAATGTGACTGTACGAGACTATAAAAGGGAACACAACTTCTGAATGTGACTGTACGAGACTATAGGCTACAAGGAACACCACTTCTGAATGTGACTGTACGAGACAATAGACTACAAGGAACACAACTTCTGAATGTGACTGTACAAGACTATAAAAGAGAACACAACTTCTGAATGTGACTGTACGAGACTATAGGCTACAAGGAACACCACTTCTGAATGTGACTGTATGAGACTATAGACTACAAAGAACACCACTTCTGAATGTGACTGTATGACACTATAGGCTACAAGGAACACCACTTCTGAATGTGACTGTACGAGACTAATTCAGACAAAGGAATGCGTCAGATAGTTACTAAGTAGACAAGGGAACACCGCTTCTAAAAGTGCACTGGACTAAATCAAACAAGGGAACGCCGCAAGGGAGTGAAGCAGTTGGCTGTGGTCAGTACCTCGTGAAACATTGGTCACGTGCACAACGGCCAGCACCATGAGAGACGTCGGACTGAGGCTGTTGGCTCAGACGCTGGCCATGGTCTTTGCTGATTTAGGTATGCATACAGGCCTTGTAGCCTTTGCACGTATAATTATGTGTGAATGATAACAGTGTTACAAAGTCATGTTTATGTAAATACCACAGGCTACTATACTCTTACTGTTAACTAAGTTTGAAATGTATATTTATTCTTCCATAAATTGTCACTGTATTAAAATCATGAGCACGTAGCCTTGAGCATTATTCCAGGAATTAAGTGTTTGCTTTTGTCAGATATTCGCAGAAACAAGCTTGGAAAGTATATATAGTCAGCCTATGGCTTGCTTGCTCAGTCAACAGAAAGATCAATTCACTTCAAGATGGTATATATGCGTTCATTAAGCCCATATGCGCGCCATCACATCTCTCAGACGTTTTCCCCAACTTTGCCTTTGAAATACTTCCAGTGTTTGGCCCTCTCTCATCCTTTCAAGGAAGATCGTCCAGCGTTTCCTCTTTCCTGGCCTCTCTCCTCCAGGCGATCAATGGTGTGATGTACTTGGCTTTGTGCCCGCAGATAGTGTCTCAAGCTCCTCAACACTTCAGATCTTCCGAGACGTAATTAAGCCACCTGTGATGGTTGCTTTGCCCGCCAGTCTGGCTGCTTGCTCATGTTCCCTTCACTCCGGCATGTCCAGGGCAGTACACCCACGGGGGGTTACGCAGGTGGATGTAAAAAATTTGACACATTCTAGTCTGGGATTCCCATTCCAGTTTTCACTTTTTGTAGCAAGCTCACTGAATCTCTGAAGATGATGGCATTGTGGTGTAACTGTCACCTCTTGAGGCAGTCCAGCATGGGTGACTGCTTCCATCTCCATCGTCAGGCTGGAGGCTGAGACCGAATAGACTGCACCGTCTTCATGGGTGGTAGTCGCACCTTATTAACAATGAAGCCCCACCCTGACTTTGGTGATTGGGCCATCAGTGTTCATGCACTACCAGATCTTGCGGTTTGCTGTTTTCTTGAATGAGATACTTGATCGCGGAATTCGTTTGGCCTGCTGGCCATTAGCAACAGCGCGATCCCACGTTTTCTGGCAGCAGTGTGTCATAGAGATGCAGCAATCAGTTTGGGTACCTTTCCCACTCTTTGACTTGCGAAATCTCCCCACTCTGAGTTCAAACCCCAGCTCAAGACGCACTCTCAAGGCAGGCTTTTTCTAGGCTAAAATTTCTTGTGACAGTAGATTGTGTGTGTGTGTGTGTGTGTGTGTGTGTGTGTGTGTGTGTGTGTGTGTGTGTGTGTGTTTGCACATATACGAGGCTATATAACATATAGTGTGTAGGCTATGTGTGTGTGTATGTGTGTGTGTGTGTGTGTGTGTGTGTGTGTGTGTGTTCGTAAGTGCGTGCGCGCGCGCTCTTGCGTGCGTGCGTGCGTGCGTGCGTGCGTGTTTGTGTGTGTGTGTGTTTGTGTGTGTGTGTGTGTGTGTGTGTGTGTGTGTGTGTGTGTGTGTGTGTGTGTGTGTGTGTGTGTGTGTGTGTGTGTGTGTGTGTGTGTGTGTGAATGCACGCACTGATTTGACCAGTGATGACCACAAAACATCAGCTGCGATAGAAGAGGCAAGAGTACATTCGAACGGTGGATTCAAACTACACTGATTATACATTCAGCCTTTCAAAACACAGAATCACGTGTCAAAAGCTCGTGAGAACGTAACTACTGGAACTGGAGGCGGGAGAGAACTGTCTTGCAAAGTGTAAGGGTACGAACTGTTCTTTTAGAAATCTGGAGTGTATGGGTATGAACTGTCCTACAGAAGTCTGGAGTGTACGGGTATGAACTGTCCTGCAGAAATCTGGAATGTATGGGTATGAACTGTCCTGCATACGTGTGGAGCGTATGAATATGAAAGGTCTTGCAGAAGATTGTGTCTTTGCACGAAATGACATGGTGCATGGTTGTGCGGTGTACACAGAACGCGCCGAGACGGCAGCAGTTTCATGTGGCGCCAGCCATGTCAGCGCTGTAAGTACACCACTTCGGTGGATATTCAAAAACGCGCTATAAAAAGTTATTCACTCGTGTAGAATCACACGCGAGAGCAGTGAGTCTGCTCGAGAGCGGAGAATAGCGCAATATAAAAAGCGATCAACAAGATATGAGAATGTGGGTGTGAAAAGTCTTGCAGAAGATTGGAGTGTATGGGTAAGATTGGTACTGCAGAACATTGGAGAATCTGGTATGAATCGTCTTGCAAAACTGGCCGAAGACTGGAATGGAATGTGTGGGTATGAACAGTCTCTAGGAAACCTGGAGCATTTGGGTGTGAACTTTATTGCAGAAAACCGTTTTTTTTTTTCAGGGCATGATTTGT
>OY757548.1:20201131-20218631 GCA_963584105.1 Alviniconcha strummeri
GTTCAAGGCCACTTTCACGCACTCGATATCCGCGTAGAGGGACGTGATGGAGGCGTACACGACGTTGATCCTGGTCTGCGTCAGGACGACGTTAGGAAAACAGGAAGTGACGTTGACGATGCGCCAGTAGACGTCAGGCGGGGTCTTGCTGTCCACGTGGACGCAGTAGAGGTTGTGGGGGCGCCACAAGACGCTCAGCAGTCGTTCAAACATGTCCGGGTACTTGTGGAGCTTGAAGCTGAAGGCCAAGGGGAACTGTTCTTCTTGAGTTGTCACCGGCCAGCGATTGAAGGCGTACTTCAGCCTCGAGGCCTGGCAGTTCTTCGTCACGCCTCGGTTGTTGTTCTGTCGGCCAGGCAGGAGGGAGCCGTTGAGGACGTGCTGGAGCGTGTCCAGCTGAGATTGGTTAGCTATTCTCTGGCTGCTTAGGCCGGAGCAGATGAGGTTGATGAGGCCGGACTCCATGAAAACCATGGGAGCGGCAAGCCTCAGGGCGGTCAGTCTGGAGGTCAGTGGCTGCAGTTGTGAGGAGGACGTCAGTGGCCAGTGCATGTCCTGCCGACGGACAGCGTGGAGAACGAGAGTTAGCGTCAGAAACATCAGACCTGTCCGGGTCCATTGTCTGAGCAATCGTCTGAAACAGGCACAAGGTTCAGCACCTGAGCTGTCAGATGATTTTGATCGCTTTTGGATAGACAGTTATTCGAATAATAATAATTAAATTAATTTATAAAGCCCAAAAGGATGTCCGTAGAGACTATTATGCACACACACACACACACACACACACACACACACACACACACACACACACACACACACACACACACACACACACACAGGCAGCCGCACACACGAGCATACTGACTACAGAAAGCTTAATTTACACAGCTTAAAACGGGCAGCAAACATAAACTTTAGACGGATGAAGACAGCGGCATAATAATTATGTCATGCATGTCAAGCTCATACGTTCCTGTGTATTTACACACGTCAGACTTTTTTCTGCCTCTCTGAAGGTTGCAATCAAACTTCGTTGTAGATTATTCATACGTATGCAAGGTTCCTTAGTTCAAGGATATAAGAGATTTATTAAATATCAGCTATAAGCTTGATACTGTTATACAAGGCCTAAATAGCATTTACCCACTTTAATCCAAATTTACCTTACCGGTACCCCCCCTCCCACCTCTCTCTCTCTCCCCCTCCCTCTCTTATTTATTATTCATCAGTAGCTTAGGAAGAAACTACAATCCTCGTAAAATAAAGTTTTAGAGTTCGAGTTGAGATTTCTTTCTCTCTCCCGGTCTCCGTTTTCTAAATACTTACCTGATATTCCTTGCACACAACATGATGTTGAAACGGCGGCAAAGTCTATCCATTTTAAAGGTCGCAAGACGGTGTCCACAGACACGCACACAAAACTGAATCACGATGACTGAATGGAGCGTGAGTGCGAGTTATCATGCTCATGATGCAGCGCTTGCCAAGTACTCATGATGTGCGGCACAACACCAGTTAGAGTTGCCAGACTGGACTTCACGCAACTAAACAGCACTTGTCAGACTGGACTTCACACAACTAGACAATACTTGTCAAAGTGGACTTCCACTCAACTAAACAGTATTTGTCAGAGCGGACTTCACTCAACTAGACAATACTTGTCAAAGTGGACTTCATTCAGCGAAACAACACTTGCCAGGCAGGACTTCACTTTTTCTTCTCTGTGGACGACCTTCTGTGCTGGCTCTTACTTCGGCATCCGTCCCACCCCGGTGTTACCGCAGTAGCACGTAAAAGGCCCCGGTCGTTCTGCCAAAATCGTGGGTGCCAGGAGCATTTAACACGCACTCTCTCTCTCTCTCTCTCTGTCTCTCTCTGTCTCTGTCTCTGTCTGTCTCTGTCTGTCTCTGTCTCTGTCTCTGTCTCTCTCTCTCTCTCTCTCTCTTTGTCTGGCTGTTTCTCTGTGTCTCTTTCTCTGTGTCTCTGTCTGTCTGTCTGTCTGTCTGTCTGTCTGTCTGTCTGTCTGTCTCTCAGTGTGACGTCTGCCTAAAGATGTTAGTCGCAAGTATAGAAGACGACGACGATCAGAAAACGGGCGTCCCTATGCTGAGATCGTCCCTAAAGATCTTGCCACAGATCGGTTCAGGACCACGAGGTTGAAACGCCTGATACTTGTTAGGACTCGATCGCCATCAGCTTTGCCTTCACACCCGCGACACAGACCAAGAAACGCAGTGAAAATGTCTATAAACTGAAAGTGAGAAAAAGAAAACTGACTTAGAACAATAAATTGACATTCGGTTGTTTTATCGCTGGCTCGTTTCTCAATAACGACGCTCAAAGTTGAACCAAGCATCAACCAATCGACCCTCAATGTTGAGCCAAGCACCAACCAATCTAGAAGTGCACCTTTTTATCCAAACAAAATGTTATACGTGGTTTCTGCGCATTCCGCCTGGCTGTTCCGCTGTTTGCGTGTCCTGACGGGAGCAGCTGGATGCACTTGAATGAACAGCTGTGGCCAGTGCAATGATTTTTGTCACCGCACGGTACATAAACACGATAATGTTGGCGTCCCTTCCCCAAATCCACGCTGTCTCCGCAGCTTTTCAAGTGATAGAAGGTACGATCCAAACACATGAAAGGTTCCCAAGACGGCTATTGGTTAGGACACAACACAACATGCAAACTATCGGGGTAATCTCTTTATCAAGCTGAAAAGCGATACTTTAACAAGAGCTGTACGGTAAAAAAGAAGAAAAAAAAGAAGTGTAAAATGAGATGGAAAGATAAGCCACTTATCTGATGTTAGATAAGTGGCTTAGCCACACGCACGCACACACACACACACACACAAGCGCGCGCACGCACGCACGCATACAAACACACACACACACACATACGTACACACACACACACACACACACACACACACACACACACACACACACACACACACACACACACACCCGCCCCACCACACGCACACATAGGTGGATCGCGCCTACTGTGTGTGTGTGTGTGTGTGTGTGTGTGTGTGTGTGTGTGTGTGTTTTCCTTTTAACACCTTCACTACCATGCTATCACTTGAAAACGACCAGAGTTAAAAGTGCAAAATTTGAAACCCTTTAGCCGTATAGTTTTCTTTTTGGTACTGGCATGTGAACGCACAGCATTAAAAGTAGAGGTGTAACAGAGCCAGCAAATAGACTGTTTGCCGGCCTGTCCGTGCATCTATCAGCTTGTAAATCTTACAGACTGCGGCAGTGAAGATGTTAAACGCTTTTGCTTGTTGAGCACAGGTCGAGTTTTTCGATAGAATGTTTAAAAAAAAAAAAAAAAAAAAAGAAAGAAAAGAAAGGGGAAGGCGGAAACAGCGAAAAAAAGGGCTAAATGAAAAAAGAAAACAAAAAACAACAACAAAGGAGAAGTCAGAATAAAGGTTGTTTACTGATACAATGTTTACTAATACAGTGTTTTCTAATACAATGTGTACTAATACAATATTTGCAAGCACAGCTGTCTATGAGGTCAAAGATGTCAAACCAACGCTTTCGACGTGATAGGCTAGTTCACACAAAATTCCTTTTTGTGTGTGCGCAACCCTAATGGTGCGAAGATATAGGACCATCACCTTGCCTACATGTCATTTCCACTCGCATTCTCATACATTTCTCATAAATTCACATCGACACTGGGGTTGCAGTTCAGTCCACCTATTGTGACATGTAATCAACAGCATGTTTATAAAGATATCAATGTGAATGGCATAAGCCATGCCACAGTGAATTATACACATTGATTATTTAAGTTTACATAATACAGGAAACATCATTACATGAGATCCATTCTTTCCTTTCTAAACTAATATGTACAAAGAGCATTGCTTTCACACTTTTGTAACTGGTTAGGTTAGAGAAGGCATTTCTGCCTAGCTGAATGGATTGTCTCGCCTGTTCTGTCCTTTTGGGGGGAAACACGCCATAACATTTCTGTCCCTACACAGGAGAGAAGTGCTGACCCCAAAAGAAAGATAAATGGCTGAACTGCACCCCAAAGCGTGAATACTGCTGCTAATAAACACAAACAAGAAGGTGAGCTGGTGGTCCCCGTTGTGGCTCCAGCCCTGTTGGTCCGGGTGATGCTTGGTCCAGGTCTGAGAACCCTCGAGACCTGTAACATGCAAACACTCGTCCCAGAAAAAACGTTTTCAAACCTGGAACATACGAAAACTGGTAGCAGCAAGACATCCCAACTTTATGTTTTGACAAACATTTTCTGGCCCTTCTCTTTAGGCCCCACCCTTACTTCTCGCTCTGATGACCGTGCAATTAATCATGCAAGTGCTCCGTGATAGTTCATAGAGCAGACACCCTCTGTGACCATCGTATGTACTTCGTGAAGGCATCTGAGGACCGTCTACCCAATGATCTCGTCTGGCTGTCTGACATGCCCTGGGCTGCAGCAGTAGTGGCTGCTCCTATACGAAAACTATGTGATTTAGACTCTTTGGGGCAGAAATTACAAAACTGCAGGGCTCCTCGTAGCTGCTCATTAAACTTTATTGGCACGCGTGACAGGCATACTGGGGCAATACAGAAATAAAGTACCCGCTGTAACACCTCGCACAGACAAGTATGCCTTCATGATCTGAAGACGGCAGTCCTTCGGCGAAGTGGTACCTTTTATTGTTAGGGTCAAGGGCTTGCCTTTGCTGTGCTTGAAGTGAATGGAGGTCACTGTCAAGGGGGTGTCTTTGATTTCTATCTGTTTCCACAGGGGCTAGAGCTGACGCCAGTAGTTCTTCGGCATGCCGGGTCAGCGCGGCAATGCTGGGACATGGTGCGGTCGTCTGGTGGTCCCTCTGATGCCTTGGCATGGCAGTTTCTCCTCGCTCGGTGTATCTTTGGCATCTGATCATAAAGCAACTCAGGAACAGATAGATATTAATCACGCTGGTGTGTCCCCTTGTATGGTTTTAGCAATATATTTGGTATAACTATGAGCAGGTCGCACCTTGGGCCTAGTGAAGTAAATTCTGGCCAATCCGGTCACACCTTGGGCCTGGTGAAGTGTATTCTGGCCGATGGCGGAGCTGCAGTGTAGTGTGTATTAGGTCATGGGCCCAAGGGACATAGCCAAACAACATGGTAACTTTCCGAATTATAAAGTGAAGGGTTTAAAACAAGAAGCCCCAGGAAAGCATAGAATAACAACAATCTGAAATGACAGTAGCAACCCGCGTCAAAAAGAAATAATGCACTTATAAAACAAAATATTTAAAACGATACTACAAGTGGGAGCTAGCACACCAAGCATCTGGACTCAAGATCACCACCGGAAGCTGGACACGGACCGTATTACGCAGTGCACTGGGAAAACTATTGTGTCAAATATTGAAGGAGATCCGAACCGAGGACACCTTGCGTATCCTCTCGATAGGAAATAGAATAAAGAATACCTTCACGACTGCTTTAATACGGATTTATTCCACATCAATAAGGGCGCAAACACCGCTGTTCTAACTGGGCCAGTAATGTCACACACATGGGCTGGTTGCAAGTTCGGCGGGCTATTAGTATTTAAATACCATCAAGCAGTCTGAGTGTACGTACATGCAGTATTGTGGTTTGATGCCCTACAACCTCGAATGAATACACCAAAGAAGAGTTACTGCAGAGAGAGAGAGAGTGTGTGTGTTCTTTTGTTTTGCTTTCTTTGTTTTTGTTTTTCTTAATGGAGGAGACCGCCGTTTGCTTTTTGTATCAGGGTATTTAGTGTTAAAACTATTGGGCGTATATGGGTTAAAGTTGCTTTCGTGCAGAGCACGGCTCTGCAGAATACCATGTCGTGACGAGTTCTCCAGGGTAACGTCATGTTGGTTTCTATTCTTTATTGCTGAAAACCCGACAAAGAGAGACAAAAACAAAAGAGGAACAAACATTTCATCACGTCGATTTGTTTTAGTCTTGCTCTTCGTATGGGTCTTAATGCGTCAGATGGCGTGCAAGGGACAACTGTTATTTTAGTCCACAAATCTCATGTGTCCCGCCAGGTCAGTTGATTTCTGTGAGACTAAAGTTCTCTCTCTCTCTCTCTCTCTCTCTCTCTCTCTCTCTCTCTCTCACACACACACACACACACACACACACACACACACACACACACACACACACACACACACACACACACACACACACACACACACACACACATACACACACACACACACTCAAGCATGTGGAAACTGCGGCATTGACCGATACAAAGTCCAGTTGAGAGTGGACAAGAGCGGCCATCCTCCAGCACCTTCCGACCTTGACCGTGACTCAATTTCCATGTAGCCGGCGACAGCGCGCCTCTCAAGCTCAGCCTCCAGACAATCCAGCACGGTGTGGTCCATGGAGCTGTCGAACTTGTTGGCGATGAGCTCATGGCGCCCCATCAGCCAGGGAAGATCCAGGGGGCTGAGGGACACACGACGAAACAACGGCTCAAAGTGTGTACTCGTGTCGACGGAGTAACTGTATTAGCACTAGTAGTAGTAGTATTTTTGTATTATTATAATTATTTATTATGATTGTTATAATAATGTACCTTGTATTTATATACACGTATGCCAGGTGAAAACGACAATAGGCGGTTCAGGTCTTTGTTGTTGTCTGTGTTTGTGTGACGACTTTCGAGCGCTAATTAGCTCCCTTGTGTGTTGATTTTGGACAAGCTGTCTGGGACTCGTTCGCTTTCAGATTTGTGACAATTCAACCCGAGGTTAACATGTAAATGTGCGTATTTGTGTGTTCATAGGTTGAGCCAGTTTCGAGATCAAAGACTGTGTCCGATTTTAAATCAAAATTGATTCTATCTTATGCCTGCATGTGCACACCTGCGTCGCCGAGTGTGTCCGAAATGTAGGGTACATCTGCCACTGGGGGGCATATCGCTTTTTAGAGCTCAGGAGCTGTGTTAAAGTCGAGGTGGCCAACCTGGGCTTTCCGACCTAACTAGCCTTTTGGTTCCCGTGGACGTAAAGCAATACTGAACCATGCTCACGCATTGGTCTCAGCTTGTCCCTAATATGTCAACCGACATCACAGCATAGTGGTTTGGCCTAGCGGTAAGGCGTTAGGCTGGTAATCAGAGGGACCTCGGTTCGAATCCGCTTCGGCTCTCCTTTGTCTTCAAAAGTCGTGGTGTGGGGACACTGTCTTGTGACTGTGTCCCTCACAATTATGAAACATTAAAATGGCTCTCATCGCTATCCACCTTAATGCAGGAGTCAATCTGGTGGTGACAGTGTAGCGATAGGTATATAATCTGCCTCCCCCCCCCCCACCCCCCCGTCCCTAATAAGGTTCATGGTTTATGTGGACGTTAACCGCCGTGTTTACTTCCTTTCTTTTTTGAGGATGTACTCTGGTGGAGTTTATGTACCTTGTATTTACACGCATGCCAGATGAGAGTTACCGATGGCGACTCAGGTCTTTGTTGTTGTACTTATGCTGCGTATTTCGAGCGCTAATTATCTCCCTTGCCTGTTGATTCTGCACGAGCGATCTGGACTTCGTTCTGTTTCAGATTTATATTTAAAGTCTTTTACATAATAATAATTGATAGCTTTTGTATAGCGCTATTCTCTGGAGTACCCAAACTCACTGCGCTTTACAACATTTTCCAACATTTTCCAAGTTTAACAAACATAATACATATAATTATGACACCTAACAATGTATAAAATACAAGTACATGTGCCATATGAGAAGCAGCAATATATAAAGAAAATGAATCATTATATTACTACCTACCCTTAATTCCATCTCTCCCAGTCCCCACCCCCGCCCCCTACTCACACACACACACACACACACACACACACACACACACACACACACACACACACACACACACACACACACACACACACACACACACACACACGAATATGAAACAGGTAGCGGTTGGCATGTACAAATCAATCAGAAGGCTTGGCGGAAGAAATGCGTTTTTAGGTTAACTTTGAAAGTTGGGAGGGAGGGAGAAGCTCTCAGGTCGGCCGGCAGCGAGTTCCAGACAGACGGAGCAATGTAACCAAAAGAACGTTCACCGAAGGTTTTCAGGTTTGTTTTTGGAATTTTGAGCAGTCTTTCTGTCGAAGAACGAAGGCAGCGCGATGGTTGATATGTGCTGAGAGAAGAAGACAGGTATGGCGGAAGAGTGCCGTTAAAGTGACGGAAAGCGAGCGTTGCGAGCTTGTACTGAATGCGGTATTTAACTGGGAGCCAGTGGAGTTCTTTCAAAAGCGGTGTGACATGATCACGCTTCGATTTTTTTCAGGATGAGCTGTGTGGCGTTGTTCTGGATCTTTTGCATGAGCGCGATTTGTTCATCGGCTACTCCTGCGAAAGTAGCATTGCAGTAGTCCAATCTTGACGCAACGAGCTTTTCTGTGGAACTGTTAAAGAGGAACGGACGGATAGAGGCGATTCTCCTGAGTGCGAGAAACGTAGTGCGGCAGAGGCTACTGATGTGTTGTTTCTTTGACAGTGTTTGGTCAAGATGCACTCCAAGGTACGTAACGGTGGTCTGAAAAGGAATGCAACTTCCACTGCAGCCGACCGAACTGATTTGATTGTGGACAGTCAGGCGAGTTGACCTCCAGCGACGCTCTGCCTGTCGTCTTCTTCTGCGTGCCTCTCTGATCTCATCATGCAGTCAACCACGGGGCTGAGCGTCGGTGGCTGACGCAGCGGGTGACCAGAGGGGCGTGGCGGTCCATGACTGCACGGAGACCAGCACTGTAGCTATCCGCAAGGTCTCTATCGGGACACTGACTGTAGCGATTTGCGAAACGCTTGACGTCCGCCTGGAAATCAGGAAGAGACACAGCCTTGGTGTTTCGAGATGTGACAGTACGCTTTGATTTGCTCAGTGCTGTGATCGTCATCTGACATAGGAGGCTCCTGTGGTCGGAGAGGCCGGGCATGTCGTCCACTCTGTCAAACACGAGACAACTCACGTCTGAGCGAACTACAGCCCAGTCCAACGTGTGGCCGCACCTATGTGTAGGAACGTCAACGAGCTGTGTCAAACCGTGGTCACTAAGCATAGTCTTGAGACGATTCACCTGGGTATCAGCGCAGTCATCGTAATGAAAGCTGAAATCGCCAAGTAGTACTAGATCACTGTGGGAACCTGCAAACTGTGTGAGAAACTCGGGGAACTCCTGGAGAAACAACTGATTGGAGAGTTTGTTCTTCCTGCTGGGAGGGGGTCAGTACAGGCACACAACCTATACGGACAAGTTCCTGCCGGAGATATGAAGCTCGACGGCCTCGAAAGACTGAAGGGACAGGGGTTTGAAAGATGTACTGTCACAGAAAGCGTCCCGAACAACGAAGGCAATACCTCCGCCCCTCGAAGCTGTTCGAGGGAACGATCGCAGCACATAACCTCGAGGCGTCATTTCAGCAATACAGGCTTCGTCGCACTGTGCATATAACCATGTCTCTGTCATTAGCAGAATGTCAATGCCGTCATCGAGGATCATTTCGTGAATGTCACCGACTTTCTGTCGACAGGACTGAGAATTAAAGTACAGTACCTTTATGATCTTCGATTGCGTGGGGGGTGGGGGGGGGGGGGGTGATGAGGTTGCAGTAGAAGTTTGGACACTGACAGGAATGAGGTTGGCAAAACTGACTCCCCTCGAACTGTAGGAAGTCCGAGAGCGGCGACGTGAGTCACAGGTGCGAGGTGTCTGGAGTCCACTGACCTAGAGCTCGTTCCTGGCGATCGACGGACGTCAGTGCTTGTTGTTGATGCAGCTCTGACGCCAGACACAACACTGATCTTGCGTTGCTTCCTCTTCCCGCCTCTACAACAGCGCTTGCTGGAGAGATGAAACCCGATGCCCAGTTCCTGGAGACGAGAGGACAGCGAGAGATCAAGTTGCGAGGGCTGGATCGACAGGAACTGGCTCCGATCGTAGCAGAGACGATTCGTAGGGACGTGATCAAACGGCGAGGCCGGGATCGACGGGGGCTGACTCTGATCATGGCAGAAATGAAACGCTGGGCGAGGAAAATTACAGTCCGACTTCACAGAACAAGTTAGCCTACCAGCTGAGCAAGAGATCACACTGTCACTGCCAGGTGGCGAGAACAACTCTCGCACGTGCAAAGCAAAGCACGGATCAGCGAACGCGTTGTGACACTGAGCAAGCAGGGAAAAAGTCCCATGAAAAGATAAACAAACACAAATTAATCTTGACTGCGGCGGCGGATTTGCACAAAGAACACACCACCAGGTAGTCCAATCCATGACGCACACACCAGCCACAGTTAATAATCCAAAACAATGAGAAAGTAAGGGAAAAAACACACCTCAAAACAGCAGATCAGAACGCACACGGCCTGCTAGGCGCGTGATCACTCACTCATATACGTCACACACGCACGCACACACACACACACACACACACACACACACACACACACACACACACACACACACACACACACACACACACACACACACACACACACTCACCCTAGTGTGTTGATTCCGTATTAGCGCTAGTTTCAGTTTTCCCCCGGCCCCCAGGAACACACCAGGAAGGGGTAAGGCTCGGGATCGGGACAGTAGGACCAGGTAAGAAATGCTGTCCAATCTCTGCCCGCGCTAAATGCACACAATTCAAATTTGCACCACCGGGTTGGTCGCATGCGACATCCACCATCGAGGTGTATCCTTTTCCGACGTCACAGTTGAGTTTTTTTTGTTTTTTTTTTAAAGACATCTATGCACTCTGGGGAACAAATTCACCATCTCTCAGACGTTTTCTCAATGGTTTGGGACTGGAACGCTGGGAATGGTGGCAACTGAGTCTTTTTTCCTGCTTTTCTCTGTCTCTCTCTGTGTCTTTGTCGCTCTCTCTGTCTCTGTCTATCTCTCTCTGTCTCTGTCTGTCTGTCTCTGTGTCTTTGTCTGTCTGTCTCACTCCGGGTAAAGACTGAGACGCAGGGAAGGGTAAGGACAGACACAGGGGATGGGAGGGACTGAGACAGTAAAGGGTAGCGACTGAACCAGTAGGAAGGATAGGGGCTGAGAATGGGAAGAATAGGGGCTGAGAATGGGAAGGGTATGGACTGAGACAGGGAAGGGTAAGGACTGAAATAGTAGGAAGAGTAGGGACTGAGACAGCGAGGGGTAAGTACTCAGACAGGGAAGGGTAAGGACTGAGACAGGGAAGGGTAAGGACTGAGACAGGGAAGGGTAAGGACTGAAGTGCTGAAAAGGGTATGAACCAAGACATTGGGAAGGTTATACAGACTGAGACACAGGGAAGGGTAAGGACTGAAGTGCTGAAAAGGGTATGAACCAAGCATTGGGAAGGGTATACAGACTGAGACACAGGGAAGGGTATTTTGGACTGAAGTGCTGAAAAGGGTATGAACCAAGACATTGGGAAGGGTATACAGACTGAGACACAGGGAAGGGTAGGGACAGAGGCAGTGGGCCCTTGGCTTTCATCTACTGAACACGGTCAACACGAACATTGCTGCCCTGTCATCAACACTTTCAGCTATACCCCACCCCCACCAACCCGAAACCCAGCCGGCCTCAACACACGCGCGCACACGCACACACACGCAAACACACACACACACACACACACACACACACACACACACACACACACACACACACATACATACATACATACATACATACATACATACATACATACATACATACATACATACACGCGCGCGATAGAGGAAACAGGGTACAAAACACTGACCCGTAAAGACGACAGACTGACCCGTAAAGACGACAGACTGAAAGACAACAGAATGACCCGTAAAGACGACAGACTGAAAGACGACAGACTGACCTGTAAAGATGACAGACTGACCCGTAAAGACGACAGACTGAAAGACAACAGACTGACCCTTAAAGACGACAGATTGAGAGATGACAGACTGACCGTAACAACGACAGACTGACCCGTAAAGACAACAGATTGAAAGACAACAGACTGACCCGTAAAGACGACAGACTGACCTGAATATGCAAACTCCTCTGGAAGATTTCCCCATGCACTTGTACTTGTCCCACAGCCACACGACGGCTTTGGACAGCACCGTGTCCTCTCTGTGTCGGATCTGCAGGCCAGGGCCACCAGGAGCACCAGACCGGAAGCTGATGGTGGCCCAAAACAGCTCATCGGGAGCCCACGTGTCGTTCAGCCACGCCAGGAACCTCAGGTTCACCTGCAAAACAGCGAACAGCCAAACCGTTAATCTGGAAATCAGATAAAAGAGAAAAACAAGAGGAATAAAATGGTCATCGCATCAATTGTTTTAGTGCTCATCTTCGTATGAGACGAACATGGGAACAGTTTGAGAGGCAACGATTGGGAAACTTCTGAGAAAAGTGGAAACTCGTCCATCATCGGTAGTCAACAGAACAGGACAAGTCCGTCTGAAAAACGGAAGGGGCGAAAGGCCAGGAGTGAGTTTGTAATATCGATAAAACTTTGATCGGTATTTTCGGTACACATTTGTGAATTGATTCTCTCTCTCTCTCTCTCTCTCTCTCTCTCTCTCTCTCTCTCTCTCTCTCTCTCTCTCTCTCTCTCACGTGGTCTCGACCGGTCGACAGGGAGAAATTTTAGCTTCGACGTTGTGTGTATTGTCCAGTGCTCCCTGTATAAAAAAAAATATATGTAGGTGTAGGTATATAAGCTTCTAGTGATTCTGCATATGGAACTTTTGAGCTTATCTGGCCTCTGATGGTCGATTTATCTGTGTAAATAAGAATTTTCAGTCATCGCGTCTTTTGAGTTATGCACTCTGTGTACACGGGCCGCTGCATGACCACCAAGGGTAAACTCGTCCTGCAGAAGTCAGTAAGTAAACATGGTGCTTAGCGTCCACAGAAACCATAAGGCTTATTAGGGACGGGGAGAAGCAGGGGAAGGGGGTATGGAGGTGGAGGGAGAGGGAGATTATATACCTATCGCTACACTGTCACCACCAGAATGATTCCTGCATTAAGATGGGTAGCGATGAGAGCCATTTTAATGCTTCAGTAGGAAGTGATGGACAAAGTCACAAGACAGTGTCCACAAACCGCAACCTTTTTGAAGAGAAAGGAGAGCCGAAGCGGTATCGAACCGAGGTCCTTCCGCTTACCAGCCTAACGCCTGACCGCTAGGCCAAACCGGCTCACAACCCCCTAACTGCCGTCTTAGCCTACTTTAGCGCTTGTGACCTTTCATAATCTGTCGAAGTTGAAGTTGAGTTGGGGTCACGCGCCCTGACAGGCGTTGTTGCACATCCTCTGCAGTTTTTGATTGATTTCTCTAAGTGTGTGTTTTTGATTTGATAATCTGATGTGCTAGAGTGTTTCGTCATGATGTGGCCGTCATTTTGGTACTATTTTTGTGCTACACTTCCACTGGAAATGAGAACTGTTTACCTGCCGGCAGGCCTGCTGACCAGGTGTTCAGCCCAACTGTCCAATCGATGTGGACCGTACGCCACCCCTACCCCCACCTACCCCCACGCTACCCCTACCCCCAGTCACAGGCGCTACACTAGGCAAGATCTTCTGGAAATTGGTGCTGCCTCCTCTTCCTCTGCTGGCCCTCTCTCTCCTGCTGATCGCGCGTCTCCGACACCTGGACCTTGCCTGCAATCAACCACGGAAACCGCGGAGATCGAGAAGGGGTGCCAGGAATAATAATAATAATGTACATTTATCATGCGCTCATCAACGCCCTGAGCGCTCACATAATGCATATTAACCTAAATGTGATATTCTATAGACATGTAGAGCATAGTCCTACCAAAACAATGAATGAGGAAGATCAGTGTGAGGATCGATGGCAGTTGACCACCCGTTGACTCCATTTCTACCCAGCCTGACCTCCAACACCACTGTTGTCACCCATACAACACAGCTACAGTTAAAGACGCTAAGTCGCTTTTCTCCTCCTACTCCCATCATCAGAAACAAGGTAATCTGATTCGTATCAACCCCAGTCAAAACGACAAAGGACTCACTGTTTCTGTCTTCAACGCCCAGTCAGTTGGGCCCAAAGAGAAACGTACAGAAATTGTGGAATTCGTGAAAGATAAATGTGTTGACATATTGTTTTTGACAGAGACATGGATGAAAACTCACGGCAACTAGAGTAAGTGTGTCGACCTGACACAGCCGGGCTACAAGCTGCGGTCCTTTCCACGTGTCACGCGTGGTGGTGGACTGGCCGTGATCTTCAGACACCACTTTCCTGTCACCGTCAACACCACCTACCCCTTCACCCACACCTCCTTTGAACTCGTGCAACTTCAGCTCACTGCCCCCCATCATATTCACTTCTTCTGCCTTTACAGACCCCCGCCTAGTAGGAAAACCGAGCTCACTGACGCTGTCTTTCTTTCAGAGTTTCCGGGTTTTTGAGTATTGCAACACTCTGCGAGGAAAACTGATCATACTTGGTGACTTTAACATACATTTTCACTCTCCCTCCAATCCACTGACATCAAAAGCCCTGCAGATCATCACTACATTCGACATTGTTCAGGGTGTTCGAAATCCAACCCACCGCAGTGGGCACATCACAGACTGGGTACTGTAAAGGGAAAGTGTTGTGTCGTCTTAACGTCGCCATTCCGCACAGACAGCTCGTCTTCCGGGAGCTGCGGAACATGAAAGCCATCAACAGGAACGCCCCAAAGAGAGACGTCGCCGCCATAGTGGAGACCCAGTCCGAGCTGACCGCCCAGCAGCTGAACGACGAATGCGCACTCTGCTTGACAAGTTGCCCCCGCCACGCCCCCGCCCCCAGCATGCCCCCGCCACGCGACGCAGAATGCCGGCCGGTCCTCTCCGTGGTACGCCACTGTCAGCCTGGAGCTACGCTCTGCCAAGCGTCAGCGCCGCCGGGCTGAGCGGAGGTGGCTCAAGACTGGCCTCACCGTTGATAAACAGATTTACCGTGCTGCTAAAAGGGCTGGTACAAACATTGTGCACAGAGCTAATTCCGATTACTTCTCTTCTCAGATAGCACAGTGTAATTGTTGCAAAGAGCTGTTCGGTGTTTGTAACGAACTTCGGGGTTGTAACTCTGGCTTGTCTCTACCAACTGACCTTCCTGTTTGTGACCTTTCTGACGCACGTGCTGACTATTTCATCAGGAAAATGAAAACAATCCGCGATGAACTAGACAGTCAAATGCCTGTGCCAATCCTACCAACAGATGACCGTACACCCAATCTTTCTTGCACTTTTTTTTAACCTGTGTCAATGCAATGCGTCAAAAACACGATTTTGCAATCCTCCCAGAAAATATGTTCTCTAGAACCGCTTCCCACGTCCCTCTTTGTTGAATGCTTGGAGCAACTGCTTCCTGCAGTGACAGCCGTCATAATCAGTCTCTGCAGACTGGTGCCTTTCCCTCTGTTTTTAAAAGAGGCCATTGTAAAACCACTTCTGAAAAAGCCATCTCTTGACCCGAACAGTTTGAAAAACTACCGGCCCATCTCCAATCTTTCTTTTTTGTCAAAAGCCACTGAAAGAATCGTCCTCACACAACTCTCTGCATACCTCAACGCTAACAACCTCTTCCCTACTTCCCAGTCAGCCTATAGGCCAGGGCACAGTACTAAAACTGCCCTGCTCAATGTGATGAATGACATTCTGCATGCTCTGGACAATGGAGATGTAACTGTCGTAACCCTTCTTGATCTGTCGGCTGCATTCGACACCATAGATCACAACATTCTCTGTCAAAGACTTGAGCACCTCTATGGAATTTTTGGTACACCTCTCAACTGGTTCAGATGCTACCTTTCCAACAGAACTCAGACTGTTACCATCAACAACAAACTTTCACAGCCAACCTTGCTCAACTTTGGCGTTCCACAAGGCTCTGTCCTGGGACCTATTTTAGTCATTTTGTACACAAAACCTCTGAATACACTCATTGGACGACACTCCATTTCTAACCAGTCTTTCGCAGATGACACCCAGCTGCACGATTCCTGCCGTTCAGATCAAATAGGCACCTCTCTTTTTGATTTTGATATATAAAGGAACCAGTCGCTTTCAAAAACTGATTTGGAACTCTTTGGACAGCAACGCCTGTTGCTCTGTACGAGTTTAATTTTTATTGTTATTATTATTATTTTATAACTTTTTTCTTTTTTCATTTGTGTGGTATACGTTAATTTTTTCAATTTCTTCTTCTCTTTCTTTCCATTGTCCACCTTTTGTACTAATAATTAACAACACACACACACACACACACACACACACACACACACACACACACACACACACACACACACACACATACACACACACAAACAGGCAAACACACACACACACACACACACACACACACACACACACACACACACACACACACACACACACACACACACACACACACACACACACACACACACACACACACACACACATTTTTGCATTTCTTGTTTTTTACTTCATTAATTATTTTTCCCACAATCGCTAACCGTCAGCTTGAACCTACCAGATCGCAGTATTATAGTTCTTACTAGCTACTTGGTAGACTCTCGAGTTTTGCAATGCTGCGAGTCGGTCATTTGAATGTTTATCACTTATATAACAAAGTACCCGATGTATGTAATTTTCTGCAGAGTCAATCATCCTCGGAATATCATCTTTTTGGAGTTACTGAGTCACGGTTAGACTTTAGAGTTACTGATCATAGCATCAGCATTCCAGACTATCATATCATAAGGCGAGGCCCGCAACTGCCGGGGCAGACCGGAATTGCTGTGTTTGTGTATTGGTCTGTCCAGGCCATTACACACAGACGCAAAGACTTAGAAAATGACAACATTGAATGTGTTTGGCTAGAACTGAAGCCGCATGCACATGGGCCATCGCTGTTTGTGTGTTATCTCTACAGAAACTCAGCGGTTACCTTTGATTGGTACGACTCTTCCTACTGATGCTAGATGATGTTTATAAAGCTAAAATTCGCGCTGACGTTCTCATCCTTGGTGGCTTCAATATCGACATGCTAAAACCACACTCAAGCTGGGATTCTATCCTTGCTCTCTTTGGACTTGCTCAGCTCATTACTTCACCCACACGAACAACTCCTGATCTTATCTGCACGCTGTTTGATAATGTACATCAACACACGGACCCGAACGAGGCTCTAGCAGTGTGGTACAAGCTGTTTATGGATGTAGTCAATAGGCATGCTCCAATCCGTCATAAACAAGTAAAGCACTCCAAACTGCCACCCTGGTTGAATAAGAATATCATTCAGGCCATGTCCGATCGGGATCGACTAAAGAAAGAAAGAATGTTCACGAAATATAAAACGGCATGCAATAAAGTAAAACATCTTGTCAGAAATGCTATGAAATTTTAGGAAACTTGTGAAAACAACAAAGATATATCATCAGTTTGGCGCCCTCTAAACACT
>OY757548.1:20223631-20228631 GCA_963584105.1 Alviniconcha strummeri
GGTGTTGCCCTGTGTTGTAGCCCTGTGGTGTTGCCCTTTTTTGTAGCCCTGTGGTGTTGCCCCGAGCTGTTGCCCTATGCTGTAGCCCTGTGGTGTTGCCCTGACCTCGTCCCGCAGGGCCCAGTCCAGGAAGCGACGTTGGAGGCAGTTGTAGGCGCTGCCTTTCCGTATCTGCACCGCGCTGTCTGGGAACGGGGCCTTCGTCTCGTTGGTGGGAAGGTTCACACCACGGTGGATGGCCGATTTGTTCTTGTACGAACGATTGATAAATGACAAGTTCGGTGGATAGTTTTCCACGTCGTTGGTGCCGTTGAGAGCTGTGAGGATTTGAACCATCTCCAGATTGGTCTTCAGCGGAAACTCCTGTCCGCAGACGTTGATGTGGTACCGCCACTTGACAGAGGAGTTCAAAGCCAATTTTATGCACTCGATATCTGCGTAGAGGGACCATATGGAGGCGTACATGACGTTGATCCTGTTCTTTGTCAAAACGACGTTAGGAAAACAGGAAGTGACGTTGACGATGCGCCAGTAGACATCAGGCGGGGTCTTGCTATCCACGTGGACGCAGTAAAGGTTGTGGGGGCGCCACAAGACGCTCAGCAGTCGTTCAAACATGTCCGGGTACTTGTGGAGCTTGAAGCTGAAGGCCAAGGGGAACTGTTCTTCTTGAGTTGTCACCGGCCAGCGATTGAAGGCGTACTTCAGCCTCGAGGCCTGACAGTCCTTCGTCACGCCTCGGTTGTTGTTCTGTCGGTCAGGCAGGAGGGAGCCGTTGAGGACGTGCTGGAGCGTGTCCAGCTGAGATTGGTTAGCTATTCTCTGGCTGCTTAGGCCGGAGCAGATGAGGTTGATGAGGCCGGACTCCATGAAAACCATCGGAGCGGCAAGCCTCAGGGCGGTCAGTCTGGAGGTCAGTGGCTGCAATTGTGAGGAGAACGTCAGTGGCCAGCGCGCGTCCTGTCGACGGACAGCGCGGAGAACGAGAGTTAGCGTCAGCAACATCAGACCTGTCCGGGTCCATCTGAGCAATTGTCTGAAACAGGCACAAGGTTCAACACCTGAGCTGTCAGATGATTTTGATAATTTCCTTGAGAGACCGTTATTGGAATAATAATAACTAAAGTATTTATAAAGACCAAAATCATGTCCGTAGAGACTATTCTAAGCGCGCGCGGGTACACACACACACACACACACACACACACACACACACACACACACACACACACACGCACGCACGCACGCACGCACGCACGCACGCATGCACGCACGCGCACGCGCACGCCCACGCACGCACGCACGCTCGCACTCACGCACGTACGCACACCCCCACACACACACACACGCAAACAGGCACCCGCACACACAAGCATACCGAAAGTACAAAGCTTAATTTACACAGCTTAAAACGGGATGAAGACAGCAGCATAATAACTATGTCACGCAGGTCAAGCTCATAAGTTCCTGTGTATTCATATAATCATATCAAACTTTTTCTCTCTCTTTCTGAAGGTTGCAAATCGCACTTTGTTTGAGATTATTCATACGCATGCAAGGTGCCTTAGTTCCTAAGTTCTTATTAATAAGAGATTTAATAAACAACAGCAATAAGATTGATACTATTACACAAGGCCTACAGAGCATTTTACACATTTTAATCCAAATTTATGTTACCGGCACCTCTTCCTCCCCCCTCCCCCCCGCCCCCCCCCCCCCCTCCACCGCACCCCTCTGGTGAATTATTTAAGTAGTGCTTCAGCAAGATAACCAGGATCAAGATTCTGATGATAATTTCGAAAATTGAGAAAATGATGTCTATGACAGACCAGTTACGAGAGAAGAAGTTTTATTAGCTATCCTAAGGTTAAAGAATGGTAAGGCTGCAGATCCAGATGGTATCATTGGTGAATTACTTAAGCATGTTGGACATTTGGCAGTGGACCTCTTGGTTAAGTTTTTCAGTGTTTTGTTTGAGCGTGGTATATATCCAGATCGGTGGACAGAGAGCATAATAATTCCCCTCTTAAGAAGGGTAACCAAAATGATCCAGACAACTACCGAGGAATATCTCTATGCGATATCAGTAGTAAATTACATAGTTCCATTATTAACAACAGGTTACAGCAGTGGACTGAACAGAACAGTTTAACGGGAGAATGTGAAGCGGGTTTCAAAAAGGACTACTCAACTGTTGACCATATATTTACACTGATGGCAATGATTCAGAAGAATTTGCCTTCAATAGAATGTTGTATGTGGCCTTTATAGATTTTGTGAAGGCTTTTGATTCGATATCGAGAAAACTACTTTGGCCTATTCTTCTGAAAAATGGTATTAAGGGTAGACTGTATCAGTGCGTTAAAAGTATGTATGAAAATGTGAAGGCTAGAATTAGATGTGGTGCTAAGTTTACAGTCTATATTAATTGTACCCGTGGTGTGAAACAGGGTGATGTGTGCAGCCCTGTCTTGTTCTCACTGTTTATTAATGACCTAGCTCTCGAAATTATTAATAACGGCAGACATGGAGTAAGCCTGAGCTGTGATTTTGTCCAGTTAGCGATATTGTTATTTGCAGATTACATGATATTGCTATCTGAAACTGTTATTGGTCTGCAGACTCAGCTTAACAGTCTGTTTAGTGCTGCGTCAAGGTTACAACTTAAAGTAAAAATGAATAAAAGTAATATAGTGGTGTTTACGAAGGGAGGGTATTTAGGTGCCATAGAAAGATGGATCTACGATGGTTGTATGATGAGAGTGGTGAACTCTTATATCTTGGTATATGTTTTTCTACAAGGCTTAGTTTTTACCATGGTTGTCAAGATTTGGTAAGTAGAGCAAAAAGGGCGCTGCTGCGCATTATGAGTAAATTATATAGAATTGAATGCAATTCTTTTCTTTTTTTAAATTGTGAAGATTTTTGATGCTCAAAAGAAAACCAGTTGTTCTCTATGGGGCAGAGATTTGGGGTCTGGATAATAGCTCTTTTGTGATCAATAATGTGCGTTTGTTTGGTTTGAAACGTTATTTAGGTGTAGACAGGAGAACCCCAAATGATCTTGTTTATGGAAAAGTTGGAAGGTTTCCTATTCAAATGAATTCAAGTGCTCGCTGTGTAAGATACTGCTTAAAATTGGCACGCATAGATGAGTACAGACTGCCTTTGAGAGCATATAAAATGTTATTGAATTTAGACCAAAGGGGAACAACTAACTGGGTGACTAATGTTCGTAAAACATTCTGTGTAAACGGATTTTCTGATGTTTGGGATAATCCGGGTGTGGGGTGTTTGAGTGCATTTTTTTTAGGGAGTTCAGGCACCGACTTATTGACATGCGATGGCAAGCTTGTGATGACCATGTAAACACCAGTGACAGATTTTCGTTATACAGACAATTTAAAACATTAGCTTGTGTTGAACCCTAATAATGTTAAATTTAAACTCATATATAAAGTATGCATTGACCAGAGTTAGATTTGGGGTGTCAGATATTAAAGTACATAGATCAAGATTTAAACTTTATAATGTGATGAATTGAAATGTCCATTGTGTCTTTCGGCTGTGGATAATGAAGTCCATTTTGTTCTGTGTTGCACTACATTTGAGGATTTAAGATACGAGTTTATAGAGTCAAAATATTTCAATAACCCATGTGAATTTCGGTTGGCATTGCACTTAGCTACTCAAAATGAGCGCGCCTTGAAAAATCTTGCTTTGTTTCTGTATAAAGCATTCAGTAGAAGGAAAACCCTGCTATCGTGAATAATTTAAATGTACATCACGAATTAATATTCAAGAACGTTATTATAATATCCTTTGCATATGCTTTCGCTCCCTCCTTGTGCATTTGTTACATTCCAACATCAGCAATTTGTTTACTCTGTGTGTATTGTCTTATAGGGTTTATTGTGCTTACACCCCATCAAATGGGGCTATGGCCTTATAGAATAAAATTTCCGTATTCCGTATCTCTCTCTCTCTCTCTCTTGCTCGCTCGCTCGTTTCCTCTCTCTCTCTCTCTCTCTCTCTCTCTCTCTCTCTCTCTCTCTCTCTCTCTCTCTCTCTCTGTTTTTTAATTATTATTGATCAGTAGTTTAGCAAGGACTAGTTGTTAGGTTTTTGACTGAACCTAAACTACAATCCTTGTAAAATAAAGTTTTCGAGTTCGAGTTCGAGATTTCTTCCTCTCTCCCGGTCTCCGTTTTGTAAATACGTACCTGATATTCCTTGCACACCGCGTGATGTTCAAACGGCTGCAAAGTCTATCCATTTTAAAGATCGTAACACAGTGTCCACAGACACGCACACAAGAAGACTGTAACGCAAAACTGAAACACGATGATCGAACGGAGTGTGAGTGCAAGTTGTCATGCCCATGAACGCTTCCCAGGCACTCACGCATGCGCCGCACAACATCCGTTAGGGTGCACTATGCTTGCCAGGCAGACCTACCTCAACTAATCGACACTTGTCAGGCAGACTTCACTCAGCTAATCGACACTTGTCAGGCAGACGTCACTCAGCTAATCGACACTTGTCAAAGTGAACTTCACTCACACACTCCGAGCATCGCTTTCCGGCACCTTCCTCCAAACTGTGCCAGATTTAGTTACGTCACTCCTTATCTCCACGCAGCTGTCCACCGACGTGGTCAGCGCCCTCCGAAAGGTTTGGGTACTGATAAGACTGTGGAAGCAACCTAATGCCCAAGTACGCACGTAAACATGAGACGCATCCACCCCGGGTAAAAAATAATAGAGTACCGTCTCGATTCAAACAATTTGGGTTTTATTTGAGCTGGCGTAAGCAACATGGTCAGTTATAAAACAAACGTCTGATATAATTTGAGTTGTTTGTAACAAACTTACTACTGTTTGAGCACCAACAAAAAAACTGCTTGTTAGCTGAGTTTTCTGGGACCTACGGCGTAACTAAATACGGCAGTGGTTGAAAGAAGGATGTCGTAAACCAGTGCTTCAAGTCGACACTTGTCA
>OY757548.1:20233631-20235571 GCA_963584105.1 Alviniconcha strummeri
CTGATGTAGAGTAAAGCAGTACATCTCGTGCCATTCTGGTGCCTGCAGATGGCATCATGACATTGCCTAAAACAAGACTTTTTTTTCTTCTTCTTATTTTTTATTGTGGTGGTGGGGGTGGGGTGGGTCAGTGTGTATGAATTGTCAGAACAAATTTACAATGCCGCAAACCGAATTTTGCGATGTAAATGTGTTTTGACTGCGAGACTTGTTACAGGCTGAGATAGGCTACGTTTAATGTATTTAAACAGGTTGACAGAATCTGCTGATCAACATTATTACTAATTCTTGCGTCGATGACCATAATCATGTAGGTAACACAACAGGCTTCGATAATTTGAGCGTAGTATACTGCGCAGTAGCAAATGGCTGCAGCAGGCTACTCAGATGTGTCACAAGATTTCAAACGAATTCTATTGCTTGTTGTAAATTTGTGTTTTTTCACTAATAAATGCTATTGTCTGTTGAAATTTGTGTTTTTTCACTAATAAATTTGAGATCATTTTAGATATGTTTGTGTTTTCACCTTTTAAGCATGGTTTTAAAACTGTATATAGAGACCTATTTTAAGACATACACATTATTAAAAAATAAATATACAATATGAGATGTGTATCGCCCCGATACAACCGCACCGGTTGACTGGCGTAAAACACACAACTTACTTACTTACTCACTAATTGTGTGGTCAGTATTGTCAGTTGTCAAGGTGCACTCACGAACACATGCACGCACGCACGCACGCACGCACGCACGCACGCACGCACACACACACACAAACACACACACATTTAGATTAATAATTTTTTCACGGCGAACCATTCCAACGTTCCACGATATAGTAATTAGACTGATTGGTTAAAATAAATAATGTACACGGACTTCGTCTCCTCTACATAGTAGGCCTATGCTATATAACTGCGTATACCACACACACAAAGGAACACACACACACACACACACACACACACACACACACACACACCACACACACACACACACACACACACACACACACAAAATAAAATAAAAAATGACATCGTGGCAGTGAAGGGGTTAAGAGAAAGCTCCTCGTTCCCAACACGCCAGCAAAACGCCACACTTTGCCACAAGCACCCCGACAGGATCGATAATTTACTGCGCCAAT
Organism: Alviniconcha strummeri; assembly: GCA_963584105.1. Lineage (NCBI taxonomy): Eukaryota > Metazoa > Mollusca > Gastropoda > Provannidae > Alviniconcha > Alviniconcha strummeri. The sequence continues at coordinate 20,234,779 of OY757548.1, forward strand.
AAACAGCTGGTATTCTGAGCTCAGCAAATACTCATACTTTCTTGCAAGTGTTTTCTTCCCGTGGTTTTGTTTGCATTTCGTGAAACTGGCTAGAGGGCAAGGTGTTGCGCTGTTCTACGGACACGAAACGTGGGTGTCAATAATCTGCCACCTTCTGCTTGTCGGTACAAGCAGAGGTGAGCACGTAGGCATCTGCCACTGGCCTCTGAAGACAGAGCAGCCACGACCGGTCCTCAACTAGCTGTCCAGCCCATGGACGTAGATAGAGGTACACTGTGTGTGTGTGTGTGTGTGTGTGTGTGTGTGTGTGTGTGTGTGTGTGTGTGTGTGTGTGATTCTTTTTTCTGTTATCATTATTTATAACTCTGTATATATTTTTATATTTAACTGTTATGTATAGTTCCACTTTTGGAAAGGGGTAGGTGGGTATGAGGGCATGTCCTTTGGTAGTTTTAGCTTGCGAGAGCTTACATGTATGCACTGTGTGTATCTGGCGCTGTGAATACGCAAGGTTTTGTGTGGAAGGTTTTTATGCGCTATATATAAATTTTCATTCATTCATTCATTCATGGTCCAGCCGGTGTTTTAGAAGAACGGTAGACCTGACAAAAGAAGAAAGGAAACACACACACCAACACGCACACACACACGCACGCACGCACACAGGCACGCACGCACGCACGCACGCACGCTCACACACACACACACACACACACACACACACACACACACACACACACACACACACACACACACACACACTCACGCATAAACAAAACAACAAAACAACAAC
>OY757548.1:20235771-20245771 GCA_963584105.1 Alviniconcha strummeri
GTAAAAGGTCCGGGCTAAATGATGCACAGTCACGCCTGCAAACAGTCCGTCTTCCTGTCCGTTAACATCCGTTTTCAATGCTATGCCTTTTGATGGAGATCCTGTCACACGCCAGTGCGAAAAAGAAGACAAAAAGACTCAAGGGTTTCAGATTTCGCACTTTCATGGGTCGTTTTCAAATGACATCATGGCAGGGAAGGGGTTAACTCTTGCTGTTGTTTCGGTTTTTAAATAACGCTATTCTCCGCTCTCGAGCAGCCTCTCTGCCCTCTTTTCAACTCTTCTTCACAGTGGCTTGATTCCCATGTTTGGTGTGTGACCCGACAGCGGCTGGCCCCCATGGGGTGCTTTTCATACTGCTGTCTGTACAAAGCAGGACAGGCCGTACCGGGCGACTTGACAAGGCAAGTTTTGTATCATTGGCGGGAGGTGTCACAAGTATCAATTTTTGTCGCGACAAACACTTCTTTTGTCGCGACAAAAACGTCTTTTGTCGACACAAACACGTCTTTTGTCGCGACAAACGTATGCTTGCAGCGGCAAAAGTTTTGTTGGGACAAAAAATTTGTCGCCACAAAATATGTGTTTTGTCGCGACAATCACGCGAAAAAAAGTAAGCTTGTCGCGACAAGCATAATTTTGTCGCGACAAATATTTATCGAGACAAACGTTTTGTCGTGACAAAAATACGTTTGTCGCGACAAACGTTTTTGACGCGACAAGCATAACGTTGTCGCGACAAAAATGGTATTGTGGCAGTTCCCGCCAATGGTAGAAACGTTTGTATCGTATGAAGATGTCAAGGTCTCTCTCCCCCTCCCTCGCCCGCTCGCACCCCCTCCTCCGCCCAGTCGAGGGGGGGGGGGGGGGGACAAAACAAAAGAGGAAAAGATGACTCTTTGCCTGTGCCATAGAAAGGCGAGGCTGCAACTACGAAGAATAACGCTGCACAGGTAAACAGCGTGTCCGCGGCTTATGTCACACACACACACACACACACACACACACACACACACACACACACACACACACACACACACACACACACACACACCACCCACCACCACCACCAACACCACCACCAACACCACACCCGAGTTCGTGACATGTCACAAGGTAAAATTCACTTTCCCTCATAAACAACTGAACATCAATATTAGAATGGCGAATATTTATTTTCCCTCAAGAACTGTAGATAAATGTTAGAAAAGCGATTAACATCTGGTTTATACAAAGTTTATTCATACATGGTAATCATAAATTCATAGGAAACACAAAAGCAATATGCTTATGTAAGTGTAACCTATAAATCAAAATACAGTCACTTACACATTTACGATGGCAAGATGGAGTTTCTGATTACTTTGAAAACAAGCCAAAGCAGCAAAACAAAATATAAAGTACAACAACAACAACAAAAAGGTAACGAGGTAAATAACTAACAGAATGATCCACTGTATGTTGACCTATGATGAGGGAGAGAGAGAGAGAGAGGAGAGGGAGTAATTAAGTTGGTGTCGCCCAGTTACCTGGTACGGTTATATCAGGGCGAGAGAGAGAGAGACAGACAGAGAGAGAGAGAGAGAGAGAGAGAGAGAGAGAGAGAGAGAGAGAGAGAAGAGAGAGAGAGAGAGAGAGAGAGAGAGAGAGAGAGAGAGACAGACAGACAGACAGACAGACAGACAGACAGACAGAGAGAGAGAGAGAGAGAGAGAGAGAGAGAGAGAGAGAGAGAGAGAGAGAGAGAGAGAGAGAGAGAGAGAGAGAATACGAAATACGGAAATTTAATTTAATAAGGCCATAGCCCCGTTTGAAGGGGTGTAAACACAATAAACCATATAAGACAATACACACACAACTACTGATGTTGGAATGTAACAAATGCACAAGGCGGGAGCGAAAGCATATGCAAATGATATTATAATAACGTTCTTGAATATTAATTCGTGATGTACATTTAAGTTCTTCACGATAGCAGGGTTTTCCTTCTGCTGAATGATTTATACAGAAACAAAGCAAGATTTTTCCAGGCGCGTTCGTTTTGAGTAGCTAAGAGGAATGCCAACCGAAATTTACATGGGTTATTGAAATATTTTGACTCTATAAACTTGTATCTTAAATCCTCAAATGCAGAGCAACACAGAACAAAATGGACTTCATTATCCACAGCCGAAAGACACAATGGACATTTCAATTCATCCACATTACAAAGTTTAACTCTTGATCTATGTACTTTAATATCTGACACTCAAACATCCCACAACCTGATTATCCCAAACATCAGAAAATCCGTTTACACATAATGCTTTACGAACATGATTCACCCAATTAGTTTTTTCCCTTTGGTCCAAATTCAGTAACATTCTATACGCTCTCAAAGGCAGTCTGTGCTCATCTATGCGCGTCAATTTTAACCAGTATCTTATACAGCGAACACTTGCATTAATTTGAATAGGAAACCTTCCAACTTCTCCATAAACAATATCATTTGGGGTTCTCCTGTCTATACCTAAATAACGTTTCAAACCAAACAAACGCACATCATTGATTACAAAAGAGCTATTATCCAGACCCCAAATCTCTGCCCCATAGAGAACAATTGGTTGCACTTGATCATAAAAAATCTTCACAAAAACATTAATAGAATTGCAGACAATTCTATATAATTTACTCATAATGCACAGCAGCGCCCTTTTTGCTCTACTTACCAAATCTTGACAAGCAAGGTAAAAATTCAGCCTTGTAGAAAAACATACCAAGATATAAGAGTTCACCACTCTCATCATACAACCATCGGAGATCCATCTTTCTCTGGCACCTAAATACCCTCCCTTCCTAAACACCACTATATTACTTTTATTCATTTTTACTTTAAGATGTAACCTTGACGCAGCACTAAACAGACTGTTAAGCTGAGTCTGCAGACCAATAACAGTTTCAGATAGCAATATCATGTCATCTGCAAATAACAATATCACTAACTGGACAAAATCACTGTTCATGCTTACTCCATGTCTGCCGTTATTAATAATGTCGAGAGCTAGCTAGGTCATTAATAAACAGTGAGAACAAGACAGGGCTGCACACATCACCCTGTTTCACACCACGGGTACAATTAATATAGTCTGTAAACTTAGCACCACATCTAATTCTAGCCTTCACATTTTCATACATACTTCTAACAGTCTACCGTTAATACCATTTTTCAGAAGAATAGGCCAAAGTAGTTTTCTCGATATCGAATCAAAAGCCTTCTCAGAATCTATAAAGGCCACATACAACTTTCTATTGAAGGCAAATTGCTTCTGAATCATTGCCATCAGTGTAAACATATGGTCAACAGTTGAGTAGTCCTTTTTGAAACCGCCTTGACATTCTCCCGTTAAATTGTTCTGTTCAATCCACTCCTGTAACCTGTTGACATTTTATTGAATGTTTTTATGTAAATGACGAGCCAGAAAGCAAATTTCTCTACACAGAGACAATAAAGTTGTATTGTATTGTTAATAATGGAACTATATAACTTGCTACTGATATCGCATAGAGATATTCCTCGGTAGCTGTCTGGATCATTTTGATTATCCTTCTTAAAGAGAGGAATGATCATGTTCTCTGTCCAACTATCTGGATATATACCACGCTCAAACAAAACGTTGAAAAACTTAACCAAGAAGTCCACTGCCAAATGTCCAACATGCTTAAGTAATTCACCAATGATACCATCTGGATCTGCAGCCTTACCATTCTTTAACCTTAGGATAGCTAATAAAACTTCTTCTCTCGTAACTGGTCTGTCATAGACATCATTTTCTCAATTTTCGAAATTATCATCAGAATCTTGATCCTGGTTATCTTGCTGAAGCACCTTTTGAAAATGGTTAAACCAGTCCTGTTCCGAAATACTATTATAAGGCTGATACTTAGTCTTCGAAATTTTACGCATATTCTGCCAGAAGGCCTTTTGGTCTGAGACTGACTGCATAAGATTGCTCAACACATTTTCATTGAACTTCTTTTTCTTTTGTTGCAACATTTTTTTTATACTCTCTTCTAGCACAGCAATTGTCCACACATACGAAACGATCTAGTGATTTGCGAAATTTACGTAGCAGCTTCCTAACGTTTTTTTCTAGCAGCCCTACACTCTTCATCATATCATTCATCCATCTTCTTTGGTCTGTTAAAAAAAAAAAAAATCCTTTTCATACATTCTCAGCATTTTGTTTTAAACAGTCACTGAAGGATTTTAGTGCTTCAGTAATATCCACATTAATTAGACTCGAGGCGAGACTCAGTTCTTTGGTTATATCAGAATGCATAGATTCACTAGACTGCTGGGCATAGTCATCTTTCCATACAAATTTGTCAGTATATTCATTTTTATCTACTTCTGCTGTAGGTCCTATCATTTCTTCAACGTTTGTATGCAATTCCAATGGCATATGGTCTGACTCGATTCTTTCCATAACACGGAGCCGACAATCATGCTGAATAAGAGAAAAAAGATCTTCGGAAACCATAAAATAATCATTCACGCTATTTCCACAATTAGACATGAATGTATAACGACTCTGTAGGTCGCCATGACAAACTCTATTCAAAATATCCAATCCAAAAGCAGTAAATATATTCAATAACCGTTTTCCGAATGAATTCAATACAATGTCCTCCGAATATCTCGTTGGTGTTTCCTCAACAGGACGCGTAAAGACATCATTTCCAGTTTGGCTTATAGGAAACTCGTTGGCTGTTCTACTATTCAAATCGCCACACAAGAGTAAATAAACACCATCCAAAGATAACATTACATCAGCCAAACTTTCTTCAAGTAAAGAAATTCCATCGTCTATATCAAACGCCGAATAGTAAGGAGAATTTAAAAAAAAACAAAGAACATGTCCACGGTCACACTTGATCTCTCTTACATACGGAACAAGTTCGTTTTTGCTCAAACACAGAACGCCTTCCTATTTTCTACCCTGTCTGGTCAATTTTACAGCTGGCTTAAAAAACACTGTATGACTTGAAAACACACTTGCTTCTAAATAGTCTACAAACGTCTCAACGAGGCATACAAAGTGGAGGGAAGAAATATATTAGATCAGTTCTCTGTCTTTCAATTTGGTAAGGAGACCGTTAACATTGAGAGAGAGAGAGAGAGAGAGAGAGAGAGAGAGAGAGAGAGAGAGAGAGAGAGAGAGAGAGAGAGAGAGAGAGAGAGAGAGAGAGAGAGAACTGTAACTCAAAAACTTTATTTTCCAAGGATTGTAATTTATGTTCATACAGACATGTCTAACAACTAGTCCTTGCTAAACTATTGATTAAGTGAAAAATGAAGAAAAAAGAAAAAAAGAACTTTACAAATTATATTAATATTTAAGCAGGATAAACAATATACAATAGTAATAAACAGACAGGAAGAGCAAAATAATTGAAAATACTTTGAAAATGGCAGAGAATAAATAAGATGCATACATAATAATGAGAGAGAGACAGACAGACAGAAAGAGAGATAGAGAGACAGAGACAGAGAGACACAGAGACAGACAGACAGAGAGACACAGAGAGAGACAGACAGAGTGAGAGAGAGACAGACAGACAGAGAGACAGACAGACAGACAGACAGACAGACAGACAGACAGAAGAGAGAGAGAGAGAGAGAGAGAGAGAGAGAGAGAGAGAGAGAGAGAGAGAGAGAGAGAGAGAGAGAGAGAGAGAGAGAGAGAGAGAATTGTAACTCAGAAACTTTATTTTCCAAGGTTGTGTCAAGGGCTTTCAGTCAACCTGCTTTCGGTGACCTCCTCCTGCCCATGGCGACACCCCGAGATCAGGCACTGCCGGTTCAGGGATACAGGGTCACAGCCGGGCTTCTCGCTGAGGACTTCTAACTGCTCGCTGAACAATCCACGGCCAAGCAAGAAGGTCAGAATGCATGCCGTCCACTCAGTCTCTTGGCGACCACGTGGACCACGTCCTGGTCAGTGTCTGCAACAGGAAACACAGCATGACCACAGGATCAGAATGGCAGTGTCTGCAAGAGAAAACAACATGACCACAGGTTTAACCTGGTCAATGTCAGCAACAGGAAACACAACATGACCACAGGATTAGCCTGGTCAATGTCTGCAACAGGAAACACAGCATGACCACAGGATCAGAATGGCACTGTCTGCAAGAGAGAAAAAACATGACCACAGGATTAGTCTGGTCAATGTCTGCAACAGGAAACACAGCATGACCACGTGGACCATGTCCTGGTCAGTGTCTGCAACAGGAAACACAACATGACCACAGGATCAGCCTGCAGGTGTCGGCAACAGGAAACACAAAACACAAAATTAAACACACATTTTCGAAGAATCAGTCCCTTCAGCCACTGTTAAAAATTGTTTTTTAATAATAATAATAATAATAATAAGGCTTGTGCATGCGGGTATCGTCGAACATTCTGTCTATTTTCTAAACAGAACTTTAAAAGGGGGATGCACACACACACACACACACACACACACACACACACACACACACACACACACACACACACACACACACACACACACACACACACACACACACACAAATGCGCGCGCGTCGGATGGGGGATATAGGCACGGCTGTGAAAAAGACAGTTTATAAACAGTTATTGAACAACTGCGTCTTGAGGGCGGCTTTGAAACAGGAGGCAGAATCAGAGTGGCGGAGTGTTTCAGGCAAACCGTTCCAAACAGCTGGGCGAGAATAAGAAAACGATCCTTCACTGAAGGTTTCTGTGTTTACACGAGGGGTGACAAAGGTTCGGGTGTCGGGTGCGGATCGTAACTGTCAGTCTGGAATGTAAGGTTGACGGAGTTCGGATAAATATTGAGGGTATGTGCCAGAGATGGAACTGAAGTAGATAGTTGATAGTTGTACTGAATACAATGTGTTCCTGGCAGCCAATGCAGAGTATGAAGAATGGGGTGGATGTGGTCAGATTTCTTAGCTAATTTACACACAAGCCTTGCTGCTGCATTCTGGACTCTTTGGAGTTTGTCTAGTAAGTACACTATACTGAGGGTAACCCCAAAGTGGAGAGTTACACTACAGTATAGTGTACCGGAGAGAGGACAAGAGAGCAAACGAGGGTTTGGGTTGCTTGAGTGGTGAGAAGGTGCCGTATGGAGCTGATAGGCCGGATTTGTATGTATGTGACTCAGCACGTGATGCGTTTGTGTGCTTATAAGATACCACCTACCAGCTATCATGTTCAAGATACTCAACAATAACCATACAAAAAGCCTATCTTTTAACGAAAAGTAATGGAGAGTTTTTTGTAGAAACAAAGTCAGGAGACCGGACCATTTGCAGACAAATGACAAGACAGAAAGAGCAAGAGGACTAGGCAGAAAAACGACAGAGGAGACAGGAAAGGAGTATGACATGACAGCCCTGAGATTCCAGACAGGAGGACGCACTCAGACATCCCCGGCCTACCTTCAGGAAAATGGCTCTGCGTGAAAGTGTTTGATTACTATTAATATAGTCCAGACGTATCAGGAGTCACAAATCGTATTATTAAGTTGCAACAAATGCCAGTACCCAAATGGTGATAGGCCTGCTAGTTTGCTTCACTTAAATTATCGCGTTGGATCACCAACCTTTCTGTACGCGTGGACAATGTCGCCCACAAACGGTGCCGCTCCGCCGCAGACCCATAATGCACCACCAGAGTAGAGCGGGTAAATCTGTAGTCAACCCAGTCAGGACGATACTCCCCCTTCTGTAGGAACAGTGTGTGGGTGTCTGGGTGTCCTGCTGTCTCCACAGCCTCACGTAACAACCTGTCAGTGAGTGAGTCATGACTGTCTACGATGACAATGACGACACCGTCTCCTTTGGATGATGACGTAGCTACACGACCCTGTGGCGGCACCAGCTGCAGTCCGGTGCGTATCTTCAGCTCCTTGATCAGCTCGGTGTGTACGAAGGAGACGTTGGTGTGACCGTAGATGAGGTGCACAGTGTTGTGGTCCGGTGACTCGAACACAGTGTGTTGAACTAGGCCAAAATCATTCAGCATCGCGCGATGTGCAAGGTCTGGGTCACCTGAACAAAACAGTTCAATTGTGTCTTTTTGCATTGAAAGTGGGTTCGAGCGTAAGACGGTCGCTATAACCTACGCTAAACATTTTCTTCAAACGACATGCTTTAAAGCGACCGTTTTCACCACACAGGTAAGGTTATGTTGTAAAGCGACCGTTTTCACCACACATGTAAGGTTATGTTGTAAAGCGACCGTTTTCACCACACAGGTAAGGTTATGTTGTAAAGCGACCGATTTCACCACACAAGTAAGGTTATGTTGTAAAGCGACCGTTTTCATCACCCAAGTAAGGTTATGTTGTAAAGCGACCGTTTTCACCACCCAGGTAAGATTATGTTGTAAAGCGACCGTTTTCACCACCCAGGTAAGGTTATGTTGTAAAGCGACCGTTTTCACCACCCAAGTAAGGTTATGTTGTAAAGCGACCGTTTTCACCACCCAAGTAAGGTTATGTTGTAAAGCGACCGTTTTCACCATCCAAGAAAGGCTGCACTGCATGTACTTCAATACCTTCCCCCAGTAACGATTATCAACGGTTACTGCGATCGGTTGGCTGCACGATAAGGTGGTGGTCGTCGTGTGTGTGTGTGTGTGTGTGTGTGTGGGGGGGGGGGGGGTCAAAGGTTGAAGATATACTGTTGACTGCAAATTAATGTGAGTCTACTTAACCCTGTTGACTGCAAATTAATGTGAGTCTACTTAACCGTGCCCTTTGGTTTAAACAAAACTGTATTCATTCATCGTAATCATAAGTTCAACAAATAAGTACAGGAAACACAAAAGCAGTATGCTTATTTGAATGTTACCTATGGACAACATGATAATTATACAGACGCTGACGATGGCAAGATGGCAAATTGTTGTTAGGAAAAAAAAAAGTCAGCGGCAACAAAACAAAACAAAAACGAAAACAACAACCGTGCTCTTTAACTCTGAGACGTTTACGTTTTATTTTATATTATTTTTATTTTAAATGTACATTCTTGAGTCTTGAGCCCATGTGTCAAAGGAAAATTTTCATTTTTTTGTTTTGTATATTGATGAATAATAAAGATTTGATTTGATTTGATTTGAGACTGCATGCATCACTGACCTATCATTGTGGCCAGTGTCGTCCAGAACTGGGACTGCCTCGCCACGTACCAGGGATAGACCATCAGGGTAGCTGGGGGAAGTCTGTAGTCCACCCAGTCAGGACGACACCGCTCCTGTATGAACAGCGTCTGGGGGCCTGGGTGTCCCGTTGACCCAACGGTCTCAAGCAGCAACCTGTCAGTCAGCGCGTCACAACGGCTGACGATGACAACGAGGACACCGTCTCTCCTGCATGACGACGTACACGTAGCTGCGCGACTCTCTGGCGGCACCAGCTCCAGTCCAGTGCGTGTCTTCAGCTCCTTGGTCAGGACACACTGCACGAAGTTTCTGGCTGTGTAGCAATAGACGACGTGCACAGTGTTGTGGTCCGGTGACGCTAGTACAGCGTGTTGAACTGGGCCAAAGTCATTCAGCATGGCACGACGTGAAAAGTTCATGTTTGGCTCACCTGAATGAAAATGGTAGAATTGTGTCATTCGCTTCCAAGCGATGCAGTGGGGACTATAATGACCTTAGTAATACACACACACACACACACACACACACGCACGCACGCACGCACGCACGCACGCACGCACGCACGCACGCACGCACGCACGCACGCACGCACGCACGCACGCACGCACACACACACACACACACTGCGCGCGCTCGCACGCTCGCACAAACATACAGGTACATACGCCCGCGCGTGTGTGACGCACACAACATCCGCAGTTACACGGGTATGGGAAAGGGTAACTTAGTAGTTTCTCGGGATTTGTTTACGACCCGCCAACCGCACAGGGTCACCTCAGGTCACAGGGTGCTGGTCATGCA
>OY757548.1:20250771-20253859 GCA_963584105.1 Alviniconcha strummeri
CTCCTTAGTCAGCTCGGTGTGTACAAAATCTCTGTCGGTGTAACCGTAGATGACGTGCACCGTGTTGCGGTCCGGTGACTCCAGCACAGCGTGTTGAATTAGGCCAAAGTTATTCAGCTTCGCACGACTTGTCAGGTCCATGTCTAGGCCACCTGAAGAAATAATTCTGAATTTGTGGCATTGTACTCTGACCACCACCCACCCACCCCACCACCCTACACACACACAAATACATATACATACACACACACACACGCATGCACACACATACACAAACACACATTACACACTCGTACGCGCGCATAAACACACACACACACACACACACACACACACACACACACACACACACACACAAACACACACACACACACACACACACACACACACACAAACACATTCGCACAGACGCACGCACACACACACACACACACACACACACACACACACACACACACACACACACACACACACACACACACACAGCATACGTGCATTTGTAAGATCCAGAAGGTTCCCCCCATGCACACGCAGACGATCATAATGTATGTGAAAGAGGAGCGGGGGCGGGGGGGGGGGGGGGGGGGGTCCTGGGCAACATTGTAACAATATTTTTTTTTAACGACGATAACTGTAGGCCTATTCACGGTTGCTTCACTGACCTATCATTGTGGTCAGTGACGTCCAGAACTGGGTCCGCTCCACGTCTGACTGAGGATACACCATCAGAGTAGAGTGAGGAAGTTTGCTGTCAATCCATTTAGGACGAAATTCATCCAGCTGTAGGAACAGTGTGTGGGAGTCTGGGTGTCCTGCTGTCTCCACAGCCTTGCGTATCAACTTGTCAATGCGTGAGTCAACTTCAGACAGCACGTGTTGGTAGCGCTCATCATGGCGGTCTGTGATGACAATAACGACACCGTCTCCTTCGGATGATGACGTAGCTACAGGACTCTGTGACGGCACCAGCTGCAGTGCAGTGCGTGTCTCCAGCTCCTTAATCAACTCGGTGTGTACAAATTCTCTGTTGCTGTAACCGTAGATGACGCGCACAGTGTTGCGGTCCGGTGACTCCAGCACAGCGTGTTGAACTAGGCCAAAGTTATTCGGCTTCGCACGACGTGTCAGGTCCATGTTTAGGCCACCTGAAGAAAGCATTCTGAATTGATGGCATTGTACTCTGACCACACACACACACACACACACACACACACACACACACACACACACACACACACACACACACACACACACACGCACACGTACATAAATACATATACATATACACTCGCGCGCGCGCACACACACACACACACACACACACACACACACACACACACACATGTAAACACACACACACACACACACACACACACACACACACACACACATACACACACAGTACACGTGTATAAGATCCGGAAAGTCCTGCCATGCACAGAATCACAATGTGTAGAAAATCTGTTAAACGAGAACCGTCAAAATGCATAGAAAAGATGTTAAAGGGGAACCACCCCAAAAGAGCATTATAGGCCCTCAGGGTAGGAATGGAATAAACAGTAGACACACAACAGTTTTTTTAGTCGATTTCTCGTCCTCTTTCTTAAAAATCGATGTTTGAAAGTCGCGAAAACATAACCGTGAGAACTGTTATTTTAAGCATAGCAATGGATGAGTGACGTCATGCATGGGTGGCAAAAATATAACATACATCACGACCGAACCTTTTCTTCCGTTCTCTCTCTCTCTCTCTCTCTCTCTCTCTCTCTCTCTCTCTCTCTCTCTCTCTCTCTCTCTCTCTCTCTCTCTCTCTCTCTCTCTCTCTCTCTCTTTTCTGCTCTTCACTGGTAAAAGGCGGAGCAACAGGAATGAGCCCTGATGAGTTCAGATTCGAAGCAAAACAGTAGTGTTTTTTTTCCTTTTTTTACCGACACTGACACAACAACTGAGTCAAGCATGCAGATGGACATTGTTGTACCGACATTGACACAACAGTTATAACTGACTCAAGCATGCCCACATAGACACAACAACTGACTCAAGCATCCAGATGAACATTGTTGTACCGACATTGACACAACAGTTATAATTGACTCAAGCATGCCCACATAGACACAACAACTGACTCAAGCATCCAGATGGACATTGTTGTACCGACATTGACACAACTGACTCCAGCATAACGACACAGACACAACAACTGACTCAAGCACGCAGATGGACATTGTTGTACAGACATTGACACAAAAACTCACTCAAGCATACCGACACAGACACAACAACTGACTCAAGCATGCAGATAGACATTGATGTACCGACAGTGACACAAAACCTCACTCAAGCATACCGACATAGACACAGCAGCTGACTCAAGCAGGCAGATGGACATAATTATTCGCATAAGTTTTATATCTTCAGCCAAGGTGCATCCCAGGGTGACTGGAGGAAAAAGAAAAGAAAATGGAGAAGAAGAAAAAAGGGGTGGGAGGGGCGGGTGGGGTGTGGGGGTGGGAGGGGCGGGTGGGGTGTGGGGGTGGGAGGGGCGGGTAGGGGTGGGGGTGGGAGGAGGACTGGGCAAAGCTGTAACAAATATGAAAAAAAAAAAAACCGACAATAATTGTGGGCCTATTCATGGTTGCATCACTTACCTATCATTGTGGTCAGTGTCATCCAGAACTGGGACCGCTCCACGTCAGACTGAGGATACACCATCAGAGTAGAGCGAGGAAGTTTGTTGTTAACCCAGTCAGGACGAAGTTTACTCATCTGTAGGAACAGTGTGTGGGAGTCTGGTAGTCCTGCTGCCTCCACAGCCTTGCGTAACAACCTGTCAGGGAGTGAGTCATCTCCAGACATAATGTCCTTGATGCTCTTTTCATGACGGTCAACGACGACAATGACGACACCGTCTCCTTTCGATGATGACGTAGCTACACGACTCTGTGGCGGCACCAGCTGCAGTCCAGTGCGTGTCTCCAGCTCCTTAGTCAGCTCGGTTTGTACAAACTGTTTCTGGGTGTCACCGTAGATGACGTGCACAGTGTTGTGGTCCGGTGATTCGAACACATCGTGTCCAACGAGGCCGACT
>OY757548.1:20254059-20309059 GCA_963584105.1 Alviniconcha strummeri
CTAGGCCTCAGCAAAAGCCCAGCTCACTTACTGTCTGACACTGTCCTGGTCGCGACCAAAACACAGCTTAACACACACACACACACACACACACACACACACACACACACACACACACACACACACACACACACACACACACACACACACACACACACACACACACACGCACGCACACATATCAGACTACTGCATCGCTGAAACGATATTAACTATTAATTTTAAGATAAGAATTGGAAACGGCTCGCAACAAAGGTTCTGTCACAATTTCAGCCCAAAGTTGTTCGCGAACGATCGCTGAGTACAGAGAAACATGGAAACAAAGAATGCAAACCCCTATGGTTTCCGTACATACATTTCAAGTTCTACTGTAGTTCTCTTTCGTCCAGCAGCTTGTGACTGTGTGTGTGTGTGTGTGTGTGCGAGCTTGCGTGCGTGCGTGCGTGCGTGCGTGCGTGCGTGCGTGCGTGCGTGCGTGCGTGCGTGCGTGCGTGTGTGTGTGTGTGTGTGTGTGTGTTGGGGGAGGGGGTGCTTTTATATTTACTGAGCAACAAAATGTACGTGGAACCGGTTTTGATGATATCACAAACTTAGAAGGCGCAATGGAATTACGTTTACACTCACTGTTTTTACAATACAATACAACTTTATTGTCTCTGTGTAGAGACATTTGCTTTACTTTTGTTGTTGTTGTTGTTGTTGTTGTTGTTGCTGTTGTTGTTGTTGTTGGGTTTGGGGTTCTGTTTGTTTTTCCCCCCGTATCAACGTGTTTGAGAAACCGTAAGTTTATGCTGTTTATTTTACACACTGACCTGTTTTGTATCGCCGTGGTTGAGAAACCGTAAATTTATGCTGTGTATTTTACACACTGGCCTGTTTTGTATCGCCGTGGTTGAGAAACCGTAAATTTATGCTGTGTATTTTACACACTGACCTGTTTTGTATCGCATGTTTGAGAAACCGTAAATTTATGCTGTGTATTTTACACACTGACCTGTTTTGTATCGCCGTGGTTGAGAAACCACAAGTTCAGTGTTGCTGTGCACCTTTCTTCTCGTCTTCTTCTTCCAATAATATCCATGATCAATGTCTGATTACTTTTCACACCGACCTGTTTCGTATCGTCCTGAGGTGACCCCGTGTGGTCGACGCCGGGACGTTAAAAATCCAACAACCAGCTCACTCACTCCTGTTGCTTGGTAGCAGAGTGTAACGCTGTGAAACAACGGACTAAACTATTGGGCGATTCAGCGAAGCTGGTTTGCTAGAGTGAATGCGCTTTGTAATATTTCGGCAAAGAAGTCGCGAGCGGTCGTAGCGCACTTCCGGGCCGATTTCTGAGTAGGCGTTGCTTCACGCTGTGTATAACAGTGGAAGCTGAAACTAGAATTGCGAAGCAGTACGAATGCCAATACTGTTGCAGTTGCAAAAATTACCGTGGAAAGGAGATGGAGGGTGAAAATAAAGTGTCTTTGCGTCGTTTTTTGGCTGACCAGAAGATCGCGAGTTCGTAGAAAAAATGCGTTTTGGGGTATCCTAAAGTACGAGCAACAAGTTTTTGCTTATTTTCAGACACATCATGACTACGGGCCTCAAAAAATGCCTTTAACGTTGGCAGTGTAAAATTCGCAAATTCACTGTCACCGCCTTCCATTGTGAAGAAAGTACGCACCAGAAGTAAAAGCAGCCAAAGGACTTAAGCGATGCCGGGCAAAAGTCAAGGGAGTTAACAACCTGGCCTGAATCGCCCGATAGTCTGATTTTTTTCTCTCTTTTTTTTCTTTTTCTTTTTTACAACACGGTCAGTACAAAACACAGTGTGGACAACACGGTCAGTACAAAACAGTGTGGACAACACGGTCAGTACAACACAGTGTGGACAACACGGTCAGTACAACACAGTGTGGACAACACGGTCAGTACAACACAATGTGGACCATACGGTAAATACACAACACATACACTTTCATATACACGAAACAATTTTATATACATAAACACTTTCGTATACACAACACAAACGCTTTCATGTACACAAAACACTTTCATATACATCAGCAATCACAACACAAACACTTTCGTATACACAAAACAAACACCTTTATAATAATTATACGCAACACAAACACGTTTCTATACAACAAACATATATTTTTCATATACACAAAAGACACTTTCATATACATAAAACATTTTCATAATATACACAAAACACTTTCATATACATAAAACATTTTCATATACACAAAATCTCTTTGATATACATAAAACGTTTTCAAAGACATAAAACAAACATTTTCATATACACAAAACAAGCACTTTCATATACATAAAACATTTTCATATACACACAACAAACACTTTCTGCAATGTCCACTTTTGGACCCGTCAGTTCACCGTCCTCAAATGTGTGTGTGTGTGTGTGTGTGTGTGTGTGTGTGTGTGTGTGTGTGTGTGTGTGTGTGTGTGTGTGTGTGTGTGTGTGTGTGTGTGTGTGTGTTGTGTGTGTGTGTGTGTGTGTGTGTGTGTGTGTGTGTGAGATGGAGAGAGAGAGAGAGAGAGAGAGAAAGAGAGAGACAGAGACAGACAGACAGACAGACTGACAGACAGACAGACGGATGAGATGAGATGTTTTATTGAATAATCCCATGGTTCATTTCAAGGGGGAAAACATCCGAAAAACTCATGAGACACCCGAAAAGGATGCTTCAAAATCAAATGAAACTGCAATACATACAAAACATATAACACTCATCCGTGCATTTTTCGTTCGTTCCTTCCATAGCTCACTGATTCACTTCTTATTCGGCAACTGCATTAATAAACCTACCTAGTCACTCACTCAGTCACATCATACACAGGCTCGCTTATAAGGTCAGTCAGACACTCAGCCAATACACTAACCAATCGGTCAGTTACAAGGTGGTGACAGGGTAGCGATAAGTATGTCTCCCATCTTAATGCAGGAGTCGTTCTGGTGGTGACAGAGTAGCGATAAGTATGTCTCCCATCTTAATGCAGGAGTCGTTCTGGTGGTGACAGAGTAGCGATAAGTATGTCTCCCATCTTAATGCAGGAGTCGTTCTGGTGGTGACAGTGTAGCGATAGGTAGAGTCTCCATCTTACCCCTACCTCCCGGGATCTCGGTCCCCGCCAGTACCTCTTCGGAGACAAGTCAGCGTCAGACAGTTTAACCAGCCAACAGCAGTTCACACCTGCCGCTTGTCGTGATGTCAGGTGCCTGTCGTGATGTCAGGTGCCTGTCGTGATGTCAGGTGCCTGTCGTGATGTCACTTGTCTGTCGTGATGTCAGGTGCTTGTCGTGATGTCAGGTGCATGTCGTCAGGTGCCTGTCGTAATGTCAGGTGCCTGTCGTCAGGTGCCTGTCGTGATGTCAGGTGCCTGTCGTGATGTCAGGTTACTCAATTAAAGGGCGCTGGTTTCAACACCTCGTCAAACTCAAGGACACTACTCCTGGCGATTTCAGAATCCACCAAGTTGCGGTCCAACCATCTGCCGCACAGAAACACTGATGGGGCTTCGATCCGTTGGCGAACATATCCCTGGCCATTTGGCGCACAGAAACAATGATGGGGCTTCGATCCGTTGGTGAACATATCCCTGGCCATTTGGCGCACAGAAACACTGATGGGGCTTCGATCCGTTAGTGAACATATCCCTGGCCATTTGCCTGTCGCTCTCGTTGCGATAGCAGGGGAAGACAACCGAAGCGGTCCACCTTTCTGCAAACTCCGCCTCGCCCTCGCCTCGGCCAAACCACTCGCTGCAAGAAAATACTGGTGGCTTCGGTCCTGACGGAAGGAAGACGTCCCTGACGAGACTAATGGCGTCTGTCCATCAGTAAGACTGAGGGAAGACATCCCTGACATGAATAATGGCGTCTGTCCATCAACGACACTGAGGGAAGACATCCCTGACATGACTAATGGCATCTGTCCATCAGTAAGACTGAGGGAAGACATCCCTGACATGAATAATGGCGTCTGTCCATCAATGACACTGAGGGAAGACATCCCTGACATGACTAATGGCATCTGTCCATCAGTAAGACTGAGGGAAGACATCCCTGACATGACTAATGGCATCTGTCCATCAGTAAGACTGAGGGAAGACATCCCTGACATGACTAATGGCATCTGTCCATCAGTAAGACTGAGGGAAGATATCCCTGACATGACTAAGGGCATCTGTCCATCAATAAGACTGAGGGAGACCAGTTTAATAGCGTCTATCTATCAATGAGACTAAGGGACAAGACTAATGGTGTATGTCCATCAGTGAGACTGAGGAAAGACACCCCTGACAAGACTGATGGTGTCTGCCCATCAATGAGGGGAGATATCTCTGATATGACTAATGGCAACTGTCCATCAGTAAGACTGAGGGAAGACCAGTTTAATAGTGTGTGTCTATCAATGAGACTGAGGGACAGGACTAATGGTGTCTGTCCATCAATGAGACTGAGGGAAGACATCCCTGGCGATTTCCCCATCGTCCTTGTCGCGGTCAAACCACCTGCCGCACGGGAAGACTGTGGTGTGTTTGGTGCTGGCGTTGAAGACATCCATCCGGTCCAGGAACCAGCCGGGGCGGAAGCCGCTGTTGTCGTGCTCGATGCGGATCTTGGTCAGCTCACCTAGAGAGGGAATGGAGCCGGACGTTAGATAATTGCAGACCTCCAGAGAGATTCAGATTCAGCTGGTTTATGACTCCCAGGCTTTCAGCCCGCTGAGTGGGGGATGGGGGGGGGGAGGGGGGGGGAGGGGATCGTCAAAAACGACAAACGAAGTACTAGTAACTTGGTGCTTTTCGCCCGGTTAACCATCACGGTTATATTAGGGCGACCAAAACGAAGTACACTGTACAAATTGTGAATATCATGGATACCGCCACGTTATTTTGAAAGTCTGATCGCGATATGTTCAGTCTGCCGCAAATATTGCCACAGGGAATCAAGGGATGTAGACCACCACAGAGCGAACTAGCCAGCCATCTACTCGTCCAGTATATCAGCTATCGACCCAGCAAAACACAGAAACCCACCACGACCCTTCACAAATCAAACACATCCACAGCCAACGACCGTCCACCCCCCCCACACACACCCCCCACCCCCCCCCCCCTCCTGTGCACCTTCTCAGCTAGGCAGATATATATGTAAGCAGGTAAACACCCCTCCCTCCAAACCACAGGTCACCACACAGGGTCACATTTACAAGGTCACCGCACAGAATCACACTGACAAGGTCAACGCACAAGGTCACACTGACAAGGTCATCACACATGACTACCAGCAAAAGGTCACCACACACGATCATAGTGACACGTTTACTACACAGGATCACGTACAATGACAAGGCCATGCATCGCACATGTAACGGTGACAAGGTACACAGGGTAACAGTGACAAGGTCACCACACAGGGTCACAGTGACAAGGTCACCACACAGGGTCACAGTGACAAGGTCACCACACAGGGTCATAGTGACACAGACCTAGATCCGCGACCTCCAGCGGAAACTTGTCCACCTGGCCACGTTCAAACAGGTCCCGGCCGCCCTGCTTCAGGGCACGCTTTCCCGTGTCGCCATTGACGCCGAAGATGGTGATGTAGACGTTGGCGTCGGTGCCAGCCCCTTCCTCTTTCCCCGTGTGCACCACCACTTCATACGTCACTGGGGTAAGGGCTGCAACAACACAAAGAACCACTGTACATCACTGGGGTCGGGGCTGCAACAACACAAAGAACCATTGTACGTCACTGGGGTAAGGGCTGCAACAACACAAAGCACCATTGTACATCACTGGGGTAAGGGCTGCAACAACACAAAGCACCACTGTACATCAATGGGGTAAGGGCTCCAACAACACAAAGCACCACTGTACATCACTGGGGTAAGGGCTGCAACAACACAAAGCACCACTGTACATCACTGGGGTAAGGGCTCCAACAACACAAAGCACCACTGTACATCACTGGGGTAAGGGCTGCAACAACACAAAGCACCACTGTACATCACTGGGGTCGGGGCTGCAACAACACAAAGAACCATTGTACGTCACTAGGGTAAGGGCTGCAACAATGCAAAGCACCACTGTACATCACTGCGGTCGGGGCTGCAACAACACAAAGAACCATTGTACGTCACTGGGGTAAGGGCTGCAGCAACACAAAG
Source organism: Alviniconcha strummeri (assembly GCA_963584105.1). NCBI lineage: Eukaryota > Metazoa > Mollusca > Gastropoda > Provannidae > Alviniconcha > Alviniconcha strummeri. The sequence continues at coordinate 20,260,257 of OY757548.1, forward strand.
CACCACTGTATGTCACTGCTGTCGGGACTGCTACAACACAAAGCGCCACTGTACGTCACTGCTGTCGGGACTGCTACAACACAAAGCACCACTGTATGTCACTGCTGTCGGGACTGCTACAACACAAAGCACCACTGGCAGTGAGAATAGGGGTCCAAAGGTGAACACTGTCCAAGGACTTGTGGATATGGATCAGAAATACTTTATTGTCAAATTAGGTGGCCGTTCAAACAGCTCAGTGAAGACAGTGTGGAGCGCGGCAAACCATCCAGTCCTGCCTTTCTGTACGCCAATAAAACGAATGCACGTGAACATACAATCACTATAGTCAAGGAGCATACAGTCATTATGGCCAAGGAGCATGCAGTCATTATGGACAAAGATCATACAATCACTATAGTCAAGTAGCAAACAGTCACTATAGGCAGGGCGCATAGAAACGCTATAGTCAATGAGCACACAATCACTATAGTCAAGGAGCATACAATCACTAGTCAATGAGCACACAATCACTAGTCAAGGAGCACACAATCACTATAGTCAAGGAGCACACAATCACTATAGTCAAGGAGCACACAATCAGTATAGTCATGGAGCATAGAAACGCTATAGTCAAGGGGCATAAATTACTATAGTCAAGGATCATACAACCAGTATAGTCAAGGAGCATACAATCATTAGTCAAGGAGCATACAATCAATGTAGTCAAGGAGCATACAATCAATGTAGCCAAGAAACATACAATCAATGTAGTCAAGGAGCATACAATCACTATAGTCGTGCAAGGAGCATGCAATCAATATAGTCAAGGTGCATACAATTACTGTAGACAAAGAACATACAATCATTGTAGTCAAGGTGCATACAATCATTGTAGCCATAGAGCATACAATCATTATAGTCAAGGAGCATACAATCACTGGTCAAGGAGCATACAATCACTAGTCAAGGAGCATGCAATCAATATAGTCAAGGTGCATACAATTACTGTAGACAAAGAACATACAATCATTGTAGTCAAGGTGCATACAATCATTGTAGCCATAGAGCATACAATCATTATAGTCAAGGAGCATACAATCACTGGTCAAGGAGCATACAATCACTAGTCAAGGAGAATGCAATCAATATAGTCAAGGAGCATACAATTACTGTAGACAAAGAACATACAATCATTGTAGTCAAGGTGCATACAATCATTGTAGCCATAGAGCATACAATCATTATAGTCAAGGAGCATACAATCACTGGTCAAGGAGCATACAATCACTAGTCAAGGAGAATGCAATCAATATAGTCAAGGAGCATACAATTACTGTAGACAAAGAACATACAATCATTGTAGTCAAGGTGCATACAATCATTGTAGCCATAGAGCATACAATCATTATAGTCAAGGAGCATACAATCACTGGTCAAGGAGCATACAATCACTAGTCAAGGAGAATGCAATCAATATAGTCAAGGTGCATACAATTACTACAGACAAGGAACATACAATCATTGTGGTCAATGTGCATACAATCATTGCAGTCAAGGAGCATACAATCACAGGTCAAGGAGCATACAATCACTAGTCAAGGAGAATGCAATCAATATAGTCAAGGAGCATACAATTACTGTAGACAAGGAACGTACAATCATTGTAGTCAAGGAGCATACAATCACTGGTCAAGTAGCATACAATCACTAGTCAAGGAGTATACACTCACTATATTCAAGGAGCATACAATCACTATAGTCAAGATAAGACTTCGGCCAGTCCGCACAAGCAGTGTTCTACTTTCTACGGCGTGGTAAAGCAATGGTATTCCCAATGAAGCTGATGAGACCACAGCCTGTGAAACAACACTTAATGACATTGACTGGCAAGAAGGACAGAGTGCTGAGACCCTTCGCCAGCTAGGTTGGTTCAAGCGATGGAGAAGTGACGTTGGCTGCTCGCTGCACTCACCGGATATCTGCCTGCCGTCTGCAGAGGTCAGCTCTCGCACAATCTGCTTGTCTCCCTTGCTCTTGGACAGCCAGCAGTCACAGTGAAATGTGGACACCTTGCGCGTGGACAGGTCCTCCACCTCGATACTGGCCAGGTGCCAGGCTGCCCCGATCCCTATGGACATTGGAAAGAAGCTAGTTAGAACACCAGTTACAGCCACTGGTTAGAGTGAGCCTTTTTGGAAACCACAGAGGTAGGCCGCTACTAACAGCTACTGGTTAGAGTGAGCCCTTTTGGAAACCACAGAAGTAGGCCGCCACTAACAGCTACTGGTTAGAGTGAGCCCTTTTGGAAACCACAGAGGTAGGCCGTTACTAACAGCTACTGGTTAGAGTGAGCCCTGTTGGTAACCAACGATGTAGGCTCTACTAACAGCCAGTGGTTAGGGTGAACTCTGCTGGACACCAAAGAGTTAGGAGCAGCTACTAACAGCAATTATTGTGATTAGGGTGAACTCTGCTGGACACTAAAGAGTTAGGGCACTAGTGAGACCCGTTGGTTAGAGTGAACCCTGTTGGAAACCAACCAGTTAGAGCACTACTGACAGCAACCGTTACAGTGAATCATGCTGCTCACCACAGACTTAAAACACTGCTGACAGCAATTGTTACAGTGAATCTTGCTGGTCACCACAGATTTAGAACACTACTGACAGCCGTTGGTATAGCTAGTAAAGTCTGTAAGACACCACAGATTTAGAACACTACTGACAGCCGTTGGTATAGTTAGTGAAGCCTGTGAGACACTAAAGATTTAGAACACTACTGACTGCTACTGGTACAGCTAGTGAATCATGTAAAATACTACAGATTTAGAACACTACTGACAGCCACTAGTGAAGCCTGTAAGACACTAAAGATTTAGAACACTACTGATTGCTATTGGTACAGCTAGTGAATCGTGTAAACACTACAGATTTAGAACACTACTGACTGCCATTGGTATAGCTATTGAAGCGTGTTGGAAACCAGCCAGTTAGTACACTACCGACAGCTACTAGTTAGAGTGACCCCGGCTGGAAACCACCGAGTTGCGAAAAAATCAAAAGAACGCTTATTTATTATGACACAGACACACAATATGCACATTTTGGGGGTAATTCCCTTCGTCAAGCGACAACACGACATTTAAACGGTTAAAAACGATGACAGACGAGATGAGAAGCGAAATAACTTATCTTTTGGGGTATTTCATGTTTGTATGCTTACGCTTTCGAGACACTTTCCTTGTTGTAAAACTTGGTGAATAAAGAATCTGAATCTGTAGCGTCAGTGTCGACCGGAACCGGAACCGGAACCGGAACCGCTCCGAGGCTAGCAAACTGCCTGTCTCATAGCAGTGAGGGGAAAGTACTACATGATTCTTGCAAGCGCTGTTCTTCCAGACAACAGTTCAACCCCCCAAAAGATAAGTTATTTTGTTTCCCATCTGATCTTTCATCGTTTTTAACCGTTTAACTGTTGTTTAAGTGTCGTTTTGTACCCCCAAACTTTTCACATTGTGTCTGTGTCATAATAAATATAAGCATTCTTTTGAATCTTTGAAGTGTTTGGATCTTATTTTAGAATGCTAGCAATCATTCTTGTTTGATTTGCCCCCCTTTTTTCCCCAGGGAGTTGTGGTTGGAGTCCAACCTTGGACACGCCCCCTAGTTCATGATGTCTGACTGCATGTGCGCCGCCATGTCCACTCTCACCACAACCCCCTTGACACATACACTTACCCCTCCCTCAACCCGCCCCAATGCGTCCGGTGTCCGTACTTGCTTTCTGTTTGATAGAGGCCTAGCCGGGTCAGTCGCACTGACCCCAGCGTCGCCAACCGACTACTCTCTCACTCTTCTTGCCCAGCACACACTAACCCAGGTTCTCTAACACTGCGTGTGGCTTTCATCTTCAAACCATCCATTTGTGTGTACATAATTAATACGCAGTTTTCTCTCAGTGCTATGAGACAGGCTGTTTGCTAGCCTCAAAGCGGTTCTGGTTCCGGTTCCGGTTCACACTAAAGATGGGGTTTTGGAAGTAACAGTTTGCAGACCTGACGGTGCCTTGTTCAAGCAGCTCCACTCACCTTAGTTTTCAATGAGGTTTTGGCAGTAACATTTTGCAGAGGTGACGGTGCCTTGTTCAAGCGACTCCACTCACCCTTAATGTCGATGAGGTTTTGGCAGTAACAGTTTGCAGAGGTGACGGTGCTTGTTCAAGCGACGCCACTCACCTTTGTTGTCGTGCCAGACACGCAGCCTGCTGACCTCTCCCAGGCTGGGAATGCCCTTCACCGTGAACACGTCCTCCTTGTTTCTCTCGAAAGGATTCGTGTTGGTCTCCGACTTCTCCAAATGGAGGTCCCCGGAGTCGCCGTTGGTACCAAACAAAAGGACGAAGACGTTAGCGTCTGTTCCTGCCCCCGCCTTGTTCGAGGTCTTCACGCTGATTCTGTAGTCCGTGACTGCAACAGCAGGTTTGGGGACAAGTGAAGCAGCACTGGGTAAGGTTAAACACACAAAAATCTGAAACAACAACCACAACAATAATGATAATAAGATGAATAATAATAATAACAGTAATAATAATAATAGATAACTTTTGTATAGCGCTATTCTCTGATGTACACAAACTCACTGCGCTTTGCAACACTTTCCAACATTTTCTAAGTTAAAATAATCAAAGGTAATAATATTCATGAAAGTAATACATAAATAAGCACTAACAATGCAGAGAGAGAGAGAGAGAGAGAGAGAGAGAGAGAGAGAGAGAGAGAGAGAGAGAGAGAGAGAGAGAGAGAGAGAGAGAGAGAGAGAGAGAGAGTACATGTGCCGTGTGAGAAGCGGCAGTATATAATATAAAGGGGGGAAAAATCATTATGTTACTACCTACTGACATTGACTGCTAGCGTTCTAAAACAAGATCTAAACACATAAAAGGTTCAAATGAATGCTATTTATTAGGACACAAACACACAGTCTGCAAATTTTCGGGGTAATCCCCTTCGTCGAACTACAAAACGACACTTGAACAACAGTGAAAAGGGTTAAAAACAATGAAAAACGAGATGAGAAGGAAAATAACTGATCTTTTTGGGTTGTTTTCCTGTCCAGTGCTTGGACGAATGTTGGCATTGACACGTCATTGTCATGCCAACATTCTTCCGTTGCTGTTCTACCTATCTGTAATGTGTACACTTTGCTATTGTACTTGTTTGTATTGTGTAAATTTTGCCCTTCTACTTGGAAAACAGGTCACGTGGCCCAACTGGATCATATATACCGAGGAAAGCCTGCAGTGACCGTCACGCTACCCAGTGTACCGAGGACGGCCTGTTGCTGTAAGTGTGTGGTGAGATGTTGAATCACACTGCCAGGTGTACTGAGGACGGCCTGTTGCTGTGTGTGGTGAGATGTTGAATCACGCTGCCAGGTGTACTGAGGACGGCCTGTTGCTGTAAGTGTGTGGTGAGATGTTGAATCACGCTGCCAGGTGTACTGAGGACGGCCTGTTGCTGTAAGTGTGTGGTGAGATGTTGAATCACGCTGCCAGGTGTACTGAGGACGGCCTGTTGCTGTAAGTGTGTGGTGAGATGTTGAATCACGCTGCCAGGTGTACTGAGGACGGCCTGTTGCTTTAAGTGTGTGGTGAGATGTTGAATCACGCTACCCGGTATACCGAGGACGGCCTGTTGCTTTAAGAGTGTGGTGAGATGTTGAATCACGCTACCCATGTACCGAAGCCGACCTGTGGGTGTAGGTGTGTGGTGAGATGTTGCATCAAGGTACACGTGTCTGCAAGCAGTGACCAGTACTCACTGTCGATGACTGCCTTGCCGTTCTCGATGGCTGCAAGGTCCACGGACGCCTGGGCCCCGCCCTTGTCCTTGCCCAGCCAGCCCTCGTGTTTAAACACCGACAGGGTGCCTGTCTCCATGTTGTGCAGCTCGATCTGTCAACACACACCGAGGGAACAGGTGGTGTGGACAGGTAAATCAATCACACCACCACCAGGCACAGACTAGGCATCTACAGGGTAGATTTCTTTTCCCCTTCATAAACAATCCAACACACACACACACACACACACACACACACACACACACACACACACACACACACACACACACACACACACACACACACACACACACACACACACACGCAAACACACACATACACACACACAGAGCGGAAGAACCACATAACGGTACTGAGGAACAGACGGACCCACATCTAGCAGTGCAAACAGAGAACAAGATAAATCACATAAAGGTTCAACAGAACGATATTCATTAGAACAAAGCAGCATGCTTATTTTCAGGGTAATCGCCTTTATCAAGCTACAGAACGAGACGTAAACAACAGTTAAATGGACCTTTTTTGTGTTTGGATCCTTTTTAAGAACGCTAGCAGTCGTTCTTGCTTCAAATTTTAGAGAACAGGACAGAAACCAAGAGCTGCGCGTGCTGGGCGAGCAGAGAAATGAGTATAAAAGTAAGTAAATTGGTGTTTTACGCCCAGTCAACCAGTGCCCAGAAAGCGGGAATAGCTCAGTGGTTAGAGCGCCGGACTCGTGATCGAAAGGTCGCGGGTTCGAATCCCTGCAGGAGCGGCGGGAGAATTTTCTTCTCCAGGGTCAACTTTCTGTGCCGACTCTTATTTCGGTATCCGTTCCACCCCCGTGTTATCGCAGTAGCACGTAAAAGATCCCCGTCATTCTGCCAAAAGTGCAGGTGGCAGGTTACAGCTAAACACGCGCTATAAAAAGCTATTCACTCATGTAGAACCACATGCGAGCGCAGTGAGTCTGCTCGAAAGCGGAGAATAGCGCTATATAAAAGCGATCAATAATAAAGAAAGGAGCAGACAGGTGTACACCAGTCCTACCTTCTGCAGGCACCACAACTTGCGACGACCGCTCTGGGCTTCCACAGTGACTCGCAGCTTCTTCAATGGTGCCACATCACTCATATGCTCCTGACCAACAGCCACACAGTAAGATCACACATTTGGGACGGTATGCTTGAGAGAGTGAGAGAGGAGGGGAGAGAGAGGGAGAGAGACAGAGGGAGAGGAAGAGGGAGAGAGAGGAGGAGGAGGAGAGGGAGAGAGAGAAGAGGAAAGCAAGAAAAAGGGGACTGCATTTTAGTCTACACAAAGCGTAATGAGCAACTTGTAATCACAAAACCCTGCCACTGCCGCGCATGCGTGCAAGCTACATGCCCGGAAACCAAAACAGAGGATCACAATTCAGTTCTTTAGCTTTCTGTTCCTCGCCAGTACGTGAGAACATTTCCATGAACATGGGCAAACTTGGGTGTGAAGTTTTTCAGACATATATATGTGTGAGCGCTGCTCAGCCCGGAAAACTGACGGAATGCAGCAGTTAAGGGAATAACGAGGTACCTCACTCCACCTGACTCTGTGCCAAGGTGATGATGACGACGATGATGATGACAATGATGATGACGACGACGATGATGACGATGACGACGACGACGATGCTGATGATGCTGATGATGATGATTGCTGACTTACTGAGCGGTCCAAACCTACACGGGAAAGCAATGCTTGTGGCGCACGCTGGGGAAATCTCTTTGCCAATACTAAACGAATATGGGCACCCATACAGACAAAAGACAAATACAAAGCCTTTACGGAACAGAAAAGGGACGCGCGCTTTCACGGGAGTGGAACCACTCACTTCCTGTTTCATAACAAAACAAAAGGCGTTCTGTTGCGAGTACCATTCATTTCTCTCACTGTCACCAACATTCCTGCCTTGTGCTCCCGGCTGTTCTGTCGGCCCTGTTACAATTATACCAAACCAAACTGCGCATGTTTTTCAGCGCTCTCAAAGCCCAGGCATACGTGTGAAGAAGAATCATGGCACGTACACACACACACACACACACACACACACACACACACACACACACACACACACACACACACACACACACACACACACACACACACACACACACACACACACACACACACACACACACACACACACACACACACACACCATAAAGGTGTTAGTGCGGGCACGTTCAAATCGAACATCATTGTTCTCCAGCTCGGTGGCTTCAGTTGAGCCTTTGGCGCCGAAGACAATGATGAAGATCTTGGAGTCGGTCCCTGCCTCTGGCACATCGCCAGTCGTCACCTTCACCTTGTAGAGCACCACTGCTGACACAACAGACAGGATGACGTCATTGTAATGACACAGGTCGCCTTCGACTTGTACAGCACCACTGCTGACACAACAGACATGATGACAGAGATACAGAGAGAGGGAAAGACAGAGACACAGACAGAGACACAGAGAGAGACAGAGCGAGGCAGAGACGTAGAGAGGAACAGACAGAGACGGAGACACAGAGAGGGACAGACAAAGACAAGAGAGAGAGAAAGACAGAGACACAGAGAGGGACAGAGACACAGAGAGGGACAAAGAGAGGCAGAGACACAGAGAGGAACATACAGAGACGCAGAGACCGAGATAAGTGGGGAAGATGTGGGGGGTGGGAGAGAGAGAGAGAGAGAGAACGAACGAACGAACGAATGGTTTATTGAACTAGGCCAGCTGCCCGTGTCAAATTGGGAGCAATCGGGGAAGTAATGCAATACAGAGATACACAAAATCAGTATCTATCCATATACATATTGCCAGTAACCAAGGCAACACTCACACGCACCCATACTGGCACCCCTCCACACACAAACACACACACACACACACACACACACACACACACACACACACACACACACACACACACACACACGCATGCACGCACGCACGCACGCACAGACACAATTTGGAAACACGCACGCGCACACAAAAACACAGAGTTCATATGCATAATCAAATATGGAACATACTTAAGGAGTGGCATCCAAAGTGTTAAGTGATCAAGGGACCGCAGACGATCTCAATTCGAATGCCTTAGAGATAAAGATAGCAAGTGGTAAGGTCTGCCTTGTATCTGCTAGTAACATTGCCATTTTAAACGCAGGTGGACGGAGATAGAACTTTTCAAGCAAGTAGGTTTCCCTGAGCGTTTTATATTTTGGACATACGAAGAGGAAATGAATTTCTGTTTCGTCAGAGTCTTTACAAAATGGGCATGCATAATTTCCTTGTGATCTGTCTGTGTATCGTAGACGGTGGGCCTTAAGAGGCGACACTCCTAGTCTAAATCTAATCAAATTCCTTCTTAGAACAGCTTTCTTTATGATACACAAATAATCGGCAAGGGAATGACTTTGTTTGAACGAGGAGTAGAAAGCAAGGCGATCCCTTGAAACTATACCACTGTGCCATTCTTGAAGAAAACAATCAACCAACCTCTGTCTAAATTCACGTATAAAGTTACTCACATCACACACACCTTGGTTTTCCCAGCCAAATCCAAACCCGTATCGGTACAACGTAAAACACACGTGTGAAACCCAGTTATTCTTATTCTTAGAATGCAAAGCATAAAGCATTTTATATGCCTTTATAGGAAGGCGGTTCTCTGGCATTCTCACAAGGTTTAACCAATATTTAATGCATTTCACATAAGTTATTATATAAAGAGGGTATCTCCCAGTTTCTCCATAGACTAGTGCACTAGGTGTTCTTGTACTAACATTAAGCAATCGTTTAATTGCAAATAAATGCACTCTTTCGATTGTGCTGTGGTCAGCCATAATACCACAAACTTCAGCACCATATGTTAACATGGGCTGAATTTGACAATCAAAAAGTCTAAAGAATAATGTAGGTGACTGCTCGGCTAGAGTCCACAAAAGCTTCAGAATACCTATGACCCCCTTTTTGGCTCTGCTGGCCATATCTTCGAGGCAGTAGGAAAATGTTAGTCCTGTAGAAAATATCACGCCCAAGTATTTATATTGATTAACAACTGCTAGTCTTGTTCCATTGTAGAACCACTTCTCTCTTAAAGCGAGATGTCCACCATTTCTAAAAACAACAATGTTCGACTTGCTAAGATTTACAACAAGACCGAGGTTATTTGCAGTGTCATTCAAAATGTTAAGTTGGTGCTGAAGGCCAGTTATGGTAAATGACAAAAGTATCACGTCATCTGCAAAAAGCATGATCAACATCTGAATTAGATCAGGGGATAGGGATATACCATGTTTACCTTTTTGTATGATCTCATTTGCAAGTTCATTAATAAAAAGCGAAAACAGAATCGGGCTGCATATTTCCCCCTGTTTCAATCCTCGAGGACACATAAACGGTTCTGTGAGGTCGCCACCGACGCGAACCCTTGCTTTTACGACACTATACATACTTTTTATAGCTCTATACATTCTTCCCTTCACACCATTTTTTAGAAGTATATCCCAGAGACGATTCCTATCAACGAAATCAAAGGCTTTTTTGAAGTCTATAAAGGCAGCATAGAGCTTGCCATGAGTTAGCAATTGCTTCTGTATCAAGGCCAAAAGAGTAAAAATATGATCGACTGTACTATAACCCTTTCTGAACCCAGCCTGTGTTTCATTTATCAATCTATTATCCTCAAGCCATGTTGTTAAACGCTTATTTAAAATATAGCTGTACAGTTTTCCACTAACATTAAGGAGAGAGATACCCCTGTAGTTGTCGGGAGAATTGATGTCCCCTTTCTTATGTATTGGTTGAATTACAGCTTCAGACCAGCCCAGTGGAAACGTTCCTGTATCAAAAAGCTTATTAAAGTACTGAGTGAGAAACTCAACAACACAAGGAGCTGCATACTTATAGAATTCACCGCTAAGGCCATCCGGACCTGGGGCTTTATTGTTCTTTAAGGCTCTAATGGCATCAAGCACCTCTGGCTGCATTATGTCAACCTCTAATATATCGGAAACACCATGCAGTTCTATATCAACCTCGTTTCTGATGCTGTCATCAAAACTAGTTTCTACACCAGTATAGTCCAAATTAAAAACTTCGTAAAAGTGACGAAACCATTCATCCGAAGTAATCGCACTAGGCACTGAACCTTTGCTGATAACAGATTTAATTGTACTCCAGAACTTTCTGGGGTCTTTCCCACTATCCTCAAGAATTTTAATAATCTGGTTTTTATGCTCTGCTTTCTTTTCTTTCAAAAAGCGTTTGTACTCTTGCCTTTGTTTTGTGTAAGCAGTCCTCAGGTTCCTAGCATCAGTTCCGTTTGATTTCTGATATCTTCTCAAGCACTGCCGTACGAGGCGTCGTTTATTTTTACACTCACCATCAAACCAAGGGCTACCTTTATTTTTACCGACTGTAACGTTTTTTTGCATACAGTGACCCGCTTTACGGATCCCATCCGTGAATTTGGAAAGTGCAGCCTCAATATCTACATCAATTAAGCCGACGGCGTCTTTAAACAGAGAAGAAACATCATCTGATGAACAAGTATCAAAATATTGTTGTGATTTTTCTGTATTCCAAATGTACTTTTGAACCTTATACGTTTTTGGCTTAGCATCAGTACCACTCACCGTACTTGGAAGCTTTAAACTCATTTTTACTGGCATATGTTTGGAATCAATTTTAGGGACAATGCTTAACTGTAATCCTAAATGAACTAGGCATCTTGACATAATGAAATAGTCAATTATGCTTGAGCCACTGTGAGAAATATATGTGAAATTTCCGTCTTCATCTCCTGGCAATAAACCGTTCAGTACAACAAGATTAAATTGCTCACACACATAAAGGAGATACCGGCCAAACTCGTTCAAGGTAACATCTTTGGACACTCTTCTAAAGTGTATATCGTCAATAATATTTTCGTTACATACATCTTCAACAATATCATCCAGCAACTGCACATCTCTCGCATTCATACCACCAGTCCTTGCATTTAGATCTCCACAAATAATGATGGGGAGTTCACCAAATTCTTCAAAAATATAAATAATGCACTGCTCAAGTAGGGCCACTCCGTTGTCTATCTCCGTGTCGGTATAATATAGGCTTTGTGAAGGAGGCAGATACATCCCAATGAACACACTGTCCGTATCCAAGCCCGTTAAGTCTCGCGAGAGTTTAAGAACAACACAGTTGTCCAGTTCCACATGAATTTGTTTTACAAGAACATATTTTTCTTTTTTGATCAGTAGTGCAACACCACCAGATAATCTAGCCGTCGTAGCATCTGACAATCTTATACCAGGCGACAGAAAAACGTCGTGCATAGGAAAAAGATGAGAGGGGAAATTAACTGAAAATGTTTCCGTGAGAAACACAAAATCGAAATCAGACATAAAAGATCGTACCCCTGGCAAATGTATGGATGACAGCCCCTCAACATTGCACGTTAGGAACGACAGGGAGCGCGATGGCCCCTTACTGGTTGAGGCGGAGACACGGGCAGGGCCGAATTCCTAGCTGATGCTGTTAGTCTGGCGATAGCTCCTCGGCGTATTCCTACTTGAGCCCACGCGTGTAAAACTATCCGTGAGGTGCGTCTGTCTTTTTCCTTGGCTGCGGGTTTCTGGGCCTCGACTTGGGGTAGAAGAGTGGTCCTGTTGGGCTACATCCGCTACGCCACCTGATTCCCCGGCAGCCGTGCACGTGGGAAGGTGGTCGCTCCCTGCCGTTGTGACATCACCTTCACTTAAGGTCGTTGGCCCAGTAGCAGCTGCACAACTCTCCTCGTCGCTAGCCTCCTGACTAGCATCGAGGATGTTCCTATGGAGGATGTCAGTCGGCGAGGCGTCTGGGCCCCTGATGTCATCGGAACTGCCACTGGTAGGTGCATTTTCCCGTAGAGGCAAGCCATCCGTGGTCGTAGACATGAGTGGAGACTGGGTCACACAACGATCCTTACTCTCACTGCTGGCTGCAACGCGAGACTGCTGGTGGTTGTCATCAGCATTGACAGCGTCATCAGCGTTGCCAACAGGTACGGCGTCTGGGCCCTCGGTGTCGTCAGACCTGTCACTGGTGGGCACATTGCCTCTTGGGGGGAGGCCACCCGTGGCGATAGACGTAGCCACTGGCATTGGCGGAGACTCGATCACGCCACGGTCTTGACCCTCACTGCTGGCTGCAACATGGGACTGTTGGTGGTGGCCAGCAGCGCTGTCAACTGGTACGGCGTCCGGACCCTCGACGTCATCAGCCCTGTCGGTGGTTGGTGGGTTTCCGCGCAGAGACAAGCCATCCGTGGTCGTAGGCGTAGCCACTGGCATTGGTGAAGTCTGGGTCACGCCAAGATCCCGACTCTCCTTGTCAGCTACAATGTGGGGCTGGTGGTGGTCAACTCTGACAACCGGTACGGAGTCGGAGCCCCTGGTGTCGTCATAGCTGTCGTTGACGGATGCATTTCCTCGCAGAGGCAGGCCCCTCGTAGTCGCAGACGTCGGTGAAATCTGGATCACGCAACGATCCCGACTTCCACTGCTGGCTGCAGCACGGGACTGCTGGTAGTCAGTAGGTGATTGTTGTCTGCGAAGGGCTGGATAGTGGTCCATGTCTGCTAACGGGGGAAGCTGGCTTTCCAGAAGTCGCTTGTCGACCTCGCTGGCAGGGTCCCGTCTTCTCGGTTGCCGCTCCCTTACGTGAAGACGGCCGCTTCTGTAGTAAGCTGTCCTGCCTTGCTCACTGTGTTTCCTGAGTTCCTCTTGCTGCCGGTCAGTCAGGTCGGCTGCCACTCTAACTCCTACCTGGTTCGCCATGTTTTGTCTGCACGTTCTCTCTGACAGCAAGGAAAGCTTGTATAGCGCTATTCTCTGATGTACACAAACTCACTGCGCTTTGCAACACTTTCCAACATTTTCTAAGTTAAAATAATCAAAGGTAATAATATTCATGAAAGTAATACATAAATAAGCACTAACAATGCAGAGAGAGAGAGAGAGAGAGAGAGAGAGAGAGAGAGAGAGAGAGAGAGAGAGAGAGAGAGAGAGACAGAGACAGAGACAGAGACAGAGACAGACAGACAGACAGACAGACAGACAGAGAAAGACAGAGACAGAGACACACAGAGACAGACAGACAGACGGAGACGGAGACAGAGAGAGTGAGACAGAGACACAGAGACACAGACACATAGAGACAGAGGTGTTACACAGACACATAGACAGAGGTGTTACACAGACACAGAGACAGAGACAGAGAGAGGAGGAAAAGACACACAGAGAGATACAGAGAGCAGAGAGACGGAAAGAGACAGAGACAAAGAGAGACAGAGACACAGACACAGACACATAGAGACAGAGGTGTTACACAGACACATAGAGACAGAGGTGTTACACAGACACATAGAGACAGAGGTGTTACACAGACACACAGAGAGAGAGAGAGAGAGAGAGAGAGAGAGAGAGAGAGAGAGAGAGAGAGAGAGAGAGAGAGAGAGATACAGAGAGAGATACAGAGAGCAGAGAGACGGAAAGAGACAGAGACAAAGAGAGACAGAGACAGAGAGACAGACAAAGACAGAGACAGACACAGAGAGAGAAAGAGGGGAATGAGGGCAGAAGGGGCAGAAACAGCGATCGACAGGCAGAGCTGGAGTAGGGAGGGACTGGGCAGGGAGGAGAGCAGGGCGAAGGGACATCTGGGAGAGGAACATTGAAATCACTGTAACACCTCCTTACCTGGTCCTTCATCAGCATCCCTCTGCGACTGCAGCAACGGGACCGGGCTGGTGACAGAGCTGCGCCATAACATCTCGTCATCATAGCCCTGTACATAGAATCAACTTCACTAAATGATGACTGGTGACAGAGCCCTGACATCACGTCATCACAGCCCTGCACACAGCATTAACATCACTCAACGCTGGCTGGTGACAGAACCGTGCCCTGACATCACGTCATCATAGCCCTGCACACAGCATTAACTTCACCTCTGATTCGTGACAGAGCCCTGACATCACGTCATCACAGCCCTCCACACAGCATTAACATCACGATATGCTGATTGGTGACAGAGCCCTGGCATCACGTCATCACAGCCCTCCACACATAATTAACATCACCCAACGCTGACTGGTGACAAAGTTATGTCATCTAACCATCATAGCCCTGTACACAGCATCAACATCACTCAACGCTGACTGGTGACAGAGTCCTGTCATCTAACCATCATAGCCCTGTACACAGCATCAACATCACTCAACGCTGACTGGTGACAGAGTCCTGACATCTAACCATCATAGCCCTGTACACAGCATCAACATCACTCAACGCTGACTGGTGACAGAGTCCTGACATCTAACCATCGTATATAGAGCTCCGCTCTTCTGCAGGCACCCGAGTGTTAGAATACTTGGGAGCGGGATAGCCCAGTGGTTAGAGCGCCAGACTCGTGATTGAAAGGTCGCGGGTTCGAATGCCTGCAGGAACGGCGGGAGAATTTTCTTCTCCAGGGTCGACTTTCTGTGCTGTCTCATTTCGGTATCCGTTCCACCCCCGTGTTACCGCAGTAGCACGTAAAACATCCCGGTCATTCTGCCAAAAGTGCAGGTGGCAGGTTACAGCTAAACACGCATACACCCTACCTATGTGGCTTTGAATGAAGTGACACTGTAACCTGGTACATGGTTGAATGGTGTACACAGAACTTGCGCCGAAAAGGCAGCATTTCACGTGGCACCAGTCATGCAACATCCACAGAGCGCTACCAGTACACCACTTCCGTGGATATTAATAATACGCACTATAAAAGGTTGCTGTCACTCATTCAGAATCATATGCTTATGTGCGCAGTGAGTCTGCTCGAGAGCAGAGAATAGTGCTGTTTAAAAGCTATGAATAATAATAATAATACCATCCTTCTGCACTAAGTCCAGTGGTCAGCGCTCTTTTTCTTACCACAAACCAACTCCTTCTTTCTGTCCGTCATGCTAACTCTGTCAGGTCTTGAAAATCTTCCTTGAAAACCTTTCCTTCAGTCCCATTGCCCTGAGATACGAGTGCGTGCGTATGTGTGTGCTGTATTGTGTGCATTGGAATTTTTTTGTCAAGATAATCTATATGCAATGTGTGTGTGTGTGTGTGTGTGTGTGTGTGTGTGTGTGTGTGTGTGTGTGTGTGTGTGTGTGTGTGTGTGTGTGTGTGCTGTATTGTGTGCACTGGATCTTTCTGGTCAAAATATATACAATGTGTGTGCGTGTGTGTGTGTGTGTGTGTGTGTGTGTGTGTGTGTGTGTGTGTGTGTGTGTGTGTGTGTGTGTGTGTGTGTGTGTGTGTGTGTGTGTGTGTGCTTTTTATTCTTTTGTTTGCTTGATTTTTGCTTTTCTTCCTGTCTTTTCTTCCGTTCCCTGTTAACCTGTTCAGTTGTATCCGTTGTTTGCACTAACACACCAATATCTTTAACCTGTACAGTTGGATATGTTGTTGGCACTAACACACCAGTATCTTTAACCTGTAAAGTTGGATATGTTGTTGGCACTAACACATCAGTATCGTTCACGGATAAACAAACTTGTTGATTTGAACAGTGTTCACCACCGACATTTTGCTTTCTCCTAAATAATGCATCTGCAGTATGCAGACCATTGTACCCCTTTGCTTCCGTAACAACTTGTCTTCAGAACAGGCAGTACTTTGAAATGAAAGTATTTCTGTAACAAATTTGACTACTGACGTTCAGTATAACAAATCCAACGTCTGCTACATCCGACACAGAGAGTACTGCTGTATGCAGATGTTGGCCTTGACAGTGACTGTGTGAACGACTCACCTTTTCGCCTTTGACAGATCGAGTTGTATCTCTCACCAGCCTTGAAGTAGTAAATGCCTTCACGAACTTTCACATACAGTGTCCTCTCTCAATAACTTTGATTGTGTGATCTAGTTCTCTCACACAAAGCGACCTCTGTCAGAGCCTTGACACGGAGTAACCTGCCTCACAGACCAACTGACAGAGTGACCTTCCTCACAGAGCATGACTTACGGTGACCTCTCTCACAGACCTTGACATACAGTGACTTGTCTCACAGATCTTGAGTGACAGTGACCTTTCTCGCAGGCCGTGACATACAATGACCTATCTCACAGACCTTGACATGCGGTGACCTCTCACACAGACCTTGACATGCAGTCATCTCTCACACTGACCTTGACATACAGTGACCTATCTCACAGACCTTGACATGCAGTCACTTCTCACACAGAGCTTGACATACGGTGACCTGTCTCAGAGCCGTCATCTCTCGCACAGACCTCGACATACAGTAACCTCTCATACAGACCTTGACATCCAATCACCTCTTACACAGACTTTGGCTATGGGTCACCTCTCACACAGACCTTGACATACAGTGACCTCTCACACAGACTTTGACATACAGCGACCTATCTCACAGACCTTGACACACAGTGACCTCTCACACAGACCTTGGCATACCGTGACCTTTCTCGCAGACCGTGACATACTGTGACCTATCTCCGAGACGGTGACCTCTCACACAGACCTTGAATGCAGTCACCTCTCACAAAGACCTCGACATACAGTGACCTCTCACACTGACCTTGACATACGGGGACCTGTCTCAAAGACGATGACCTCTCGCACAGACCTCGACATACAGTAACCTCTCAGACAGACCTTGACATACGGTGACCTATCTCACAGACCTTGACATACAGCGACCTCTGGATCTTGCCGTCTTCCTTCTTCGTTGACAACCATCGCTCGCAGTGGAAGATGTATTTCTGGCTGTCCGCGGGGTCAGTGACCTCAACACGGTCTAGGTACCAGCATGCGTTGACCGCGGAGTTGTCATGACGGATTTTAACCTTGTACAGTGCACCCAGATCTGGAGCTTCCACCGCAAAGCGGTCCATCTGCACGTGCAACACAATAGCAAAATGTACCAAGCAACAATGATAGCAATGACGCCATTGTGCCCGAAGCTTTGTTGCTGGGTTTTTTTGTGTGGGGGACTTTTTGTGGGATTTTGTGGGACTTTTATTCGTTAACGTGCACCCATCCACTGATTCTCTCTCTCTCTCTCTCTCTCTCTCTCTCTCTCTCTCTCTCTCTCTCTCTCTCTCTCTCTCTCTCTCTCTGGTTATTAGTAGTATTGTAGCAACGGCAGATATGTGAGTCGGCCTTTGTGCTAATATCTTTACCGTTGAGAAATAAAGTTCAATCAATCAATCAATCAATCAATCAATCTCTCTCTCTCTCTCTCTCTCTCTCTCTCTCTCTCTCTCTCTCTCTCTCTCTCTCTCTCTCTCTCTCTCAATTATATACCAGAAGCAAAGTATGCAACAACAAAAAACATGTACATACTCAACACACACACACACACACACACACACACACACACACACACACACAAGCATACACACACACACACACACACACACACACACACACACACACACACACACACACACACACACACACGTACGCACGCGCACACGCACGCATGCAAATGGCAATGTGTACAATCTACATAATTGTTAACGTCATTTATAAGCTAGTCTAGACTTCTATCAGCTTTTTATTGTGGGTTTGTTGTTGTTTTGTTAGGTTTTTATTTTTTTATTTTTTTATAGTAAAACCACTCGGTTACTCTCTTATCATGTCACAACGTTAAGATATCATTATATGTATCTACATCAAACGTAATTTTTAAACGTTGTTTGAACAAGTGAAACTGGCGTATTTTCTTATTAACTATATATATATATATAAAGAACTTTTCTCGTAAATGAAATAACCAAATCAAAAATGTTATCTGATTGAATTTGACGCCGTAATCAAAAAGTACGATTTGGTTTCAAATTTTGTTAGGACAATAAAAACATAAAAAATACCCCAAAACAAAAAGACTTGAAGTCCTTGCAGATGGCAGTAGCATACAAGAGACACGTGGTGAAGTGACGAACAGCCTAGCTATCCTTACATAAAGGAAGTTTCTTAATTGATTCAAGCGGCAGTAATTTCAGTTAAAAATGCAAGAATCCTAACTATTACAATTCCACACTTAACATGCTACAGTTCAGGCGTGTCGCCTGTCACCAGGCCGATGGTTCAGAGGTTACTGTGCTTAATCGATTCTCGCGGTAGTAATTTCAGCTAGAAATGCAAGAATCCTAACTATTACAATTCCACACTTAAAATGTTACAGATCAGGCGTGTCGCCTGTCACCAGGCTGATGGTTCAGAGGTTATTATGCCACAGAGAAAATAGGAAGTGACGCTGACATATAAAATCAAATTTATATGTGCCCTTTACTTTTGTTTGTTTCTTCTTCTTCTTGTTTTTCTGTTGTTGTTGTTGTTGTTGTTTTGTGTGTTTGTGTGGTTGTTGTCATTCTGACGATTGTTTCCCATCATTCCAGCCCATCCTTTATCCCCATCCCTTCCCTAATAAAACAAAAAGAGAAAGAGAAAAACAAGAACAAACAAACAAACAAAAAAGGGCAATCATTGTAACAAATGCATACCCTAGCACGATCAAATGGTTTCTGCCTGTAGAAATGTTCTGTACCTGGAAAAGCAAATGCTTATATACTCTGCCTTTTTCAATGTTACCCTGCTTTGTTCAATGTTACCCTGCCATGTCCAATGTTACTCTGCCATGTTACAACTGACTATGTCCATGTTGGTTTCGCACTGGTAAAGTTTCTTCTCCTTAGAGTAAAAACAATCACTCTAACTGCCACTTTCTGTATTACTATGCCACGTCGAAACTTACCCTGACATACTCAAATTTACCCTGTTATACTCAAACTTACCCTGTCATGCTCATACGTATCCCTCCATGTTCAAACTTACCCTGCAATGTTAAAACCTACCCCCCCTCCCCCCTGTTCAAACTTACCCCTCCACTTTCAAATTCATCCTGCCATGTTGAAACTTAACCAACCATGTTGAAACATACCCTATCATTTTCAAACTCACTCTGCCATGTTGAAACATACCCTATCACTTTCAAACTCTCTCTGCCATGTTGAAACATACCGTAACATTTTCAAACTCACTCTGCCATGTTGAAACATACCGTATCATTTTCAAACTCACTCTGCCATGTTGAAACATACCCTATCATTTTCAAACTCACTCTGCCATGTTGAAACACACCGTATCACCTCAAAATTCACCTTCCATATTAAAACTGACCCCTTCATGTTCAGACTTACCTTTCCGCGTTCAAACTTGTTCCTGTTGGTTTCCGACTGACGAAGCTTTATCTCCTTGGATTCCCGTCTGTCGTCGAACATGATGAGATAGACATTGGCGTCTGTGCCGGCCCATGGCAGGTCTCCAGTGAACACTTCCACCGTGTACTTCTTGACTGAAACGTTAGAACACAGGTCTCCGGTGAACACCTCCACCGTGTACTTCTTGACTGAAACGTTAAAGCACAGGTATCCAGTCAATTCTTCCACCGTGTACCTCTTGATTGAAACGTTAGAACACAGGTCTCCAGTCAACACCTCCACCGTGTACTTCTTGACTGAAACGTTAGAACACAGGTCTCCAGTCAACACTTCCAACGTGTACTGCTTGACTGAAACGTTAGAACACAGGTCTTGAGTCAACAACTCCACCGTGTACTGCTTGACTGAAACGTTAAAGAACAGGTTTCTATAAGCACCACCATCGTGTACTTATCCGAAACGTGACACCACAGGTCTCCATAAACACATCTAGTCAAGTACTTTCTTCCCTGCATGAAACGTTTGAACCGGCTTCCAGTCACGCTGCCTGTGTTTGCTGACCTAAACAATGCATCAGCCACCCTTGCTTCTGGACAAAGTCGTCCCAGTGTTTGTGATTTGTCGCACACAGGTTCTTCACCATGGGATCTTAAGGCCTGTTGCACACACGTTCTCCACCGTGGGATCTTCGGGCCTGCCGCACACAAGTTCTTCACCGTGGGATCTTCCGGTCTTCCGCACACAAGTTCTCCACCGTGGGATCTTCAGGTCTGTCGCACCCAAGTTCTTCACCGTGGGATCTTCAGGCCTGTCGCACATACGTTCCCCACCGTGGGATCTTCAGGCCTGTCGCACACACGTTCTCCACCGGGGATCTTCAGGCCTGCCGCACACAAGGCGGCAGGTTAGTTGACGCGTTTCCCTTTGTCCGATTTGCAATAGTCACGATTTGTAAGAAACCCAATTTGCAAGCGGTGCGATTTGCAAGAGGCCTGATTTGCAAGTGGTGCGGTTTGCAAGAGGCCCAATTTTCAAGCGGTGCGATGTGCAAGTGGTGCGATTTTGCAAGAGGCCCGATTTGCAAGCGGTGCGGTTAGCAAGAGGCCCAATCTGCAAGTGGTGTGATTTGCAAGAGGCCCGATTTGCAAGCGGTGCTATTTGCGAGAGGCCCAATTTGCAAGAGGCCCGATCTGCAAGAAGCTTGGCAGAGTTTCCACATGTCAAGCAATGGCAGGTATACAGCCAGCGTCATCCATGTCACCATGCGTAATTATATAGCAGGTGTCATGTCACCATGCGTAATAAGATGGCAGGTGTCATGTCCCAATGCGTAATAATATGGCAGGTGTCATGTCACCATGGGTATCCTCCTTACAAGGCAAGTGTATTTGTGTGTGTGTGTGTGTGAGTGTGTGTGTGTGTGTGTGTGTGTGTGTGTGTGTGTGTGTGTGTGTGTGTGTGTGATGGTATGTGTGGGTGGGTGTATTTGTGTATATGTATGTCCGTGTGTGTGTGAGTGTGTGCGTGCGTGTGTGTGTGAGTGCGTGCGTGCGTGCTTGCGTGCGTGCGTGTGTATGTGTGTGTGTGTGTGCGCGCGTGCGTGTGTATGTGTGTGTGTGTGTGTGTGTGTGTGTGTGTGTGCGTGCGTGCGTGTGTGTGTGGATGTGGGGGGGGGGGGTAGATGAAGGGGGGTTGATGTCACTGACCTGGCCGTGATCCCGTGGACAGTCTCTCCGTACACCCAGCCTTCTTTCTCTGCACAGCGGACAACAACGGACAGGATGAAAGACGGCTTTTAACGTCCGTCAACCAATTGTTTTCACACCGGTTCAAAACACAGGTCACCAGATCACAAGCATGTCTAATTCACTGTTACAACGTCAAACACCAACCATCGATCAATCTATGGATGAACAATAACACATGTTTTAATTGATACCTACCGATATTCCGTAGGCACTCAACACGTGAACCTGTTTAAATCACTTGTGACTATGAGCAGGGTGACTTATTTAATAGACGATTTCCGGAAATAACAGGCGAAGATAATTTGACAGTGTTTTCTTAGCCCTGGAGAGTGAAGTCCCCTGAATGGAGGCGGCAGCGGAGAAGAGCACTCTGCGACAGTTCTAGCTATTCAAGCATGGACGTATTACTATTTATACTAGACTACCAGCTGGGGGAACCTAATATCCAATGTGCATGTTCCGCACGAACAGTGAGTGCTTGATCGACATTTCTGATGCCTTCTCTGCCTTTTGTTTACGGGTATTCGTCATCTACCCTACGTCCTCACTGTACCCCCAACAAAAGCGTGCCTACTCTGCACTACACCCGCAGGCATTGACCTATATATATAGGTCTATGCTCGTAGGCACTTACCGAGTGCAGTCCCCTGGATTTCCGAAGATCGTCTATTCCCAGGCCCACACGGGTAACTATTTAGCCTAATGCAGACTATAACAAATGTAAAAAGTACAAAGAGGATTGGAGAAGAACAAAAACGAATGGACTGGGAAGGTCGAAATTAGGACAAGGAAGAAATTGCTGGCAGTGGAAGAAGCATGCGTGGCTATATTATGACCTACTCCAGGCTTTAAAGGGAGACCAATAATTTGTCAGCTCTCGATTTTCAACAGAGGGGACTTGATTTCTGCGTCCGCAGTACCATGTTGCGGGGAGGCAAAAGAGGAAAAGAGCTGCGGCTGACAACGCAGAATTCACGAAGGCTATTGCGTTGCATTGCACTCAGATACTATAAAGACTATTGCGTTGCATTGCACTTAGGTACTGTAAAGACTATTGCGTTGCATTGCGCTTAGGTACTGTAAAGACTATTGCTTTGTACTAAAATTAGGTACTGTAAAGACTATTGCGTTGCATTGCGCTTAGGTACTGTAAAGACTATTGCGTTGCATTGCACTTAGGTACTGTAAAGACTATTGCTTTGTATCCAAATTAGACCCTGTGTTTTACTGTAAAGGTTATTGCTTTGTATTGAAATTAGGCCCTGTATTGTACTAAAAGACTATTACTCTGTATTGAAATTAGGCCCTGTATTGTATTGTAAAGCCTTATTGCTTTGTGTTGAAATAAGCCCTGTGTTGTACTGTAAAAACTATTGCTTTGTATTGAAATTAGGCCCTGTGTTGTATTGTAAAGACCACTGCTTTGTACTGAAATTAGGCCCTGTGTTGTACTGTAAAGACCAATGCTTTGATTGAATTTAGGCCCTGTATTGTATTGTAAAGACTACTGCTTTGTA
The DNA here is from genome assembly GCA_963584105.1 of Alviniconcha strummeri. Lineage (NCBI taxonomy): Eukaryota > Metazoa > Mollusca > Gastropoda > Provannidae > Alviniconcha > Alviniconcha strummeri. The sequence continues at coordinate 20,283,636 of OY757548.1, forward strand.
TTGAAATTAGGCACTGTATAGTACTGTAAAGATCACTGCATCGCAGACGGGCAAAAAAGGTCAGGCGTGCCCTCACTGTCAGCCGCTGGGATTAAGGACTGCACCACCAAAGAGTGTCACTGGTGTTCTTTAAGATGACAACATATAAGGCACGAATGCACGCAGGCAGGTAACAGTGGACCGATGCACTGGAATGGTAAAATCGTAGAAGCTTTGCGGGAGAGAGACACAGACAGACAAAGACAGAGAAAGACGAGAGACAGACAGACAGAAAGACAGACAGACAGACAGACAGACAGACAGAGACAGAGAAACGGAGACAGATAGGGGCAAAGTCAGACAGAGACACATACACACACACACACACACACACACACACACACACACACACACACACACACACACACACACACACGGAGAGATAGAGTACAGAGAAACTGGCAGACAAACAAGGGCAAAAGGGCAAAGACAGACAGAGAGATATAGACGGAGAGAGACAGACAGACAGAGAAACAGAGACAGGCAAGGGCAAAGACAGACAGACAGACAAAGATAGACGGAGAGAAAGAGACAAACAGACAGAGGCAAAGAAAGACAGAGACACAGAGAGACACACAGAAGGACACAGAGAGACGGAGACAGACACACAGACAGACAGACGCAGACATGGGCAAAGACAGACAGAGAAACGGATAAACAGACGGAGACAGACAGGGGAAAAGACACACAGACAGAGCAAACAAAAGAAGCACGCACACTCACACGTGCAGAGAGAAGGCGGACAGACAGAGAGGCAAACTCACCTCAGCAAATGTGGCAGAGCTAGCTACCCCCGGACTTGTGTCCGCAACCGCGACGGATGGCGCCCCTGATCCAGAAGGGCTTTCCTGGCATGGTCCACCCGTCCTGCCGTCACACACACACACCACCCGTAGAGAGTGTGTCTAACAGTCACACACACCACCCGTACAGAGGGTGTCTAACAGTCACATACACCACCCGTACAGAGGGTGTCTAACAGTCACATACACCACCCGTACAGAGGGTGTCTAACAGTCACACACACCACCCGTACAGAGGGTGTCTAACAGTCACATACACCTCCCGTACAGAGGGTGTCTAACAGTCACATACACCACCCGTACAGAGGGTGTCTAACAGTCACACACACCACCCGTACAGAGAGTGTCTAACAGTCACACACACCACCCGTACAGAGGGTGTCTAACAGTCACACACACCACCCGTACAGAGGGTGTCTAACAGTCACACACACCACCCGTACAGAGGGTGTCCAGCAGTCACACACAATCAAACTACCTGTACAGAGGGTGTGTAACAGACAAACACAAATAAGCTACTCGTGCATAGAGGATGTTTAACAGTCACACACAGTTAATCTACCCGTACAGATGGTGTTTGTTAGTCACGCATAAGTTGCACCGATCACCCGACACAAAGCGCTGTGTCCTGAAAAATGAATGGAGCGTAAACCGGTCATTCGATTAATCTTGTTTAGGTCTGAGAGAATCAGTGTGATGTGAAAACCTCGTCAAACCGACCGATTTTGTCAACTTTGCAATCCACGTTGTGCCGTCATCAGTAGTGTTATCTCCCTTGAATGGTGACTGCATGGCCAACCGGTTGACTTGTTGGGACGGGGGCCTCATTCACCGGCCGTGACGGTCTGTATCGCACTTGTCTCTTATCTAATTTCTCCTTCAGATACACCAGAATAACCTCGCCGAAGAGGTTGTCGCCAAATATGAGACATCCCTTCCAACCCCTGTTATTTCGTGCCGAAAGTGCACCTTCACAAATGACAGTGACTCTGGTTCTCAGACTTCACAAATGACAGTGGTACTTGTTCGCAAACTTCACAAATGACACTGACACTGGTTCTCAAACTTCACAAATGACACTGACACTGGTTCTCAAACTTTACAAATGACACTGACACTGTTCTCAAACTTCACAAATGACACTGACACTAGTTCTCAAACTTCACAAATGACGCTGGCACTGGTTCTCAAACTTCATAAAATGACAGTGACACTGGTTCTCAGACTTCACAAATGACATTGACATTGGTTCTCAAACTTCACAAATGACACTGACACTGGTTCTCAAACTTCACAAAAGCACCTAGTTTTGCCGAGTTAGGGAAACAACTTGACAGGTTAGCCAGGTAGAAGTTGCGCCTTACGTGAAGGTCCCTGGCCCCAAGACGAGCTTCTTGCGTAGTGTGTACAGCGGAGCAGGCGTCTGTTTGTAGGCGTGACCATCGTCCAGTGTGCTGTGCTCCTGTCCCACCGAGTCGTTGACCCTCGTCAGGATGCTCAGGATGTCCTCCCTGAGGATGGAGAAACAGACGGCAGATAAATAGACCATATGCTGTAGCTAGATAGCCAGTCGGCAGGTGATACGCAAGGTAAATGTGCGTACATATACACTGATCGCACTAGACATTTTTCAAACAGGTGTGACATTTATAAGGTGGGGAGTGGTTCACGGAAACCGGTCGGACAATCACTGTAACCGGTTGATACACGGCCATCTATACAGCTACTAGAGCTGTACTAGCAACCACCCTGCTCTCTTCCCCGTCTAGAAAACACACACACACACACACACACACACACACACACACACACACACACACACACACACACACACACACACACACACACGCACGCACGCACGCACGCACGCACGCACGCACGCACGCACGCACGCACGCACGCGGGCGCGCACACACGCACGCATGCACACACACACACGCATACTCTCTCTCTCTCTCTCTCTCTCTCTCTCTCTCTCTCTCTCTCTCTCTCTCTCTCTCTCTCTCTCTCTCAGCACGTGTCTATCAGCACGTCTGTTAGCACATGTCTGCCAGCACGTGTCTATCAGCATATGTCCGTCCGCACATGTCTGTCAGCACGTGTCTGTCAGCACGTGTCTGTCAGCACATGTCTGTCAGCCAGTGACTGTCAGCAAGTTTTTGTCAGAAGTGTCAACAAGAGTCTGTCATCAAAATGAATGACTGTCAACAGGTGTCTGCCTTTTCATGAATGACTGTCAGCAGGTGTCTGTCATCAAAACGAATGACTATCAGCAAGTGTTACTGCCCTCACTGCAAACGGACGTACAAGTCCGGTTCAGCAGAACTCGAAAGTTACAATGCCATAAGAGCTCATGTCTTGAGATATGCGGTGTTGTTTGTTTTTTCAGAGACAGATAACCAGATGGGAGAGGGTGGAAGAGGCAGAGAAAACGTTTACTGTGCCGAGAGTTTCCTCAACAGCTCTGTCAGTTTCTTGACATAGACGGATCCACTGCTGGGGTCTCTGTAGGACTCAAAGCCGGGAACTGTGGCATAACTCAGCAGAAAGTCTCCTTCGTTGGGAACCAGCTCCAGTTCCATCGGCGCAGAGTCTCTCTCGGCTGTGGGATACCCTGCAGGCAACACCCAGCACCGTAATGCTCTCAACACACAGCACCCAGCATCGCCATGCTCTCAACACCCAGCACCGCCATGCTCTCAACACCAAGCACCGCCATGCTCTCAACACCCAACACCGCCATGTTCTCAACACCCAGCACCGCCATGCTCTCAACACCAAGCACCGCCATGCTCTCAACACGCAACAACCAGCACCGCCATGCTCTCAACACCCAGCACCGCCATGCTCTCAATACACAACACCCAGTACCGTCATGCTCTCAACACACAACACCAAGTACCGTCATGCTCCCAACACGCAACACCCAGCACCGTCATGCTCTCAACACGCAGCACCCAGTACCGTCATGCTCTCAACACACAACACTCAGTACAGTCATGCTCCCAACACGCAACACCCAGTACCGTCATGCTCTCAACACGCAGCACCCAGTAACGTCATGCTCTCAACACCCAGTACCGTCATGCTCTCAACACGCAACACCCAGTACCGTCATGCTCTCAACACACAACACCCAGTACCGTCATGCTCTCAACACACAACACCCAGTACCGTCATGCTCTCAACACACAACACCCAGTACCGTCATGCTCTCAACACGCAGCACCCAGTACCATCATGCTCTCAACACCCAGCACCGCCATGCTGTCAACACCCAGTACCGTCATGCTCTCAACACACAACACCCAGTAACGTCATGCTCTCGACATACAACACCCAGTACCGTCATGCTCTCAACACCCAACACCCAACACCGTCATGCTCTCAACACCCAGCACCGTCATGCTCTCAACACACAACACCCAGTACCGTCATGCTCTCAACTCACAACACCCAGTACCGTCATGCTCTCAACACACAACACCCAGTACCGTCATGCTCTCAACACGCAACACCCAGCACCGTCATGCTCTCAACACCCAGCACCGCCATGCTCTCAACACGCAACACTCAGTACCGTCATGCTCTCAACAAGCAACACCCAGCACCGTCATGCGCTCAACACCCAACACCGTCATGCTCTCAACACAGAACACACAGAACTGTCGTGCTCTCAAAACACAACACCCTGTACCGTCATGCTCCCAAAATGCAACACCCAGTACCGCATGCTCTCAACACCCAACACCCAGCACCGTCATGCTCTCAACACACAACACCCAGTACCGTCATGCTCTCAACACGCAGCACCCAGTACCGTCATGCTCTCAACACCAAGCACCGCCATGCTCTCAACACACAACACCCAGTACCGTCATGCTCTCGACACCCAGCACCGCCATGCTCTCAACACACAACACCCAGCACCGCCATGCTCTCAACACGCAACACCCAGCACCGTCATGCGCTCAACACATAACACCCAGCACCGTCATGCTCTCAACACGCAACACCCAGCACCGTCATGCTCTCAACACGCAGCACCCAGTACCGTCATGCTCTCAACTCACAACACCCAGTATCGTCATCCCTCAACACGCAGCACCCAGTACCGTCATGCTCTCAACACCCAGCACCGTCATGCTCTCAACACGCAACACCCAGTACCGCATGCTCTCAACACCCAACACCCAGTACCGCCATGCTCTCAACACCAAACACCCAGTACCGCCATGCTCTCAACACCCAACACCCAGTACCGCCATGCTCTCAACACGCTCACACATAATGGCAATCAAACACACACACGAAGACTTTTTAACGGGGATCTCACAAACACAAAACACAACTATGCGGCTCACTTGCTGCTGAATGAGGCAAACGATAAAGAACAACCGACAGCTTGGACAAATATCAGGTGAGTAGAATCTTTGACCTGGGCCTAAACACCACCACCACTTAATATCTCTACTGAGTTCAACAGGTGGCTTAACTGCAACAACTTTCTTTTTCTTTCTTTTTTCATGAAGAAGAGGACGAAAATGAGGAGAAGAAGAAGATCAACAACAACAAAAACAAGAAGGCAGTGATACTGATTAAACTGTTTAAAGAAAAAGGGGGAAAGGCAATGGTGATGTTTACACTGTTCAACAACAGGGCAGTGGTGAAGTTTGGATTTTCCAACAACAACAAAAACGACATGACAGTGGCGATGACTAACTGTTCAACAACATCAACACCACCACAACACCAACACTAACACCAACACCACCACCACCACCAACAACAACAACAACAAAGAAGTGACGATGACTGGACTGTTCAACAACCACAAAGCAGTGGCGATGATTAAACTGTTCAACAACAACAACAACAACCACAAGGCAGTGACTGTGACTGAACTTCTACAACAACAACAACCACAAGGCAGTGGCGATGATTAAACTGTTCAACAACCACAACAACCACAAGGGAATGGCGATTATTAAACTGTTCAACAACAACAACAACAACAACAACCACAAGACAGTGACGAAGGCTGAACTGTTCAACACAGCACGTCGCCCAAAAAACCTCACCGACTTGAGTTTTTTTTCCCTGGCACGCTTGCATGAAGAATAGCTTGGGTTTACCAGCCAGACTGGGACAGCTGGAAGGCTTCAGGGCAGCAGTCAGGTCTCTGATCTCTACGGACACTCCGTCGCTGCCAAACACCTCGCCCAGGCGTCCGTGGGTCAGGATGCAGCAGGCGAAGCAATCGTAGTCGGAATGGTCCAGCCTGGCCATGTCATGTATGAGGCAAGTCATGTCTGCAGCGCTGACGTCGTTGTGGCACTGCACGATGAACTTCAAACCCTCGAACACACTCGCCAAGGCGTCTGCAAAGAGCGGGACTCTGGGATTAAACCAAGCAAGGTAGGACTATGCTTTACATGTGTATAGAATATCATATTTAGGTTAATATGTATCATGTGAGCGCTCGGGGCATTGATGAGCGCATGATAAATGTACATTATTATTATTATTATTAAACTAGCGCAGATCCTCTGCAAACAGGGAATTGGAGATCGAACCAGGCATAAACCCCTGCAAACATGGAATTGGAGATCAAACCAAGCATGAACCCCTGCAAACATGGAACTGGAGATCAAACCAAGCATAAACCCCTGCAAACAGGGAATTGGAGATCGAACCAAGCATAAACCCCTGCAAACAGGGAATTGGAGATCGAACCAAGCATAAACCCCTGCAAACAGGGAATTGGAGATCAAACCAAGCATAGACCCCTGCAAACAGGGAACTGGAGATCAAACCAAGTATCAAACCAAGTATAAACGCCTGCAAAAGGAACTGGAGATCAAACCAAGCATAAACCCCTGCAAACATGGAATTGGAGATCAAACCAAGCATAAACCCCTGCAAACAGGAAATTGGAGATCGAACCAAGCATAAACCCCTGCAAACAGGGAATTGGAGATCGAACCAAGCATAAACCCCTGCAAACAGGGAATTGGAGATCAAACCAAGCATAGACCCCTGCAAACAGGGAATTGGAAATCAAACCAAGTATCAAACCAAGTATAAACGCCTGCAAAAGGAACTGGAGATCAAACCAAGCATAAACCCCTACAAACAGGGAATCGGAGATCGAACCAAGTATAAACCCCTGCAAACAGGGAACTGGAGATCAAACCAAGCAAAAACCCATGCAAACAGGGAATTGGAGATGAAACCTAGAAAGCCTAAACCCTCGCAAACAGGGAACTGGAGATCAAACCTACAAAGCCTAAACCCTCGCAAACAGGGAACTTGAGATCAAACCAAGCAAGAAACCAAGAATAATCCCCCCTGCCAACTATCACCTCCTAGCTGCTTAATAGGAGCCTTACAGCAAGAGCTAAAAAAAAATGTTTTTACTCTCAACGAAAAGTGTTCGATTTTCTGGAATGAGAAAAAAGTCAGGAGAATGGACCGTTAGCAGAAAAAAGACAAGACAGAAAGAGCGAGAGACCTGGGCAGAAAAATCGAGAGAGGAGATATAAAAAGGAATAAAATGACAACCCTGAGATTCCATGCAGGAGAGAGACATCGGACATCCGTGGCCTCCCTTCAGGGGTCCGTTTACCGAACTACACAAAGAGGTAGGTCAAAACTTGGCTTTTTACGCCCAGTCAACCAAAATGTTAATAATTATCGGGGCGACTGCACGAAGAAAGAACAATTTGTAAACAGCCACTCAGTGAGCGAAGCATTCAAAGTGTCGTCTGCCACAAAATCACCGTCGCGCAGCCGTTGACAATAGGGTCAGTAAGTGTATGTTGCCAGAGGCAGTAATGGGGTGGCGTGGGGTGGTGGTGGAGGCGGGCACTTTGACACTTTGGTGGTTTATTGTTGCAGACGGCAGTCCATAACAATGGGGCTGAGCCTATTGTTTTACAGCCGGTTTATGCACCTGCCAATAGACACAGATTCACCGAAGTGAAACTACATACAATTGACCTGAAATAATCTATTAATTACAAAAACCAAAGAAGAAAAAATAGGATTTTTTTTATTCGCGCACGTGTGCGCTCGTACTCGCACACACACGCAAACACACGCACACACACACACGCACTCTCTCTCTCTCTCTCTCTCTCTCTCTCTCTCTCTCTCTCTCTCTCTCTCTCTCTCTCTCTCTGTCTCTCTGCAAAATTGATATCGGATTCTTCTTTAACAACTGATACAAAGCTACGGTACTTAGGCCTACTTCCACTCAAAGAAAAGCTTATGTTCAATAAGGCAGTGTTAGGATTCAAAGCATGCAGAAATCTTGCGCTTCCGTCTCTTAAACAGCTTTTTGTCTGTTCCAACACTTGCGCCACATCTCTGCCCAAACCTAGAATAGACCTTTCTGAAACTAGCTTCTCATTTTCAGGGACATCCCTTTGGAATGTTATCCCAACTCAAAGTAATGCACTGACCAGCTTCAAAACACAGCTCCACAAATGGTTCAGAAGCAGATTGTTGTCAAATATATTTTTCTAAAATCAGTTTCTTGGTTTGTAATGTGTGTGTGTGTGTGTGTGTGTGTGTGTGTGTGTGTGTGTGTGTGTGTGTGTGTGTGTGTGTGTGTGTACATGCATGTATAGTCGCCCAGTGTTATTATGAATCGATTTATTATTCTTTTGCATTATTCATAATTGTCGGCTCACATTGATTTTCCTCCCCATGTTCATTCATGTATAATTATGTGTTTCAGTGTTTGTAATTTTTCAAGGACAGGTTGCCCGACAGGCATTCGTGCTTAAACCTTTATCCTTGCGTAATTAAAGTTCAGTCAATCAGTCAGTCAGTCAGTCAGTCTCTCTCTCTCTCTCTCTCTCTCTCTCTCTCTCTCTCTCTCTCTCTCTCTCTCTCTCTCTCTCTCTCTCTCTCTCTCTCTCTACTAAGAAGATCCGGAAAGCTAATCCTTCCAGATAAAAATCTAACCACTGACCAAAAACTGAATAAGATAGGAATACTGAACCTTCACAAACAACTGGACTACAACAAGGGTGTTTTTATGTATAGGGCACTTACCAACAATGCGCCAGTGTACATATCTATCTTGCACAAAGCTCCCCACTCTAGTTCCAGAAACAACTACCTTCAGTTACCATAGCCAAGAATAGATTTATTCAAAACAAGCATGGCCTTTTCTGGTGCCCTGTTTTGGAATAGTCTTCCAGTGCACCTCAGATCATGTCACTCACTCAGCTCCTTCAAGAGAAACCTCCGTGAGCACCTTAACACAACCGCATAAAACAGCTTATACCCCCCCCCCCCCCAAAACCCCCCTCATTTGACTCTGTAGACCAGTGCTTGCTATTACAGATGCCGGTATCATCGTTTATCACATCACTGAAAAGTGTTTTACTGTTGCTACTTCGCTGTGTGTGTGTGTGTGTGTGTGTGTGTGTGTGTGTGTGTGTGTGTGTGTGTGTGTGTGTGTGTGTGTGTGTGTGTGTGAGTGAATGCAGCATTGCCTACAGTGATTTATGATCTGATCTCCATTTTTTCTCCCCCCCCCCCCCCCCCCCCAGAAACAATTTTCACCGTATCACTGAGCCATGTTCTGTTTTCGTGATTTATAAATAATTGCGAGATACGTCAACACCATTTTTGCTATGTATACATCTTATTTATTCATTGTCATTTCAAAGTATTCTCAATGATTTGTGCTGTTTCTGTATGTTTATTACTATTAAAAGTGGTAGTATTTTATTTGTTTATATATTGTTTATCCTGTTTAAATATTAATCGAGTTTGTAAAACATTTTATTTTTATTTTTATATAATTGTTTCACCAGTTTTCACTTATTCGACAGTTTAGCAAGGACTAGTTGTTAGATAGGTGAACCTAAAGTACAATCCTTGGAAAATAAAGTTTTCGAGTTCGAGTTCGAGTCCTCTCGCTCTCTCAAAGTATTTTCACTGATTTTGCTGTTCCTGTATGTTTATTACTATTAATAGGGGTAGTTTTATATTTTATTTGTTTGCATATTGTTTATCATGTTTAAATATTAATAGATTTTTTATTTTATTTTTTTCTTCATATAATTGTTTCTCCATGTTTCACTTATTCAGTAGTTTAGCAAGGACTAGTTGTTAGACAGGTCTAAATAAACCTAAACTACAATCCTTGGAAAATAAAGTTTTCGAGTTCGAGTCCGAGTTCTCTCTGTCTTTTTTTTTTCTTGTCTTTTTTTCCTTGTTTCAAACGTAATCTGCACAAATAATTATATGTCTGAGAATAACCTCTCGTCAAATTTGGACAAATTTGTTTGAATCGCATGTTTGCCTTTTTTTTTTTTTTTTTTTTTTTTTTAAAATGTTATTGCGCTGTACAAACATCTTATGACAAAAACCACAATAACATACATTTCAAACAAACAGAATCTAAAATATTGTAGTCTAGTTACCATTATAGCCTGTTAGACAACACACACACACACACACACACACACACACACACACACACACACACACACACACACACACACACACACACACACACACACACACACACACACACAGAGGGAGAGATGACCCGAATACACCTTGGCCAGTTTGATTCCGTGGGATCCGTTTCACCCGCTTTACTCAGGCAGCACTGACTAGGCTAGCTTCTAGCACAGCGACTATTCAAATTCGCTCAAGCGTGCACTGCTGCACATGCCATTCCCCCACCTCCCCCCTCCCAATGGCGGCAGTGGCGGAAAGAGGGAGGGGGGAGGGGGGAGGGGGGAGATGGGGAGGGGCGGGGGGGCGGGGTGGTGGAGAGGGAATTCCTCTCCTGTTTCTTCTTTTTTCTGTATCGATCAAAATAATGTTCCCTCGGGCAGATGTTCAGCGTGCGCTTGCATGGTGATTTTGTATTATTTCATCTGCGTCCTATTGGCCCTGATACAGCCGCCACTGCTGACGCGACATTAAAATGAAAACGATTCCCTTCCTTCTTTCGAGTCTCAGTTTACATAATTACAGTCGGCTAGCTGACTGTGACTATGCAAACCCCTGTGGTAGTCTGCCCCACTCCGTGGACTATACAAAACCCTGTGGTAGTCTGTCCCACTCCGTGGACTATACAAACCTCTGTCGCAGTCTGTCCCACTCCGTGGACTATACAAACCCTTGTGGTAGTCTGTCCCATTCTGTGGACTATACAAATCTCTCTCGTAGTCTGTCCCACTCTGTGGACTATACAAATCTCTCTCGTAGTCTGTCCCTCTCCGCGGACTATACAAACCTCTGTCGCAGTCTGTCCCACTCCGTGGACTATACAAACCTCTGTCGTAGTCTGCCCCACTCCGTGGACTATACAAACCTCTGTCGTAGTCTGTCCCACTCCGTGGACTATACAAACCTCTGTCGCAGTCTGTCCCAATCCGTGGACTATACACACCTCTGTCGCAGTCTGTCCCAATCCGTGGACTATACAAACCTCTGTCGCAGTCTGTCCCAATCCGTGGACTAGACAAACCTCTGTCGCAGTCTGTCCCAATCCGTGGACTAGACAAACCTCTGTCGCAGTCTGTCCCAATCCGTGGACTATACAAACCTCTGTCGCAGTCTGTCCCACTCCGTGGACTCAGAGCTTCAGCGCTGGCAGCACTCGTGAAGGTCTTGTTGTTGATGATGAGGCAGATCCCTTTAAGACAGAAATCGAAAACGACACCGAAACAGCGATCAAATGTGAAATCAAAGGCTGGCCCACGCGTCCACTCACCCTGGCTCCCAATAATCCACCCTGCACCTGTCGAACAAGCCACCCGATTCGTTCACCCCAGCTCCCGATCCACTCACCACAGCTTCCAAATCCACTAGACACATCTCCCGATCCACTCACCACAGCTTCCAAATCCACTAGACACATCTCCCGATCCACTCACTCCAGTTCCAACAGCCCACCCTGCACCTGTCCACTCACCCCAGCTCCTGATCAAATCACCACAGCTCCAAACAGCCCACCCTGCACCTGTCCACTCACCCCATCTCTCAACAGCCCACCCTGCACCTGTCCACTCACCCCAGTTCCCAACAACCCACCCTGTACGTGTCCACTCACTCAGCTCCCAACAACCCACCTAGCACCTGTCCACTCACCCCAGCTCCTGATCAAATCACCACAGCTCCCAACCACCCACCCTGTACCTGTCCACTCACCCAGCTCCCAACAACCCACCCTGCACCTGTCCACTCACCCAGCTCCCAACAACCCACCTTGCACCTGTCCACTCACCCCTGTATCTGTCCACTCACCCCTGTACCTGTCCACTCACCCAGCTCCAAACATCCCACACTGCACCTGTCTACTCACCCCTGTACCTGTCCACTCACCCCTGTATCTGTCCACTCACCCCTGTACCTGTCCATTCACCCCAGCTCCCAACAACCCACCCTGCACCTGTCACTGACCCCTCAGTGCATCTGTCCACTCACCCATTCACCTGTCCACTCACCCCAGCTCCCAACAACCCACCCTGCACCTGTCCACTCACCCAGCTCCCAACAACCCACCCTGCACCTGTCCACTCTCCATGCACCTACCAAACAAGCCACCCACCCGACCATTACCGAGAGGCAAGGCAGGCAAGCCCCCGCCAACTACTCAGCACACTGGCATAAATTATTTCCATTTCATTTTCAATCGTTCCCATTACCTACTTCGGTTAAAACACAATATTTTCCCCATTATGCTGCGTAACAGAAAGAGAGAGCGGTGTGCGAGAGTTAGTGAGAGAGAGGGAGAGAGAGAGGTGCGAGAGAGAGAGGTGCGAGAGAGAGAGGGAGAGAGAGAGAGGGGGTGCGAGAGAGAGGGAGAGAGAGCGGGGTGCGCGAGAGAGAGCGAGAGAGAGCGAGAGAGAGAGAGGGGGAGAGAGAGGGGGGTGCGAGAGAGAGGGAGAGAGAGCGGGGTGCGCGAGCGCGCGCGCGCGAGAGGGAAACAGAGAGAGAGAGAGAGAGGGAGAGAGAAGGGAGGAGAAGGGAGACAGGTGCCATTCACTCACCCTTGGGATCAGCAGTCATGGTATAAAAAAGTTTTGCATCACTTTCAGCGCCACTGTCGTCAGCAGCGCTACTCGAAGGCCCCGCTGTTGCCATGGTGACTGGTTGAAACGAGGCTTGCCACAAGCACGTGGTCAGCGGCTGAGCAGGAGGGGACGGGGAGGGCGGGGAAGGTGGAGGGGGAGAGGGAAAAAAACACTAAAATTTAAATGAAAAAAGTCATTATCAAAATATATAGTTATGATGCTTTTAGCTCATTTACACCACTAAGTCACAGTCACGATTTAAAAATTCACGGATAAGCTACTGTATGAAACAGTCCCCTTCCATCCCCACCCCGTACCCCGGGTGGAAAAAGAAAAAAAGAAAAAAGAAAAAAAAGAAGAAGAGAGAGAGAGAGAGAGAGAGAGAGAGAGAGAGAGAGAGAGAGAGAGAGAGAGAGAGAGAGAGAGAGAGAGAGAGAGAGAGAGAGAGAGAGAGAGAGAGAGAGAGGAAAAAAGAAAAGATGACGTCCATATAGTCGCTGCGATGGTCACAGAACAACAAGAACGCCAGCATAATGTAGAGATTACGACTAAAGCGTATCTCGGTCTGGCTATGTCTCGCCCTGATATCACCGCTCTGGTTGACTGGGCGTAAAGCACCAGCTTCCTTACTTACTGGCTAAGTCCTAAGTCACAGATCTATACGAAGAAGAATAGCCATCATTTCTATAGCGCAGTATCTCCTCGCAACCCCCTTTTTGTTAACGAGAGAAAATCGTCGATAGCGTTGACAATAGTTAACTCTATAATTATGCTGGTAAAAGAGACAACTTGTGGTAAATCCCTACAAGTAGTAATGTAAGAGACAAAACTTATGATAGCACAGGTAAATCCCTATAATCTGTCTGATAAGAGACAAAACTTATGATAGCGTTGACAATAGTTAACTCTATAATTATGCTGGTAGAAAAAGACAACTTGTGGTAAATCCCTACAAGTAGTATGGTAAGAGACAAAACTTATCATAGCACTGGTAAATCCCTATCATTTGTCTGGTAAGAGACAAAACATCTGATAGCACTGGTAAATCCCTACAAGTAATATGATAAGAGACAAAACTTATGATAACACTAGTAAATCCTTACAGTTAGTCTGGTAAGAGACAAAAATTATGATAGCACTGGTAAATCCATACAAGTAGTATGATAAGAGACAAAACTTATGATAACACTGGTAAATCCTTACAGTTAGTCTGGTAAGAGACAAAACTTATGATAGCACTGGTAAATCCCTACAAGTAGTATGGTAATTAAGAGACAAAACCTATGATAGCACTGGTATTTGCCAGTGCTATCATAAGTTTTGTCTCTTACCCTATGTAACCGAGTGTATTGTATACATGTTCCGGGCCATGACCCTTTAATCTTTTCTTTCCGGTCCTTTTCCTTTCTGGTTGGGTGGGGGGTTTATGGCCCAATTATCTAAGGTGTTAAAAGTTGTGTGCTGGGCCGGCAGCGTCCAAAGTTCAGGAGCTGTGTGAGAGTCGAGGTGGACGTCCTGGGCTGTCCGTCCTAACGATCCTTCTGGTTTCCGTGGACGTAAAGATTTATTGCACCGTGCTTCGGCATTGGTCACAACTTGTCCCTAATATGTCTCATGACATCTGAGGACATTAAGCATCAGTTCATCACCGGCAGCGTCCCTTTTCCCCCAGTGTCCCTGCAGAGGCAGGTTGTTTGTTTACTGTTGCGGCCGGTGTTCATGTGTTCATCTCAGGGGAGAGCCTGTAAGTAGTTATTTTTCTATGGCTTGTTGTTCTGTTGTTTCTTATTGATGTAAATAATGTATGTTTATAATGTAATCATGTTCACAACGTGCCTTAATTTTGGTTCTTGAACACATGGGTAATTTCGGCATCAGATTGCCGCCTGGTTGCGTTAAGCCTTTATGCCACAGGATGACCGGTGTTTCCAAAATGTATGCAGCTAACCCTGGTTAGCTGATATGTAGCTAGTATGTTATGTTGCCATTGGTGGATGTTCAGTTTGAGTGATGCTTTGCCGATGCAAAGTTATCCCTCTAAAGTATGGGTACTTTGTCAGTGTGGCATAACTTATTTATTTAGTTTCCTACCGATCTATGTTTCTGTATGAAATCGGTGGTATATTATGGCTAACACTTTCAAGATGTTGACTTTATAGTTGTGGAATGTTCAGTTTACTAGTTGAATATGGTTTAATGCATAGGGGTGATTGGGGGGGGGGGGGAGGAGGAGGAACTGTGAGACATGTTATTTCTGTTTTGATCCGGCTTTTGTATGGCCCAGAATTGGGCGTGCAGACTTTCAGTCTGCTTAGCTTGTAAACCCTTTCCGGGTCTTTGTGCGTGTACCCGAACTAGCCGGCGATGCGTGTCAGTGGTGGCAATTAGGTCTTTGTCTCTGTTCACTAACCGAGCAGACAGGCGCAGCCAGATCAGCAGTTTAGAGTCTTGCTGCGCTACCCGCTTCAGTAAGACGCTTGACGTTCACAGATATGCTCTGCTAGTCAATAACAGTGACATGCTGTAACGCTTTGAGTAACGAGGCTGGAGCCGGTCAATTTATGACTGACTTCCTCAGGCTTACGGCATGGTCCCAAATGCCACCCGTGTCACTATCCATCTCGTTGTGTGCTTAAGTGGAACTGCTGTAACGATTATCTCACTTCCTGTTTAGTTAAGAATGAGCTTGGTAATCCGCATTCTTCACTGTTACTTTATTGTATACTATTATACTGAGAGTTCATCAGTTAATTGAGTGGCCGTCTCTTGTATACTCACCGCGATACTGTGAGATACGGGTTTTAAGTGCAAGTCATGCACGCAAGTCATGTGCTTGATCATTAATCATTTTGTCATGTATTATAGTAACCTACAGGTAAACTACATGTTATTGTAGTTATTAGATAATTGCTGTTGTTTATACATTACATTTGCTTTCATGTTCTAAATGTTTTGTTTGCTTGTGTCTTTTCCAAATACATACACTGTTTCCTGGTTGGTTGGTGTACAACCAAGTTATGTTATAGCAACCTCTGACTTGTGGCTCTTCATCCATGCTTCCAACCTGCTTCCCCTCAAATCTCCACCCCACTCCCCTACACCTATAACCCTATAATTTGTCTTATGATAGCACTTGTAAACCCTTGTAATTAGTCTGGTCAGAGAGAAAACCTATGATAACTCCTGGTGGTAAAACCGTGTAATTTGTCTAGTAAGACAGAAAACCTACGACAGCTCCGGGTGGTAAAACCCTATAATTAGTCTGGTAAGAGAAAACCTATGATAGCTCTGGGTGGTAAAAACCTATAATTATTCTGATAAGAGAAAAACCCATGATAGCTCTAGGTGGTAAAAACCTTTAACTAGTCTGGTAAGAGAAAAACCCATGATAGCTCTGGGTGGTAAAAACCTTTAACTAGTCTGGTAAGAGAAAAACCCATGATAGCTCTGGGTGGTAAAACCCTATAATTAGTCTGGTAAGAGAGAAAACCTATGATAGCTCTGGGTGGTAAAAACCTATAACTAGTCTGGTAAGAGAAAAACCAATGATAGCTCTGGGTGGTAAAAACCTATAACTAGTCTGGTAAGAGAAAAACCGATGATAGCTCTGGGTGGTAAAACCCTATAATTAATCTGGTAAGAGAAAAATCTATGATAGCTCTGGGTGGTAAAAACCTATAATTATTCTGGTAAGAGAAAAACCTGTGACAGCTCTGGGTGGTAAAAACTTATAATTAGTCTGGTAAGAGAAAACCTATGATAGCTCTGGGTGGTAAAAACCTATAACTAGTCTGGTAAGAGAAAAACCCATGATAGCTCTGGGTGGTAAAAAACTATAATTAATCTGGTAAGAGAAAAATTTATGATAGCTCTGTGTGGTAAAAACCTATAATTATTCTGGTAAGAGAAAAACCTGTATCAGCTCTGGGTGGTAAAAACCTATAATTAGTCTAGAAAGAGAGAAAACCTACGACAGCTCCGGGTGGTAAAACCCTATAATTAGTCTGGTAAGAGAAAACCTATGATAGCTCTGGGTGGTAAAAACCTATAATTATTCTGGTAAGAGAAAAACCCATGATAGCTCTGGGTGGTAAAACCCTGTAATTAGTCTGGTAAGAGAGAAAACCTATGATAGCTCTGGGTGGTAAAAACCTATAACTAGTCTGGTAAGAGAAAAACCAATGATAGCTCTGGGTGGTAAAAACCTATAACTAGTCTGGTAAGAGAAAAACCAATGATAGCTCTGGGTGGTAAAAACCTATAATTAATCTGGTAAGAGAAAAACCTGCGACAGCGCTGGGTGGTAAAAACCTATAATTAGTCTAGAAAGAGAGAAAACCTACGACAGCTCCCGGTGGTGAAACCCTGCACTGCAGTTAGAAAACCTACGATAGCTCTGGGTGGTAAAACCCTGTAACTAGTCTAGAAAGAGAGAAAACTTGTTCAGTGCCGAATCGTCTCCGGAGAGGTACTGGTGGGGAACGACATCCCAGGAGGTGGGGGAAGATGATGATGAGTTGATGCTTAATGTCATCAGATGTCATTTGACATATTAGGGACAAGTTGTGACCAATGCCGAAGCACGGTTCAATAATTCTTTACGTCCACGGAAACCAGAAGGCTCGTTAGGACGGACAGCACAGGACGTCCACCTCGACTCTCACACAGCTCCTGAACTATGCCGCCTGATGAATTGATGCTTAATGTCCTCAGATGTCATGAGACATATTAGGGACAAGTTGTGACCAATGCCGAAGCACGGTGCAATAAATCTTTACGTCCACGGAAACCAGAAGGCTCGTTAGGACGGACAGCACAGGACGTCCACCTCGACTCTCACACAGCTCCTGAACTATGGATGCCGCCTGTGGGGGAAGAGGGAGATTATACCTATTAACACTACACTGTCACCACCAGAGTAATTCTGGGCAGCCGGATGGGAGCTATTGTAATGTTTTATTAACTGTGAGGGGCAAAGTGAGTGCTGCACAAAGCACAATCTCTTAAGAAAATGGAGGGAGAGCTGAAGTGGAATCGAACCGGAGTCCTTCTGCTTACCAGCCTAACGCCTCACCGCTAGACCAAGCCGGCTCTCTCACATGTCATGTCAACAAACCGCAACTTTTGAAGAGAAAGAAGAAACGATCAGGGAGAATCGAACCCACCTAGTCCGTTTTACCAACCGCTTGGCCAAACTGGTTCACTTCGGGTCTGGTATTCAAGTTGGTTTTTATCCGGGTGCCTGCATGTGTATTTGTACACACATGCAAGCGTTCATTCCTATGGTCTGGTACCCATGTTGGTGTTTATCCGGGTGCCTGTTCATTTGTACACATGCAAACGTTCATTCCTATGGTCTGGTATCCATGTTGGTGTTTATCCGGGTGCCTGTTCATCTGTAAACACGCAGGCTTTCATTCCTATGGTCTGGGACCTGGTCGAGCAGGTTCTAGGTATTGATTTATGTTTTTGAATGGCAGCAGAACCACCCGGAAATTCCCAGCTAACCACATACAAGCCAAACTTCAAATGCGAGCAACTCGGCGATGCCAAATTCTGCTCTTGGTTGTAGCTGGTAGCTTAACACCAAATCTGCAATAATGACAGTATCGGTAATGACCCGGTCTCATTTCACAAATACACTGACAACAGTGCAGCACAACGAAGACAATGCTCTGCAGGGTTGTCAGCTCAAACCACCGCAACGCCGACTGCTATGACTGACTGCGCCGTTCAGATAAACTACTCTTTGAGAAGATATAATTATCATCATCCATTGTTTACCTACCTTGCAAACTGCTTGTGCGCCAATATCCGTGCTGCAGCTGTCAGATCAGACTGCTCCTTACGGCTCGCATGGCGTCAGTCGACCCGCCAGGGGCAGTGACTACAACTAAATACGTGTAAGTGTGTAAGTTGCACATGTCTGTCGCTGAAAGCTACACGCCGAATGCAACGTCAACTGACCTTATTTTTTGATCGGTGACACAATCACAGGCACATTAAATGGAAAGAAGAACAAAAGGCTTGAGAATCTGGCCTATGTTTTGCGTCATACATACTATACGACTTTTGGAGCCTTGGTGCATTTATTTAGAATTCAAGTGCATTGGGTGCAAACTGTTTCTTAGGCGTCAGTGCCGGTGCTGAACGGGACAAGAAACGGGATTCCTTCTACCAGTAACTTCAATGGGACAATGGACCCTGAATACTGTAGTTACCATAAAAAAAAATGCGCAATGCATGATTTCCTTTCTCTGAGCCGGTGTGGGCTAGCGCTAAGGCATTAGGCTGGGACCTCGGTTCGAATCTGCTTCGGCTCTCCTTTCTCTTTAAAAGTTTCGGTCTATGGACACTGCTCTGTCTTGTATCTTTGTCCCTCACAGTTATGAAACATTAAAATGGCTCTCATCGCTGCTCACCTTAATGCAGAAGTCATTCTGGTGGTGACAGTGTAGTGATAGGTATATAATCTCACTCTCACTCTTCCCCCACCTCTATGCCCCCGTCCCCAATAAGCCTTGTGGTTTCTGTGGACGTTAAGCACCATGTTTACTTACTTCCTTTTGTTGTTTATTATCATTGGTGTGGTGTGATGATTATTATCGTTATGTGATATAATAATAATGGACATTTCTATGGCGCATGAATCCTAGCAAGATCTAGGGCTCATATAAAAATGTATAAACACATAAATAGACAAAATGAAAAGATTTCAGGCCATACGACTTATTATTATTTCTCTCTCTCTCTTTATTTGTTTGCATGTGTTTTTTGTGGTTTGTGTGTCTGTGTGTGTGTGTGTGTGTGTGTAGATAGATAGATAGATAGATGAGTGTGTGTGTGCGTTCGTGTGTGTGTGTGTGTGTGTGTGTGTGTGTGTGTGTGTGTGTGTGTGTGTGTGTGTGTGTGTGTGTGTGTGTGTGTGTGTGTGTGTGTGTGTTAACCGATTAAAACTGTCACTGAATTTTCCATATAGGCTAGCTAATGAAATCCGTTTCCTGTCCCCCTCCCTCTCCACTCTCTGTCCGTCGTATTGGCTAGCTAATGAAATCCGTTTCCTGTCCCCCTCCCTCTCCACTCTCTGTCCGTCGTCCACCGCCCCCACCCATCCACTTACCTCTCGCTTTCTCCGCCGTCTCCCCAACAATCTTTTCAAAGCTAGTTCACAATGTTTCTTTGCTTTTCAGTGCCCCGTCTCCCCGACAATTCGCCCTCATATAACAGTAATGGTTGACTGGGCGTAAAACACCAAGTTACTTACTTATTCCCCGACAGTTTAGTCAAAGCTAGTTCACAGCTTTTCATTGCTTTTCATCTCCCTTTGTAAACCTTTGATGTTGTAAAGCTTCATGTCCTCGGATGTCGGTTGACATATTAGAGACAAACTGTGACCAGTACTGAAACACGGTTCAGTGTTGCTTTACGTCCACAGAAACCGTAAGGCTCATTAGGACGGAAAGTCCAGGACGGCCACCTCGACTTTCACATGCTCGACTTTCACATGGTGCTTAACGTCCACAGAAACCATAAGGCTTATTAGGGACGGGGAGAAGGGGCGGAAGGGGTATGGAGGTGGTGCGAGGGGGAGATTATATACCTATCGCTACACTGTCACCACCAAAATGACTCCTGCATTAAGATGGGCAGCGTTGAGAGCCTTTTAATGTTTCATAATTGTGAGGGACAAAGTCACAAGAGGGTATCCACACACCACAACTTTTGAAGAGAAAGGAGAGCCGAAGCAGATTCGAACCGAGGTCCCTCTGCTTACCAGCCTGACGCCTTAGCGCCAGGCCAAACCGGCTCACGTTGTAAACCTTTCGGCGCTTCCTCCCTTGTAAGTACGGTAACGGGCCAACACGGTGCTTTCGACCCATATACCAGCCTCGATCCTGGCTGTGACGACCGCAGTTTACGCACAGGCGCCTGCAGTGAGTGGCCTGGCTCTCTCTTATTTCCTGTGATTGCTTTCATCAGTTCTCCCTTCCATTCAGCCGTAACTTTATTTGCCGCTTTTAAAGATAAGGGATATAATCTTTAGTTCAAATGATAACATTTTGAATAAGGTAAACATGGTGCTTAACGTCTACAGAAACCGTACGGAGTATTAGGGACGGGGAGAAGGGGGGGGGGTATAGAGGTGGGGGAGAGGGGGACTGTTATACCTATCGCTACACTGTCACCACCAAAATGACTCCTGCATTAAGATGAGCAGTGATGAGAACCATTTTAGTGTTTCATTAATTGTGAGGGACAAAGTCACAACTGAGAATGTCCAGAGACCACAATTTTTGAAAAGAAAGGAGAGCCGAAACGGATTCGAACCGAGGTCCCCCTGCTTACCAGCCTAACTAACGCCTTACCGCTAGGCCAGACCCGCTCACATTTTGAATATGCTTACCATCAGCTTATGTAATCATTGATGATGATGATGATGATGATGATGATGATGATGAGTTGATGCTTAATGTCCTCAGATGTCATTTGACATATTAGGGACAAGTTGTGACCAATGCCGAAGCACGGTTCAATAAAATCCACATACGTAAGGTGTATGCGTGTTTAGCTGTAACCTGCCACCTGCACTTTTGGCAGAATGACCGGGATTTTTTACGTGCTACTGTGGTAACACGGGGGTGGAACGGATACCGAAATAAGAGCCAGCACAGAAAGTCGACCCTGGAGAAGAAAATTCTCCCACCGTTCCAGCAGGGATTCGAACCCGCGACCTTTCAATCACGAGTCCGGTCCTCTAACCACTGAGCTATCCCCGCCCCATATATATATAATCATTGTCTGATTATTCTGTTTATATAGCATTGGCCTAGTTTGACTGTTCTTCCGGTCACAGTGACCTAAAGTGTATTAGTATTATTTTCTCGGCGAACCACCTGTAGGAGTGAAAAGCTAATGATGTAAAGCTGAATGTCCTCGGATGTCGGTTGACATAATTATTAGGGACAACGCTGCTTTACGTTCACACAAACCGTAAGTTTCATTAGGACGGAAAGCCAGGGACGGCCACCTCGACTTTCACACAGCTGCTCAACTCTGAGTGAAAAACTGAGAAAGGAATACTGTACATACCTTTTCGTCTTGCATGTTTGGTGCACGATTTCTAACACCATGGCGGCAAACACGGCAAGAGTTATCAGTGTAGCAGCTTCATTTGGCGACATTGTCTCGGATCGGGTAGCGTGCGAAAAGGGAGCCGCTCGTTTTGATGTATTTGAACAAAAAGCGATATATTTACGTCGTGTAAAAACTTCTTTTTTCCACCGTCACCCAGGACAAAACGGACAGAGAAATACATTTCAGTCTTGACTCCTGCATGGATTTCATTTACGTGACAATCTGTTTTGTAGTTCGTGGGTAAGCGTATATGTCTTAGGCACAGTAAGACTCCCAAGGCCGCGCCGACACGAACCAACACAGGCCATAACCGCGGATAACTTAGGGTTTTTTTTTTGTGTGTGTGTGACTCAAGAGTTATTTTATCCTCTTCGTGTATCTAATTACGGTGACTGCGATCAAAAGGTGAGTGGTTTCCGCAAGCAAAGGGAGACGACTCGTGCAGTTGGTGGAGTACCTTGTTCAAAAGGACGCTATTTATTAGGTCGCCCTGATATAACCGCACTGGTTGACTGAGCGTAAAACACCAAGTTACCTCCTATTTGTTAGGACAAGATAAAACCGGCAATTTTTCGGGGAAATCTTCTCAGTCAAGCTAGAAACGACACTTAAACAATAGCCAAACGGTCAAAACGATGAAAAATTAAGTGAAAAGTTCAGTAAATCACTTATCTGTTTTTTGGTTGAGCGATGTTATCTTCCTGTCCAGACTGTGTTTCAGAACGCTAGCAGCCATTTTTTCTCTCTTTGTGTATGTGTGTGTGTGTGTGTGTGTGTGCGTGCATATATATGGGTGCGTGTCAGTGTCTGTGTAGGTGTGTGAATGTGTGTGTGCGTGCGTGCGTGTGTGTGTGTGTGTGTGTGTGTGTGTGTGTGTGTGTGTGTGTGTGTGTGTGTGTGTGTGTGTGTGTGTGTGTGTGTGTGTGTGCTCGCGACAATACGCAACACATCAAAAGTTTGCAAACGTTAACTGATAAAATAATGTAATAAAGATAGTCTCACCAACCAAGTTGGATTAGAAGACGCTTTTTTTTTTTTTTTTTTTTTTTAAATTATGAGAAGGGAAAAACTACTTAAAAAGGGTTAAACAGGAGAGATGAAGTGTGCTTCTGATTTACGAAACCAAAGTGATTTCCCTTGGTGTCGTGTGAGACACCCGCGGCTGTTTGGTTTCGGCCAGCCCTGCAGATTGATTGTTCATGTAATCATTCAAAGAAATCATGGGATTTTCTTCGTCTTTTATAACCTGCGCTGTTGCAGGTAATCGACCCAAAGTACCCATACCCCTTACCACTCCCACACACAAACACACACGCACGCATAAGTACACATACGCACGCATACACGCACATACGCACTCACGCGCACGCACACGCAGGCACGCACGTACTCACGCACACTTTCTCTGTCTGTCTGTCTGTCTGTCTGTCTGTCTCTATCTCTCTCTGTCTCTATCTCTCTCTGTCTCTATCTCTCTCTGTGTTTCTCTCTGTTTCTCTGTCTCTGTCTCTCTCTGTCTCTCTGTCTCTCTCTCTGTCTCTGTCTCTGTCTCTCTCTCTGTCTCTCTCTCTCTCTCTCTCTCTCTCTCTCTCTCTCTCTCTCTCACACACACACACACACACACACACACACACACACACACACACACACACACACACACACACACACACACACACACACTCACACCATCTCAACTAATTAACCAGTACTAAATAAAACACGTTCAATTCTTCCAGGCACATTTTATTTCAAGCTGTTCCACAAAACGCTGTCCAAATGACCATCACCCTCGGACGTTTAACACAGTGTGTCCCGCCCGATGTGTGGTCAGAGGGACGAGCTGACCACCTGTCAAAGAGCTGGACTCTGCTCTCGCTTTCATTAACCCATGGATGCGATTGTCTGTGTAATCCACGGCATGTAATAGCTGACACGCACGTACACACTGGGGTAGCTGAAAACAGAAAGGTTAACACACTCTGTGGTAGCTGAAAAAATAAAGGTTAACACACAATGGGTACCTGGGAACAGGTTAATACCCACTGGGGTAGCTGTAAACGGAACGGTTAACAGAAAGAGATGGGGGGGGGGGGGGGGGGGAGACAAGACAAGATTATTTTATTGTCAGGCCTCTGGTCCATAACAACAAGAGTGAACATTCAGGCAATTCGAATTCTCATGGATTCAGATGCGGACTTAAACTCAGTTTTCTAGTGTTTAAAGCTTTAAAAGCGAAGCTGGATAATGTCTCTAATGTGGGCGCATTCATGCTAGCTAATAACAAGGAAAGTTTTAACAGATGGTTGTCTATGGTACTTTGGTGGAATAAGTTCATCTCTCAAGGCTACTTACTTCGGACATACTAATAAAAATTTACTTCTGTTTCTGGAGTATTACAAAATGGAAAATTTAGAGATACAGACACAGACAGACACAGACAGAAACAGACAGAAACAGAGACAGACAGAAACAGAGACAGACAGACAGAAAGGCAAGTTTTAACCTTCTGTGTGGTTTGAGGGCGTTCACAGCCAACTTTGTTTCATTTTTTTACAACTGAAAATTACCGAGTTGGGCAAAAAAGAAAAGCCAAATACAAAATACATTTTACTCACGTCACAAGGTTAACACAGTAACCAAATACAAAATACATTCTACTCATGCCAGAGGTTAACAACAATAACAAAATATAAACTACATTCTACTCACGCCACAGGTTTAACACAACAGAATACAATCTATATTCTACTCACGCCACAGGTGTAACACAACAGAATACAATCTACATTCTACTCACGCCACAGGGTTAACACAACAGAATACAATCTACATTCTACTCACTTCACAAGACAACCACTGGCCACGAAGCTAGCCAGCCCAACCACAGTGTTTCCCACGTGAACGGGGCCTCCGCTGTCACCCTGACAACAACCAATGGAAATCGTTACTGCATGCACGTGAACACTGCCCCAGCTGTCACCCTGACAACCAATGGAAATTGTTGTTACATGCACGTGTCACCCTGGCAACAACCAATGGAAATCGTTGTTGCATGCACGTGTCACCCTGACAACAACCAATGGAAATCGTTGTTGCATACACGTGTCACCCTGACAACAACCAATGGAAGTCGTTATTGCATACACGTGAGCAAGGCCCCCGCTGTCACCCTGACAACAACCAATGGAAATCGTTACTGCATGCATGTGAACAGGGCTCCCGCTGTCACCTTGACAACAACCAATGGAAGTCGTTATTGCATGCACGTGTCACCCTGACAACAACCAATAGAAATCGTTATTGTATGCACGTGACGCAACGGGAAACAACCACCGGAATATTTGGGCCTTTTATTAGTTTCGTGTTATCACTGTGGTAGCAAACCAAACGG
>OY757548.1:20314059-20319098 GCA_963584105.1 Alviniconcha strummeri
CTGCCTTAGCTGGTTACGCCATAGCTCTTCAAAACCGGTCAGCTTAAGCCCGTTCTTAATTGGGCGAATGTTTCTTCGCAAACCTAGCTGGAAGTATTCGGCGAAGATAGTTGGTTCTTAATTGGGCCAACTTTTCTTCGTGAACCTAGTTGGAAGTATTCGTCGAAGCTATATTCGGGGTCCAAAAACCTTCGCTCAAAATGTTCTGGGAACATTCGCCCTATTGGACGATCATTGCCTCTGATTGGCTGAGAGCAGAGCTCTCCTGTGATTGAAGAAAAAAAAAATGGATGACGGTGTCGCTAGGTTTTTCACTCGCTTCGGAGGGAATTTGTTTATTTGTTGACTTGTGGAAGGCGCAGCCTTGTCTCGGAGACCCAGAATGAGATAGTAGTTAGTTGAATTACCCTGTGAGGGTGATTAAAGTATATTGACTTGACTTTAGCCTACATTTTCGATCATGCTGTCTGCTGCACGTCTGCCGCAAGTTCGGGCCGAAGCTTGCATCTCATTACAAGCCAGTTGAGAATGAAGTAAAGTTTGGACTGTCCGAACCATATTCGCCGAACTAAAAGTTCAATTAAGAAACGAATCATAGTTCGTCGAAGTGTCCGAAGCATGTTCGGGCGAACAAACATTCGCCCAGTTAAGAACGGGCTTAACGGACAGTTTTTCATTGCTCAAATGGCAGTAAGTTTGTGACAGACAACTCACATTAGACCAGGCGTTTCTTTTATAACTGTCCACGTTGCTTACTCCAGCACAAATAAAACCAAAATCGTTTGAACCGAGAAGGAACTCTCTCTCTGTCTCTCTCTCTGTGTCTCTGTCTCTCTGTGTCTCTGTCTCTGTCTCTGTCTCTGTCTCTGTCTCTGTCTCTCTCTCTCTCTCTCTCTCTCTCTCTCTCTCTCTCTCTCTCTCTCTCTCTCTCTCTCTCTCTCTCCTCTCCCTAAAAAATAGTTTGAATTGGTCTTACTTTGCTTTATTATTGCTCTGTTCGTATGATGTGATGTTTAGACAGAAATTAGTTTTTGTTTTGTTTTCAAGTCCTTTTTTTCTCTAGCGTATTTAATTGAATCCTTGTTTGATGTATTGAGTGTTGCTGTGTTTGTCATCAGGGACAGATTTGCAAAAAAGCCCACACGTGCTTATATCTTTATCCCTGTGTAATAAAATATTCTCTTCTCTCTTCTCTCTCTCTCTCTCTCTCTCTCTCTCTCTCTCTCTCTCTCTCTCTCTCTCTCTCTCTCTCTCTCTCTCTCTCTCCTCTCTCTCTCTCTCTCTTTTTACACGGGGCGGCAGCGCCTCATATTGACGTGCGTGTTGGACGCTGTGTTGCTTCCAAAATCTTATTAGTACTTAAACCTTTCGGAGCGCGCTGACAGCATAGTTCAGGAGCTGTGTGAGAGTCGAGGTGGCCGTCCTGGGCTGTCCGTCCTAACGAACCTTGTGGTTTCCCGTGGACATAAACCGATACTGAATCATGCTAACGCGTTGGTCTCAGCTTGTCCCTAATGTGTCAACTGACATCCGAGGACATTAAGCATCACCGGAAGGCAGGAAGAAGCTGACAGCGTCGGCGAACAGCTGCACGGAGATAAAGAGTGCCCCTTCTGTGGGCGTAACCGGTTATGGCAGTGTGGAGGAAGGTGCCGGAAAGCGACGCTGATGATGATGATGATGATGAAGTGATTGCTTAATGTCCTCAGATGTCAGTTGACATACTAGGGACAAGCTGTGACCAATGCCGAAGCATGGTTCAATATAGCTTTACGTCCACGGAAACCAGAAGGCTCGTTAGGACGGACACCCCAGGACGGCCACCTCGACTCTCACACAGCTCCTGAATTATGGAAAGCAACGTTCGGAGTGTGGTAATTAAATAGCAATAAATTATATGTCACATAACGGCCAGCTATCGCACCAGGACCGACCGTACATTGATGTTAGGTCACATGATTTACCTTCTAAATATAGATCTATACAGTGTGCCTCAGTAGCAGACGTTTTGCTTGTTTAGGGTTAGTGTTTGGTGAGGGTTCCGGGTTAGGGTTATGATTTTATGACTGGGTTAGCCCTTGCCCTAAGCCCATAGACCCGACTCAGCCTAAAGCCTAAGCCCTGTGTTCATAGAGTGTACATCTTGTCCGCGGACACTCGGGAATGTTCAAAGACGAAATACCCTCCGCGGATCTAGATCTGCATTCACTTCGTCAGTGTCGTCACCTCATCTTGTATGCATGTGACGCGTCAGATCGACAGACGACAATTTGGGCTTCAGATTGAACCAGACACATAAACTGAGTTTTTGCAATCAATAAACCATACATTTTAGCTTCCAAGAAATTATTGAGATCACGCTTGTCACTGTTCTTCTGGAATATAGTGGAGTGCAACTACAAACTGAAGCTATAAAAGACTGAGTATTCTTGTCATGGAGGG
This sequence comes from Alviniconcha strummeri, assembly GCA_963584105.1. Classification (NCBI taxonomy): domain Eukaryota; kingdom Metazoa; phylum Mollusca; class Gastropoda; family Provannidae; genus Alviniconcha; species Alviniconcha strummeri. Next base: position 20,316,502 of record OY757548.1, read on the forward strand.
AGGGGAGGGGGTAATGTGTGTGTGTGTGTGTGTGTGTGGGGGGGGGGTCACAGAGCGAAGGGTATAGGCCTATTGGGAAGAGGGAGGAGAGCCGGGAGCGCGAATACAGCCATTAGGCCTACAGACTGTCCTCACCTGTTGGATCAGTTAGGCAAAGCTGTAGAGGAGCGGTTTCACTGGCGGGATCTGCTACAAGTATCATTTTTTGTCGCGACAAGCATACTTTTGTCGCGACAAACACGTCTTTTGAGGGTGGAGGATACGTGGGTGGAGAGGAAGACGGGTGGAGGTGGCAGTATCTTACGGCTTGTTGGGGTCGACGCAATGAGTAGCGGTGATGGCGAAGTTGGCACTGACAAGGACGGCGCCACAGATGTGACGGAAGGGGTAGAGGGAAGGGGGGGTGGAGGGAAGGGGGTGGAATTGAAAAGGGGTGGAGGGAAGGCGGGTGGAATGAAAATGGGTGGAGGGAAGGCGGGTGGAATGAAAATGGGTGGAGGGAAGGCGGGTGGAATGAAAGGGGTGGAGGGAAGGCGGGTGGAAAGAAAAGGGGTGGAGGGAAGGCGGGTGGAAAGAAAAGGGGTGGAGTCAAGAGAGGTGGAGGGAGGCGAGTGGAGGGAAGAGAGGTGCAGGGAAGGGGGGTGGAGGGAAGGGGGTGGAGGGAAGGGGGTGAAATGAAAAGGGGTGGAGGGAAGGGGGTGGAGTGAAGGGGATGAAATGAAAAGGGGTGGAGAGAAGGCGGGTGGAGGTGGCAGTATCTTACGGCTTGCTAGCGTCGACACAATGAGCGGCGGTGATGGCGAAGTTGGCGCTGACGAGGACGGCGCCACAGATGTGATTTCCGGACCGCTGCAGCGACAGCTGGGAGGGGTAGCTGTGGGGGGTCACCACCACACCGTCCACGATACACGCTGTCACACACACACACACACACACACACACACCACACACACACACACACACACACACACACACACACACACACACACACACACACGCAAAGCACAGACACAGACACACACACAGACACACAGACACACACACAGACACACACACACACACACACACACACAGCACAGCACAGCACACACACACACACACACACACACACACACACACACACACACACACACACATACACACACACAGCACAGCACAGCACACACACACACACACACACACACACACACACACACACACACACAGAGCACAGCACACACACACACACACACACACACACACACACACACAAAGCACAGGTACAGACATACACACAGACACACACACACACAGAGCACACACACAGAGCACACACACACACACACACACACACACACACACACACACACACACACATACATACACAGAGCACACACACAGACACACACAGACACACATACAGACACACACACACACACTCACACACTCACACACACACACACACACACACACACACACACACACACACACACACACACACACACACAAAGCACAGGCACAGACACACACACAGACACACACAGAGACACAGACACACACACACAGACACACACACACACACACACACACACACACACACACACACACACACACACACTCATATCTAATTATATACACTCATAGAGTACGGCATGGCATTGGTTTTGTTTGTTTTTGTTTTGGTGAGCGTGTGTGTGTGTGTGTGTGTGTGTGTGTGTGTGTGTAGTGTGTGGTGTGTGTGTGTGTGTGTCTGTGTCTGGTCTGTGCTTTGTGTGTGTCTGTGCTTTGTGTGTGTGTGCTTTGTGTGTGTGTGTGTGTGTGTGTGTGTGTGTGTGTGTGTGTGTGTGTGTGTGCTTGCGAGAGAGAGAGAGAGAGAGGGGAGGAGGTAGAGAGTGAGAGAGGGACAATAGTTGTGATTTAATGTACTTGTATTTTGAACGTATTCGCCTTGTGCTCACTGAGCAGAATTGCAGAAAAGTATTCAGTAGTATAAATAGTGGTGGTAATGGTAGTAGTAGTAGTAGTAGTAGCAGCAGCAGCAGCAGCAGCAGTAGTAGTAGTAGTAGTAGTAGTTGTTGTAGTAGTAGTAGCAGCAGCAGCAGTAGCAGTAGCAGCAGCAGCAACAGTAGTAGCAGTAGTAGTATATTTGTGCGGAGATAGCTCAGTGGTTAGAGCGTCGGACTCGTGATCGAAAGGATCAAAAAGATTCGCTCAGCATGTTCTGGGAACATTCGCCCTACTGGACGATCATTGCCTCTGATTGGCTGAGAGCAGAGCTCCCCTGTGGATGAAGAAGAAATAAAAATAAAAATGGATGACGGTGTCGCTAGGTTCTTCACTCGCTTCGGGGGGAATTTGTTTATTTGTTGACTTGTGGAAGCGCAGGCCTTGTCTCGGGGGACCCAGAATGAGATAGTAGTTAGTTGAATTACCCCTGTGAGGGATGATTAAAGTATATTGACTTCACTTTAGCCTACATTTTCGATCATGCTGTCTGCTGCGTGTCTGCCGAAAGTTCGGGCCGAAGCTTGCATCTCATTACAAGCCACTTGAGAACAAAGTAAAGTTCGTCGAACTGTCCGAACCATATTCGGCGAACTAAAAGTTCAGTTAAGAAA
>OY757548.1:20324298-20326798 GCA_963584105.1 Alviniconcha strummeri
AATCACTACTTACAACTTTTTCTCAACCACTGCTTCTGAAAGTGACTGCACGGGACTAATTCAGACAACGAACGCTTCTCAAAGTGACTGTACGAGACTAATTCACACAAGGAACGCGTCTTAAAGTGACTGTACGAGACTAATTCACACAAGGAATGCGTCTCAAAGAAACTAATTCACACAAGGAATGCGTCTCAGAGTGACTGTACGAGACTAATTCATGCAAGGGAACACCCTTTTATAATGTGATTGTACGACACTATAGGCTAGAATGGAACACCACCTCATAATGTGATTGTACGAGACTATAAAAGGGAACACAACTTCATAATGTGATTGTATGAGACTATACGCTACAAGGTACACCATTTCTGAATGTGACTGTATGAGACTATAGACTACAAGGAACACCACTTCTGAATGTGACTGTACGAGACAAATTCAGACAAAAAGGAACGCGTCAGATAATGATTATAGGGGACTAAGTAGACAAGGGAACACCGCTTCTAAAAGTGACTGCACGGGACTACATCAAGCAAGGGAACGCCGCAAGGGAGTGAAGCAGTTGGCTGTGGTCAGTACCTCGTGAAACATTGGTCACGTGCACAACGGCCAGCACCATGAGAGACGTCGGACTGTGGCTGTTGGCTCAGACGCTGGCCATGGTCTTAGCTGATTTAGGTATGCATACAGGCCTTGTAGCCCTTGCACGTATAATTATGTGTGAATGGTAACAGTGTTACAAAGTCATGTTCATGTAAATACCACAGGCTACTATACTCTTACTGTTAACTAAGTTTGAAATGTATATTTATTCTTCCATAAATTCTCACTGTATTAAAATGATGAGCACGTAGCCTTGAGCATTATTCCAGGAATTAAGTGTTTGCTTTTGTCAGATATTCGCAGAAACAAGCTTGGAAAGTATATATAGTCAGCCTATGGCTTGCTTGATCAGTCAACAGAAAGATCAATTCACTTCAAGATGGTATCTATGCGTTCACTAAGCCCATATGCGCGCCATCACATCTCTCAGACGTTTTCCCCAACTTTGCTTTCGAAATACTTCCAATGTTTGCCCCTCTCTCGTCCTTTCAAGGAAGATCGTCGAGCGTTTCCTCTTTCCTGGCCTCTCTCCTCCAGGTGATCAATGGTGTAATGTACTTGGTTTTGTGCCCGCAGGTAGTGTCTCAAGCTCCTCAACACTTCAGATCTTCCGAGACGTAATTAAGCCATCTGTGATGGTTGCTTTGCCCGCCAGTCTGTCTGCTTGCTCATGTTCCTTTCACTCCGGCATGTCCAGGGCAATACACCCACGGGAGTTTCGAAGGTGGATGTGAAACATTTGACACATTCTAGTCTGGGATTCCCATTCCAGTTTTCACTTTTTGTAGCAAGCTCACTGAATCTCTGAAGATGATGGCATTGTGGTGTAACTGTCACCTCTTGAGGCAGTCCAGCATGGGTGACTGCTTCCACCTCCATCGTCAGGCTGGAGGCTGAGACCGTATAGACTGCACCGTCTTCATGGGTGGTAGTCGCACCTTATTAACAATGAAGCCCCACCCTGACTGGTCTTTGGTGATTGGGCCATCAGTGTTCATGCACTACCAGATCTTGCGGTTTGCTGTTTTCTTGAATGAGATGTTTGATCTCGGAATTCGTTTGGCCTGCTGGCCATAAGCAACAGTGCGATCCCACGTTTTCTGGCAGCAGTGTGTCATAGAGACGCTGCAGTCGGTTTGGGTATACTTTTCCCACTCTTTGATTTGCGAAATCTACACATTCTGAGTTCGCGCGCGCGCGCGCACGTGTGTGTGTGTGTGTGTGTGTGTGTGTGTGTGTGTGTGTGTGTGTGTGTGTGTGTGTGTGTGTGTGTGTGTGTGTGTGTGAATGCACGCACTGATCGGACCAGTGATGACCACAAAACGTCAGCTGCGATAGAAGAGGCAAGAGTTCATTCGAACGGTGGATTCAAACTACACTGATCATGCATTCAGCCTTTCAAAACACAGAATCACGTGTCGAAAGCTCGTGGGAACGTAACTATTGGAACTGGAGGCGGGAGAGAACTGTCTTGCAAAATGTAAGGGTATGAACTGTTCTTTCAGAAGTCTGGAGTGTATGGGTATGAACTGTCGTGCAGAAGTCTGGACTGTATATGTATGAAACTGTCTTTCAGAAGTCTGGAGTGTATTGGTATGAACTGTCCTGCAGAAGTCTGGAGTGTATGGGTATGAACTGTTCTTTCAGAAGTCTGGAGTGTATGGGTATGAACTGTTCTTTCAGAGGTCTGGAGTGTATGGGAATGAACTGTCCTGCAGAAGTCTGGAGTGTATGGGTATGAACTGTCTTGCAGAGGTCTGGAGTGTATGGGTATGAACTGTCCTGCAGAAGTCTGGACTGTATGGGTATGAACTGTTCTTTTAGAAGTCTGGAGTGTATGGGTATGAACTGTCTTGCAGATGTCTGGAGTGTATGGGTATGAAATGTCCTGCAG
>OY757548.1:20331798-20341123 GCA_963584105.1 Alviniconcha strummeri
GCCTGCGAAACTGAAAATAATGGACATCAATAGCAGTGAATTAGAAATACTTCCGATTTTATTATATTATGCTTCAGTTTTGTACTGACATCTCAGGGAATCTGGGTTTTGTTTTTGTTTTTGTTTTTTTCAGTTATAAATAAGTGAAAAATAAAGTTTGACAGGTGCTAATTAATTAATGACTGTTTTTGGCTTGGTTGTGTTTGCTGTTGATCGTTTTGTGTGTAGAACTGTGAGCCAGCTTTTTGCTTGCGTTTTGAGGACTTGCGTTTCCGTCTGGTTTGCAGTGACTGTGAATGTATGACTTTGTCCTCAGTAGGCCTGTGTGGCTGACTGGACATAAAAATCAAGTCACTAACTAACTAGCGTCACCTCTCTAAAAAACAAAACAACAACAACAACAACAACAACAAAAACACAACTAACTCTCTCTCTCTCTGTCTCTCTCTCTCTCTCCAAGCAGTTAATGCTATATAAGTGACAGACCCAGAACGCCTGACTTCATAGTTCAGGAGCTGTGTGAGAGTCGAGGTGGCCGTCCTGGTCTGTCCGTCCTAACAAGCCTTCTGGTTTCCGTGGACGTAAAGCTATATTGAACCATGCTTCGGCATCGGTCTCAGCTTGTCCCTAATATGTCAACTGACATTTGAGGACATTAAGCAACACTATCTACCTACCTACGCCTAATTTCCTCAAGACTTTTTAGCTAAACATCCATTTATGATCATTTCATTTGATTCAGCTGGACCTGATTGTTGCAAATGAATGACCACCCCTCCCCCCACCCCACCCCCATCCTCCACACACCCCATCACACCCCCACCCCACCCCACCCACCGTGCTGTTTTTTGTTTCTCCAGGTGGAAAGAATCAGGGTTGGTCACGACGGCAGCGGGCTGGAACCCGGATGGTTCCTGGTAAACGTGTCTGTCCGCATTCCGTCACGCAAGCAGCAGTATCTATTTCACTATGACAGTTGGGTTTCCCAGGATGGACTTTATGAATGCACCATTTCTTCGGATTACAGTGAGTAGAATCTTTTGCTTACATCGCCCTAGCAGTGGGAAAGAAAACATTTACTTACATCTTAGCGAAGGAAAGCAGTTTTTACTTATATCTCTGTCCTTACCAAAGGTCAAGCACCTTTTTACCGCCCCATCTTACTGAAGAAAACAATATTTGTACAAGAATGCTGCTAACCAGTCCAACAAAAGTCTGAAACAACAATGACTGCGAGCGTTCTAAAAAAAGGATCTCGTCTGGGTTTTTGTTGTTGTTGTTGTTTTGTCATGTCCAGTGCTTGGAAGAATCATTCTTCGAAGCCTGTAGTAGGTCAGAATACTGTAGACGATGCTTCGCCCACTACCAGGAATGTTTTCCTTGTCCTAATTTCTACCTTCCCGGTCTATTCACCTTCATTTTTTCAAAATCCTCTCGCTATTTTCCATTCTTCCAAGCACTGGACAAGACAAAAACAGATAAGTGATTTAGCTCGCCATCTCATTTTTTATCACTTTTCACCGTTTAACTGTTGTTTATGTGTGGTTTTGTAGCATGATAAAGGAGATTATCCCGATCATTCGTGTGTTGTGTTTTGTCGCAATAAAAAGCGTCCTTTTGAATCTTTTATGTGCTTGGATCCACTTAAGCAAAAGCGCATTTGTACATACTCCAGTTCTAGCCAGTTGATTATGGGAAAGTACCTTTGTACACTTGCAACCTCTGCACCCTCACCAGTGTCAGGTTTACATTTATCTCCCCATGCCTTGGACAGTTCCAACCTCTGCACCCTCACCAGTGTCAGGTTCACATTTATCTCCCCGTGAATGAGGGCCTTGGACAGTTCCAACCTCTACACGCTCACCAGTGTCAGGTTTACATTTATCTCCCCATGAAGGCCTTGGACACTTGCAACATCTACACTCTAACCAGCGAACACCAGGACGTTGTACACTTTCAACTTCTACAGTGTGCGGGCGAGGGACGTGTCTATCTGTTTAGGGGTGACCGGGCGAGGGACGTGTCTATCTATTTAGGGTGAACGAGCGAGGGACGTGTCTATTTAGGGGTGATCCGGGAAGGGGAATCTGTTCAAAACAACAACAACAAATCAAGGTAAGTAAGTAAGTAAGTAAACGTGGTGCGTAACGTCCACGGAAACCATAAGGCTTATTTGGGACGGGGACAAGGGGGGGGGGGGGGGGGTATGGAGGTGGGGGAAGAGGGAGATTAGTAAATCGAGAAATGTTAGTAAATCAGAGTGTGCGGACTGAAGCAAAAGTACTGCTTCTGTGGTTGCGACGTGATTCACGTGGAGTGGACGGTCATTGTCCACGTTACTTCACCCTCGTCCTGCTCGCTGTCCATTTCAGCGTCGTCCTGCTCACTGTCCACTTGAATGTCGTCCTGCTCACTGTCTACTTGAATGTCGTCCTGCTCACTGTCTACTTGAATGTTGTCCTGCTCACTGTCCACTTGAATGGCGTGCTGCTCACTGTCCACGTGAATGTCGTCCTGCTCACTGACCACTTGAATGTCGTCCTGCTCACTGTCTACTTGAATGTCGTCCTGCTCACTGACCACTTGAATGTCGTCCTGCTCACTGACCACTTGAATGTCGTGCTGCTCACTGTCCACTTGAATGTCGTCCTGCTCACTGTCCACTTGACCGTCGTCCTGCTGACAGTACTCATCGTCCTGCTCACTATCCACTTGAATATTGTCATGCTCACTATCTACTTCAGTGTCGTCCTGCTTACTGTACGCATCGTCCTACTCACTGTCCACTTGAATGCCGTCCTGCTTACTGTACGCATCGTCCTGCTCACTGTCCACTTGAATGTCGTCCTGCTCACTGTCTACCTGAATGTCGAGCTGCTCACTGTCAACTTAAATGTCGTCCTGCCTATTGTACGCAAGGTCCTGAATGTCGTCCTGCTTACTGTACGCATCGTCTTGTTCACCGTCCACTTCAATGTGTTCTGCTTACTGTATGCATCGTCTTGCTCACCGTCCACTTCAGTGTGTTCTGCTTACTGTGCACATCGTCCTGCTCACTGTCCACTTGAAGGTCGTCCTGCTCAGTGTCCATATCGTCCTGCTCTGTGTCCACTTTGCTTTAAGAAATATTGTTCAGGCCCACCATCAGGTGACAACGAAGCTCTTACCTGTTGTTAAATTACACCTGTGCATCTCCCTGTCCTGTCACAGGCCTTGGTCCGTGTTTCCGTTCCCCCTGTGAGCACGAAGGGGCGTGTCTACCGCTGAACGACACGACGTATAGCTGCACGTGCCGACCGGAATTCACCGGCCCACACTGCGGTGCCAGAGGTCAGTGTCAACTCGTTGCTGCCCCGTTTGCTAACACCACCCACCTCTCCAAATGCCCCCGGATGTGAGGCTGTAATATACTACAGTCCTGCAGCCGTGACCAGCTGTGCACGTGGCATCCATCACTTTCACTGCCCGCAGGACGGAGGGTCGGAACGTGAACTAGCTCCTGTCACATACCACTGCACTAACAACCAAATATGATGTCCATATTATGTCAGGGTATCTAAGATGTAACTTCACACTTTCTTCTGGAGTGTAAGAAGCTGATATGAGATTTTCTGCCTGTCTGTCTGCCTGCATGCCTGCCTGTGTGTCTCTCTCTGTCTCTCACTGTCTCTGCCTGTCTCTGTCTGCTGTCTGTCTGTCTGTCTGTCTGTCTGTCTGTCTGTCTCTCTCTCTCTCTCTCTCTCTCTCTCTCTCTCTCTCTCTCTCTCTCTCTCTCTCTCTCTCTCTCTCTCTCTCTCTCTCTTGGGGCGCTGAAATGGTAGTTAACACGTGAAGTCGCACTCCATGAGCTCTGACTACGAACGCAGATTTCTTCAGGAATGCTCTGGGTTTGGGACGTCATATTTGTGGTAGTTCCTAAGGTACCATGCCTTCGGCAGCGGTGGATTTCAGGGCTGTGTGTGGCTTCTTCTTGCCAGTCTAAATCAATTTCATGATGAAACGAGCAAAGCTGAAGGCAGTGATGAATATAGCCATTGTCAGCTTCAAGACCCGGGTAGACAGTGTCATGCTGGGTTTGCTCCTGGTATATTTATTCTGGGGGAGTCTGCTCTTGCAATGTGGCGACGTGGAGCTAAACCCAGGACCCACGCACAAGGACAGCATGAGGCAGACCAGGCTTACCAGTGGAGGCAATGCAGCGACAACAGATAGAACCGATGGACCTCAGAACACCCCCTCGAAAGCAGCCGCCTCAACACAGGAACCAACCCTCTCGGATGTGATGACCACGCTTCAGACCATGAACAGCACCATGACCAGTAAGTTGGATAGCGTCAGCGCCGACGTAGGACTAATGAGAGAGCAGTTCGCCGAGCTTTAATGGGAGGTAAAGGGACTAAGGGAGGAGGTGAGTGCACTACGACTGGAAAATGATGAACTGAAGCAATCCAACTACGACATGAAGACGCGACTTGACGAGTCAGAACGAAAGACGGACGATTTGGAGGGCAGGTCTAAACGGAACAAGCTGATCTTTTATGGATTGCCAAGGCAAGAGAAAGAGACAGGTGCGGACTGCGAGGACATGCTTAGGGACTTGATTACTGACAAACTGGAACTGGCCGATGAGATTGTGTTTGATCGTGTGCATCGCCTCAGTTCAAAGCCAAACTCCCCTGTGATTGCACGCTGTGCCTTTTTCAAGGACAAGGTCAAAATTTTGACGGCCAAGCGAAAGTTGCAGGGCAGCAACATTTTCATTGGCGAGGACTTTTGTGCTCGTGTGAGAGACATTAGGCGAAAACTGACTCTACACCTAAAGGCTAAAAGGAATGAGGGTTGTCGGGTTTCGATGGTGTTTGATCACCTGCTTGTTGATGGAAAGAGGTTCACTGTGGACGATTATAACAGTCTTACGGAGATTAAATAGGGACTTGGCCGCTCTTGCAATAGGAAGCAACCTGGGCATATTTATGGTTCGATTAGTGAGTGCAATGCTGTGGGAACGTATTGTGGGTTGACACCGGGCAGGTACCTACACGAGGGTGACAGTGTCAGTGGAGATGGGAACTTGGGTGCGTGCATGTCACTGACTGCCCATCGTAGAGCTCATGAATTGCCTGGTATTGTCAGCAGCGCTAACGATGCCAGTGCGAGGTCAAGATAAGAAGCCCGTGCAAGACGCGGATTCCGATCTTAGTCTGCCGGGCAAAGGTGGTGATGCGTGTTTATTTTCTGTCCCTAATGTCGAACATATGTTAACCAGTAAAAATATGTCAAGCCGTGTTAACTCGTTGTCTTTCCTACATTGGAATGTAAACGGGTTGCTTTCTAAAACACAAGACTCAGGGTTCGTCTCATATGTGTGTTCTTTTGACTTTGTATGTATTGTTGAAACATTTGTTGAAGACTTTCAGTCTGATGTATTTCATGGATATAACGTGTACTGCAAGCCAGCCGTCAAATTCACAAGACAGGGCAGGCATTCTGGTGGTGTAATATGTTTGGTGAAAAATGTTTTCGTACCTTATGTACGCAAACTTGACATAGAATGTGGTAATTGTATTATGCTTATTATTGATAAAAGTGTGTTCGGCCTACCAAAGGATGTATTGTATGTATGCGCCTATGTTCCACCAGAGGGTTCACCCTATTACAATTACTATGATGTGGATAATGGCATATGTTTATTGGAGGACTGTTTGTCTGATTGCTTGATTAGTCTTAATGACGTTTTTGTGATACTGTCAGGTGACCTGAATAGTAGGACTTCAAATATTTCACAGCACATTACAACTGATACTATTTTTGAGTCCCTATGCAAAAGCAGTCCAACGAATATTGACAGGTGTTCCGAAGACGGAGTATTGAATAATTATGGAAAGACTGTTGAATATGTGTACTGCTTTAAACTTGTGTATTCTCAATGGCATGTGTCATGGCGACCACTTAGGTCGCTACACATATATCTCGGATGCTGGAAGCAGTGTGAATGATTATTTCTTGCTGTCAAATGACTTGTTTGCTGTTGTGTGTGATTCGTGTAAGCTAGTTATCTCCGAGCGTATTGAATCTGATCATATGCCCGTTGAACTGTACTTACGTAACTTGAAAGAAAAGGAGTTTATTGAAGACAGTGAAGATGTGTGTATTAACAAATTCGTCTGGAAACCATCTAATGTTCAAGCATTTAAAGATTCATTTAACTCAGATGAAGCACGAACAAGGTTAGAACATGCGATAAACATGATAGACGTTGATATAAATAATGCGTTGCAGGTCGTTAATAGCTCTATTAAAGAAATGGCAGAGTGTATGAAAAAACGTATTGTCGTAAATAAGCATAGGAAGTCTTATAACTGGTTTGATTCTGAGTGCAGTATTAACAGAAGAAATGTACGGAAACAGCTGCGGAAATACCGTCGTACGCTAAAAGCAGACGATCGCAATGCCATTTGCACAGCGAGACGAGAATATAAGAATCTATTGAAGAGCAAGAAGAAACAACACAATGACACTCTGCTTAACATGCTGTTAGCCTCTGTGAAAAGTCAACGTGATTTCTGGGAAGTTGTGCATAAAGTTTCATTTAAGAGGAAATTTGTTAGAAACGTTATTGCTGTAGATGACTGGTTTCAGCACTTTAGGACTCTGTTAGAAAAAGAAGTTAACAATGATGACATTATAGACAGTAGTATTGATGATGATGATGATGATGATGATGGTGATGAAAATCACACTTTGAACCGTCCAATATCAGAGGCCGAAGTTTTGCTTGCACTTAAGAAGATCAAACTTAGAAAGGCTCCTGGACCTGACGGAATAATAGGGGAGATTATAAGGTATTCTGGTAATCAGGTTGGCCACTTCTTTGTAAAATTCTTTAATACTTTGTTTGACAAGGGAATATTTCCAGACGGGTGGACGGAGTCTATAGTTATACCGTTGTTTAAAAAAGGAGACATCAATAACCCTAGTAACTATAGAGGTATCTCACTGTGTGACACAAGTAGTAAACTTTATAGTAGAATTATTAATAGCAGACTACAGGAATGGGTCGAACAAAAAAATATTACTGGGGAGTATCAAGCCGGGTTCAAAAGAAGATATTCTACAATTGACCATAAGTTTACTCTGTTGGCATGTGTTCAGAAGCAGTTTGCTGCGAACCGAAAACTCTATGTTGCTTTTATTGATTTCGAAAAGGCGTTTGATTCTATTAATAGAAATTTGTTATAGCCTATTTTGTTAAAGAATGGTATCAAAGGAAAGCTATTTAGATGTATTAAAAGTATGTATAGTAATGTGAAAGCTCGAGTCAGATGTGGAGATAAACTGACAGATTATGTGAATTGTACTGCCGGAGTGAAACAGGGAGATGTGTGTAGCCCGATCCTTTTCTCTCTGTTCATAAATGAGTTAGCATTACAAGTGATTGACAATGGGAGACACGGTGCATGCTTTATGATCGACGCTTTTGAATTATTTATACTGCTGTTGGCTGATGACGTAATTTTGATGTCCGAAACTGTGGCAGGACTACGGACTCAGTTAAATAGTCTACAGCATGCTGCTTCTGAGCTTGAACTGAAAGTTAATATGAATAAGAGTAATATAATTGTTTTCCGAAAAGGTGGTTATTTAGGTGCTATAGAACGGTGGATATATGATGGTGTTGTTATGCCAGCTGTGAATGTGTACAAATATCTTGGCATTTACTTCACTACAAGACTGTCTTTTGTTTCTGCTTGTAGAGACTTAGCAAGTAGAGCCAAGAATGCATTGGTGTGTGTTTTGCAAAAGCTATATTTGCTTAATAACAATTCATTAGAAGTGTTTTTGAAGCTCTTTGATGCCCAAGTGCAACCAATCGCACAGTATGGGTCTGAGTTATGGGGTCTTGATAAAGCGGCGATACATATTGAAAAATTTCATTTGTACGCGCTGAAAAGATTTTTAGGGGTAGATATAAAAACACCAAATGACCTTGTGTATGGTGGGACAGACAGGTTTCCAATTACGTTGAACTCCGCCGTCAGATGTATTCGCTATTGGTTGAAGCTTACATGTATGGGGTGAAGACAGATAAAGCATATATGATGTTATATAATTTAGATGCCAGGGGTAAGAGAAACTGGGTTTCAAATGTTAGAATGCAGTTGTTTCAATATGGCTTTGGATTTGTATGGATGAATCAAGGTGTGGGAAGAGTGAATGAGTTTATACGCGCTTTTTGTGAAAGACTGATTGACTGTAGATGGCAGGATTGGGAAGATCATGTTCAAACTAGTGACAGATTTAGTATGTACAGAAGTTTAATAGCATTTCGCATTGTACCAAAACATATATAATTATAAATATGGATAGACATTTCAAACGTGTCATGACAAAATTTAGATTTGGTGTATCCGAGCTCTCTGTACATTATTATCGGTATAGAAGTCATGTTGAAAAGGATTTGAAATGTCCATTATGCGGAGAAGGTAAGGAAGATGAGGTTCACTTTGTTCTATGTTGCCCTATGCTAGATGACGTTAGAAAGCAGTTTATTCCCCCCAAGTTCTGTAAACATCCTTGTCCTTTTAGGCTTAGTTTGCTCTGGCTTCATCCAACCAGGAAATTGTCAGAAAACTATCAATTTTTCTGTATAAGGCTTTCAAGATTAGGGATACTGTTACTACTTAGTACTAATGAACCCGTTGTAGTTAATAGTTGTCACCTATACGATGCAAAACTTTTTTCTTTTTTTAATGGCTTTGTATCAGACTGTATGTGCGCCCCTTCATGAAGGGCCATGGCCTTTATATGAATAAAACATCAATCATCATCAATCATCTCTCTCTCTCTCTCTCTCTCTCTCTCTCTCTCTCTCTCTCTCTCTCTCTCTCTCTCTCTCTCTCTCTCTCTCTCTCTCTCTCTCTCTTATTTTTAAAATTAATTTTTGACTTTCCCCTCAGTCGTTTCTCACTGTTATCCTTTCATTTCCGTTGCAGTCGCTCTCTTTTTATATGTTATTATTATTGATGTTGTATTTGTCTATATCCTTCTATCATAATATTTCACTATCAATGTCTTGGTTATTAGTAGCAACGGCAGATATGTGAGTCGGCCTTTGTGCTAATATCTCTACCGACGAAAAATAAAGTTTAATCAACCAATCCATCAATTAATCTCTCTCTCTCTCTCTCTCTCTCTCTCTCTCTCTCTCTCTCTCTCTCTCTCTCTCTCTCTCTCTCTCTCTCTCTCTCTCTCTCTCTCTCTCTCTGCGAGGGCTGGATGTAAAAAGACCTCGAGTCTTCTCCACTACCCTCGTAAAATAAAGTTT